>NJDC01001158.1:439074-475527 GCA_002245475.1 Calephelis virginiensis
CCACCTATCACATTGTGGGACTTAGTGTCTTCGGCTAGTCGTGGGTGCCTTGGTTGTACCTCTGCCTACCTCTTCGGGGATATGGGCGTGAAGATACTTTTTTTTTATGTCTGGTTGTTGATGATAATGATGAAATAAGTTAATTTGTACTATTTTAAATGCTAGTGTGTTTGTTCTTTCGTGCTGCAAGGAAGTTGGTTAGTTAGAAAAGCTACTTTTTATCCTAATATCCAAATGATTGGAGGGAGACAACCTTGGCCTGTAGAAAACATAGACATTACTAGTCCGTAGATTTTTTGTGCCCATGATGTTAGACCTGTTGTGCAAATTTGCGACCTTACCCTCTGAACCGTAACGTGACATAGTCATTATGGTGTCAGGAATGGGTATGGTGGTAGATCCTTACCCAGGCAAGTTGCTGCACAGCATACTTTCACCAGTGGTCTTATTGGTAATGACGTCTACATTAACCTCTGCTCGCCTCTTTAAATCTGCCTGGCAGAGAGTTTATTTTACTCATCTGTCCCGGTTCAACCCATTTACATACATTTTATTGTCTTGGCCTTTTGCATTAAAGGTATTGTTAAATTATAATTTATGTCTCTTTTATTATAATTACGTGAAATGTTATCGTTTGTAACGATATTGTAATTTATGTTTGCGGTTATGATACCATTTTGAACGCCTTACAAATAAGTTAAAGGGGCGATATTGTTAATACAGAATATACTTTTAGGATCATCCATACAGTTATGCTGACTTCTGTTAATTACCCATACAAGATCATATTATATATTTTTCAACAATATATTAGTTTTGGATACTATTGAGAATAACACATTAACGCTAACTTTTTTTCCGGATCGAAAAATAAATAATGTAGATCAACTCGAAAGGGACCTAACCACACAAAACACTTGGCGTTGAGATGTGTATGTAGATCAACTTATGAAAAATCGTCTGTTTCGCTAAGCATCACGCCGGAAGGTGAGACGTAAGATCAGATGAAACCGAGGAAGATTGCTAGTTCTGATCTATCCTACCTAGTAAAAACGTGTCTCCACGGTTTTAGATACAAACCTTAAAGTATATTAAAGTATAGTCAGCCCCTATTTAGACTGTAAAGTTATTCTAAAAATAAAATAGATAAAAACTGCCAGCGAACATTACTTTGCGTTGTGTCAAGGAATAAGGACGTGATAACCTTAGCACGGACGTGTTTGTTTTTTCATTTACATACTTACTGATCAAACAATTTGTATTGTAAATTGTGGTGATATTTGTTAACACTTAAATGCTCATGTAATTAACGTCAATACAGATTTTGAAATGGTTTTTTCTTGTTGGTTACACATCCGTCCACTCAAATCTACATAAAATGAAACCTGATTAAATGGAACTTGAATAAGTGAGAAGTTTGTCGGTTAATGTCAGTACATTAATAATTTATAGGGGAAATTATTAATGTACTGACATTAACCGACAAACTTTCGTTTTTTGTTGTTAACTAATAAATTAGTTTACAATAAGTTAACATGGCGCTGAAGATGCTGTCTAATATTGTTGTTTCATAATTTTTTAAAAAACTTGGTAAGTGAAACAGTGGAAGTGTTTTGTATATATAAAAAATACATAATGAAATTTCACCAAGTGCGAAGAATGGAAACAATTTAATATATGAAACCTCTATTATTGATTGATTCATCAAATAACCTCTATTCATTGGAATTTTCGAATTTGACTTCATTAAGATTCGATTTCTGGGTAACTTTCTATGTTAATTTCTATAATAAGGACTCTGTAATTTTAATTCCCTGTTTAAGTGAAATCATTTGTCATGTAAGACCATGGTTTTTACAAACGTTTGAATTTATTTCGCACTGTTTGTAAGTGCTATCAAAAATGTCTATACGGGGACCTCTGCAAACGAGATAACTTAAGTTTAAACCTTATTAGTATACTGGGTAAATGAAATTCTTTATAAAATAATTAATCAAAGTAAAATAAAATAATAGTATTGTTACAATATAGTCCTACAACATTGCTGAAGTTTTGTCTATTCTGCACTACATAATATGTTCCAGTTCAAGTTATTAAAATTCATATAAGCGTAATATGTACAATGTTGCCATTTTGAAATTCTCTTTCCGAGCAAAGAAAGAAGTCGATAATTTTGCAAGCAAATTTAGCATGCGCAGAGAACGCGTTAAGAGCTTTTGAAGGTGGGCACTAATGATATTGCTTTCTTTAAAATCAACTTTGTATTCAAATAGAAACAGTCGTCCTTTATTGTAGATATCAGAAGAGGGATACGACTTATCGATGTTAATTTAAGCGCGTTCGAAATACAAATTGTAACGTATTTATATTTATATGTGTTAATAAACCGAACGTTTAGTTGCGTTTGTGGAATACGAAGCTAAGCTGTCCCGTTCGTTACGCAATCTCCCGCCTCCAGATAAGTAGATTGCGAGAGTCATGCTCGTCACGCGCTACGCCTTACCTCGAATAAAAACCTAGCAATCACACGATGAGCTCCGCCGACCGCGCCGGACGTCAATTACAATATAAAAAATAAGCGACCTATTGAACCGGCAGAGATCTCGTTTGATTGGTCACGACACAGCCATTACGGAATAAAAATGGTCGAAGCGCGAGCAGCGGACTCATTGGGACGTGAAAACGAAACTATCACGATAAATCACGCTACTGCGATTGTAAAGGAATGTTACCTTACTACCGTCGGACTGGCCTACATAAAACTTGTCGATTTTCGCATGATACCGCTGGCCTTGCCGTTTTAACCGAACTGGCATTTAAATTGCACGATTATCGACGGTGCAATTTGCAAACCGGTTCTTATTAAATTTTATTCCACGTCAAACCAGTACGAGACGGTTAATGAGCTGGTGATGGAGGGTTAAGAATAGTTTCTATTCTTGTTTGAATGACAGCTTACGTTATTATAATCTAGAGCGAAATGAAGAGCTATATCAGTATAGTTAGTATGTATGTAAGGTAGTGTATTTTTATATTGTTAATAACATATGATATTATAATCTTTCCCCGAGTTTGTCCGGGCGCCTTTGCAGAATAGACCACCTGCCTTCCTGCCAGGCAGCTTGTGAAAGGTGGGCATAGGCTTACTGTCACTAACACCTTGACATCCTTCTAGGTAGTAGAGTTTTGCAACGACTCGCTAGGACTCTTACCACCGCCTTACCTAACGCCATAACGTCAGTGCTTGCCGTTGGTGTGTTCCGCTTCGAAGGATAGGGTGGCCGGTAAACTTACTTTTGCTCGGAACCTCATCCCGGCCTCAGGTTGGGAACGCGCTATTAACACCTTTTGTGTCTCTAAGCAGTGAGAATTTATTAGTTCTTAGCATCAGGAAATTCTTCTGTTTGGCCTCAAATCAAATATCATTATAAAAAACTGGATGCGTATATTTCTTCGTTTTACAATAAAACCACCTTTATGTTCTACGAATTATTAATCAATGTTCTAATTACTAGTTTGTAGTACACAAAGGCGGTCTTATTAAATATTACAAAATTGTGTGTTTCATAGTACGCAACGTTTGATCGTTTTTTTACTATTTAGATAAAAAATAATCATAGACTTATCTTGCTGCTGTAGTTAAGGATTACTTTGATTTTTTGATATTGAACTAAATGTTAGCCTTGCCATCAACCTCAAAACATGCTAGTTTACATGTTAATATATATATTATGTAAAACCATGTTAATTTTCAAAGCCACTTTTATTACATTTTTCTTTAACATATTCTTATTATTCTTATAAATATACAATTTATTCTTATGTACTTATTACATGTTATGTATGTTACTGTAAAAGCTGGTTTATTATAAAATTAGGTTTTAATAACCGCATGAGTTACCACAATTCTGGCTTTTACCGTAGTATGATACATATAATTTATTTAAGTAATATTTTTTATTTCATTTCCTTGTTAGGTATTTAATGCACCTTTAATTAAGGCAGTGGATTTGCTTTTATTATATTAATAGACTGTATATACACGTTGAAACTTATAATATAGATGTGTATACTACACATAAACATCATACCTACATCAAATATTTCAGTTTATAGTTTGGTGTACATAATCTATCTCCGTCTCCAACAAGCATTTGATCTAAGAACGATTTGTTTCAATATTGTAGTTTATATTTTATCTATGGCAACATTTTGAAATATTCATTCGTGTAAGTTCGAAATTCGAACAAATTTCGAACTTCGAACGAACACGGTTATTTTATTTTGCCTATTTTTTAGGAAAAAAATATTTTTTGTAACTTAGCGTTAGATATTACGCTCTCCTCTGTGCTAAAGCCCGGTGAAGTTGTAAAAACTAAACTAACAAAAACTTGGTTGGCTAAAGGCTTGCCACCTATCACATTGTGGGGCTTAGTGTCTTCGGCTAGTCGTGAGTGCCCTGGTTATGCCTTTGCCTACCACTTTTGTGATATGGTCGTGAAGATACGATACCCTACGCTACGATATATAAAACCAGAGTAATACATTTCATAATATATTTGGACGAATATCGAAATTCGTAGCATTCAGGCCTCTGAAAGTTTTCAAGCTCTATTTCATATTAGTTTTATGATATTATATGTGTACAATAAAATGATTTATTTGTCCTACTTTACCATAGGACAGAAAACCCCACGGCATGCGATCTCATAAATTTTGTGACTCGACGTTAGTCATCTGTCCTCGTGTACGTGTGTCATAATCGCATGGTGGACAAAATTTCATAGTCCGTATTCGGCTTACTCGGCTGGTTTACATTCTTTATTCCTTTTTAAGGTCAGCACACATATCAGCTCGGAAAGGGATTGTCACCGTATCGCCTCGAGCCGTTCTCTATTGTTTGTGTGAAACTACATACTGCAACGCACACTATCGGAATCGTAGCGTAATCGCCGTGCCTCGGAACAGGGCTCGCGGTCGCCGAAGCGCGGTGTCGCTTAGCCGTAGCCGTTTTGACGTACAGGAGCTGCTAATACTGTTTGGTTACGTGCATACGTTAAGTTGACGCCTGGTTGACAGCGTGGCGAAAGGCGATATGGTGACGATTCCTTTCCGAGTTGATATACGAGTATGTGCTGAGACCTTTACTCGACTAGTTTACATTCTTTATTCCTTTTTAATCGGATTCCATTTATAATCCGAACTCAGCTAAATCCAGCAGCTGTATGCGGACTGCAAATCGATATGGTAAAGTCAGCATTTCCATTATGAATACGCGAGCACTAAATATACATAATTTGCACTTTCTTTGAAACGACCTCTCATAACTATCGTAAAACATTCATATTTCGTAAAAAACATTTTATGTGTTGGAAATAAAAATTCGCGGATCGAGATATCTTTTATGGGGTTTTTGTTTGGAGTTTGAAGGTTGCCAGCTAATTCGTGAACAGCGTAAAGAGGGAGGTTCCGCAAAAGGAATCAGCTGCTCGAGGGGTGGTTATTAAGAATAGGGATGTTTTGTGAAACGGGTGAGCTCGTTTCCATGGTGACGTCTGGGAACGGAAATCTGTGTACTTGGAGCCAAACGTTAACATAAACACGACTGTTTGTCAAAGATTATGTTATCGTATATTAAATTGTGCCAGCGATAAGTTATCTATTTAATTTGCTATCAATATTTATAACGCTGGGTTAGACATTGCCTGAATGTTAGATAAGAGTTATTATGTACTTAGATTTTGAAGATTTTTGTGGAATGTCCTCATTTTGACTTCATTATCTTGTTTTCGAATGAAAATATTTATTTTTATCTCTTCCTTGTTTTTCCTATTAGGTACATGTTTTAGAGACTTGATCGTAAGAAAATTTAAAAAAATTGACGTTACATACAAGTGGATACATGGCTTCACGCCTAGTACTTTGGGTAGGCGGAGAGTATCGAGTGCTATATTTCATGATCCTTGTAAATCTGTCCAATTTGTTTCTAAATTTAAAAAATCTCAATTAACATTTGAATTATCGAATCTGTGCTTATTTTTTTAAATGCCTGACTATGCACGAAATACAAAAAAAGTAAAAGATACAAGTCAAAAAATTCCATACGTACGTTTACAGGGAACTTACTAGAATATATATATTTTTAATATAATCCATTATTTGCTGTTGCAAAGGTAGTTTAATGATTAAGCGCAGTAAAACTGCAAAAAAACCGACGCCTTCATGTGGGTCAATGATGAGGTCACAAATAAATTTAATTTAATTATTAAACGTTATTTATTTAATATTTATATATTTATTAATAATGAAGTCGTCAAGATAGGCGAAAAATGTTTGCACTATCAAGTATGACTCAAAAACTACTAATCGAATAATTATCAAACTAGTATGCGACTCTTTTAAAAAAAAAACATCAAATAAGTTGGCAGCTGTTGGCCGAGTATTCGCGTAACAAACATATAAAAAAAACAAGTACAATCGAACCGTCTCCTTTGTTATGAGTTGGTTAAAAACCACAAATATGAAAATTTAATTAAGCAAAGGTGAAACTTCGCAATTATGTACTAATACTAGCCATTTTTACTAAAATAGATGACCAATCAAAGTTTGTTTTCAGGGCGACAAGCGGTGACGTAAGGAGACTCTTTATAGGTTTCTCTCTCCCTCACCCTCCTCCAAATCCCCAATGGCACATAAATGGCGATGCTACCATGTTGTATTAATATTTAACTGTAAATTTCATTTTCGACTTACATATAACTGTTCTTACAACTTTTTATTGGGGGAAATGAAATCAGTTTTCTTTTGAAGTTATAAATGTATATTTTCGTCACTTTTGTAATAAATTGTAAGAAAGAAATGATTAATTGTAAAACCTCGGGTTATTCTTCGTAGGTTAATTTTATCCCTATTTGTTTACAAGTAAAAGAATTTCAGGATAGATCAATATGTTTGTGTAGTTTCATGCCTATTTTTAAAGAAAGAAACACTTGTACTGTTTTACTTATCACTTATAATTTATTAGGTACTTTGTGATTATAAGTGATAAGTAAAACAGTACAAGTGTTTCTTTCTTTAAAAATATGAATATTTGGAAGTTTTACCAAGCGCCGACGATGGAAAATATCAAATATAGTTTCATGCCATTTCTTTAGAAAACTACTTCAATACTAAAATACATAATGTCATACCAATATTACAAATGCGAAAGCCTGTCTGTCGATTATGCTTTTACAGAGGTTTAGCTCTTACTTAACTGATTTTGATGAAATTTAATATGTGTAGAGTTAAAGATCCGAGTTCAAAGAAAAGGTATTGTTTTAACTGGAAAATTGGGGATTTCAGTTTGATAGATTCTCTTCTGACGAAGTCTTGGGCAAGCAGCTGGTTATTCCATGATACCCCTGTGATGTTAACAATATTAACCTATTAGTTCTTATATGACCTTACGTCAATTTATTAAGCGTTATCGGTTCAAGTTTGATATAGAAGTAGATTTGTACATAAATATTTATACAATTTGAATTTTTCAAAAATATCGTCTTTGACGGGTAAAACAAAATCGAATTATCCAGAATGTTAATGGAAACTTCGCGTTATACTAATAATATTATCAAAATTAGTTTCAGTAAATTAACTCTATCATAAACATTAAGTTAACTAGTTTTGTGCATCTAAAATAGTTTACATGCGTAATATTTCACTGGCTGCTTTACTGCGGAGTAATATTACTTGGCGATTATCCAAATTACAGTGTATGCAGGCAGATTTTGAAGAAAAACATTTAACGTTTTTTATTAATACTGCATAGTGGAAAGAGGTTTCTTTAATGTGCCATAAAACAGTGAAAGATAGTGTCTAAAATAAGTAAATTGGAGTTCATGAATTCCTTACAAGTTACAACACGCATCGTAGATTACAAAATGCTGTTACATTGTTAAATTGATTTTATCTTAATTTCTTACTCTAAAGTTGTACTAAAGAATAGCAAATCCATTATTACCTGCTGAGTAGTCAAATGCAAATTTTGTAAAATTTAAGAAGGGCGAAGAAGGATATATGCAGTGAAATGACCGAATGGGTATAGACCGAAATCTGAACACGCAGACAGTAGCCATTTATGAAAGGCGAAAGAGCACTTCACAAGAGCAAAGAGTCAGCACTTGGTTTCCAACACCGATTCTATAGAAATACTATGAAGTATATATAGTTCTAGGAGTTGAAAGTTCAATCAATCGAAAGTGTTTGTATTTGAACGCATATGCTGAATCCCGAACTTTTAGAAAAGTTGTACAATATAAGGTATAGTTGTTAATGCGTTGGCCACTTTGTTGAGTCGTTTTCTAGAAAATCGCTATATAAGATGGCTGTGACGGGGGTTTAATTAAATATTTCCATGAGGAGTATTTATAAGAGTATCAAAGCCAAAACAAAACCAAGGTGTTTTGTTAGAGGGGATAAAATGCCTCAACAATACATTCTGCTGTTCTTACTTCATTTATGTCAGCATTTGAGCAGAGAGTACAAGTTTCTCCAACGGATGTATGCCGTTAGTCATGCAAATAAACTTATATTACCTCTAATACAACGGAAGTGAGGTAAGACCATAAATTAAATTGATTGACTTTAAGGAATTAGATATCGTAAATCCAATTCCCTTGAATTTTGCGTAAAAAAGTGAAATCCAAAAAAACTTGGTCGCAATTTAATGCCTACTAATTTAACATTTAAGTTATTTATAATATTGCAATAATTTAATTTAATAAAATATATTATCAATGACATTAACTATCCGTAATTAAAATTATTCTCGCGAGTCGTAATGTGTTTGAATTATCTTGTTTTATTAACCTAGATCTGGTAGTGTTATAAAAATAAATTAGAAAGTTGTTAAAGTTTTTAATGCATGAAATCGAGTTTATAGGGAAACATGGAACATAATTTTATTGTCTGGACACTTACGTAACTCGTCTAACTTGTTGTTTTACTTGAGAATTGTGTTTTTTGGTAACTAGTCTGCGTTGGCAAGGATTTCATTTTATGTCAAGTATAATAATATGAAGGCTTATATCCTTTGACAAACAATAAAGAAATTATTTTACCAGGTACTGAAGTGACAATTACAAGATGCTATCTAACGAGTAAGGTGTAGCTTCGTTTTCTGCAAATACTGCTTTTGGAAACATTGAATCTAGAATCCGTTACATTGTAACGAAATTATTTAGTCAGTTAATGTACCTAGTTTTAGTACATACATACATACATACATATATTCACTCCAAGTCCCTTAAGGGATAGGCAGAGAGTATCAAGTGCCAGACCTCACGATCCTGGCAAACCTGTCTGGCTTCCTTCACATTTCATACAAACATGCTGGTTTTAGTATGTTTTATGAAATACTTCGGGTAATGAAAATTAGATATGAGATAGCTCAAAAGTCTAACTAGACATATTGATGACGGACTGCTATGTACATCTGCTACAAAGAGAACGGCAGATTTGGTAGGAATTAGCCCAGTGTCACACACCACAGAAATCGCATATCTAGGAATAGATTGAACACGCCTAACCAAAGTGTCTGCCACTATCGTGAATCGTGTTTCGGTCTAGAAGATTAACTTCCCGGTAAATAATCCTGCGATATAAAACTTTACAACCTAGCTTTGATGACAACAGACAAATATAAGCATTATGCGTCATATTATCTTAGCATCATGCGAGATGGTTGCTTGTTTGATGTATTCTAAAAATGTATGTATGATGTATTCTAAAGATGAAAATCTAACCATCTTTAACTTTGGGATGTCTAGCGTTAAAGTTGGTTTAAATACCGGATTGGCAGTTTTAGTTTTAGTTGTACACTGCTACTGTTTGACTTCTAATAGCCGCTATGTAAAAGTATTGGAAGTGTATATCGGAAGGCATTTTAGTTGTAGACTGCTACTGTTTGACTTCTAATAGCCGTTATGTAAAAGTATTGAAAGTGTATATCGAAAGGCATATTAGTTGTAGACTGCTACTGTTTGACTTCTAATAGCCGTTATGTAAAAGTATTAGAAGTGTGTATCGAAAGGCATATTAGTTGTAGACTGCTACTGTTTGACTTCTAATAGCCGTTATGTAAAAGTATTGGAAGTGTATATCGAAAGGCATATTAGTTGTAGATTGCTACTGTTTGACTTGTAATAGCCGTTATGTAAAAGTATTGGAAGTGTATATCGAAAGGCATATTAGTTGTAGACTGCTACTGTTTGACTTCTAATAGCCGTTATGTAAAAGTATTTTAAGTGTATATCGAAAGGCACATTAGTAATAGCAGTGTAGGGTTATAACGCAAGCACCACGTCTATTCGAGTGGAATAATAATTCGTAGTTCATGGTTACGCGTAGTGGATGCACGTGAGCGGGTCGGCTTGCGGTTGAAAGCAGACGGACGATTAGTATTTCATATCGTTACAATTTTATGGTAACAGGCGAGGCAGACTACCGTTTTTCTTAGTGTCTAAAATGTTATTAAAACTTCTCTACAAATTAGATTCCATTGTGGATGCAGACGATTCTTAAAAGACTTGGAAGGGCTTTCTATTCATCCGTGTTGTGGATACAATCCTCTAGTAAGGAATGAACTCTCTGCCGAATCGTGAGTTTGTAGCTTATAGACATAATATTTGCACGTCAGACTTGGCTATGATAACTTAAATATTATTGAATCTAGTTGCCGATTTTTTACAGATATTTTAAAGACAAATAATCCTCTCGATAGAGATCTTGTTTCGTAAGAAATAATATGTTTTACTTACTTTAACTGAGAAAGTACGTTAATAAATAAAATGGTGTTGTATTAAAAACATTAAACATAGTTTTCCTCATTACCTTGGCAGTTCCTTCTATTGATTAAAAAAAATGTTATGTATTATTACATGTAGTAAGTTCTCGTACAAGGCGTTAATTTGAACGCAATGTATAAGCATGAATATCATAGAGGAACCTAATATTCCCATATTAGGTTCCTCTATGATAGCTGCAGTTTGAGAAAACTTTGATAGAACAGTGCCGTTAAGAACACTAACGAACAAACTATTCTTACTTAATTGTTACTCATAAAACAACTAATAAAACAGCCGCCGTCGGAAACGTCAAATAACATTTGGTCTATCATTAAGTCACAATTTTGTATGAAAAATGTAAACCTAATGATTGATCAAAAGAATATACACGATATTTAAACATTGGTTGTAAACATAATGATGCTTAAAAGACAGATTCATTTGTAATGGTGGTTGTCAAACCCATGGAATAAACTAACGACGAGCCAAGTTTGTAATAGCCATGAGGTTGTAGGAAGTAAATGAGATCTTATAATATGGAAACTTGATATGCTATACATTAGTATAACGCAAGTTGCTTCAGTTAATTACAAAATGTAAGCGATAGTTTCATCCGTAATGAACTCTCCGTCGAAGCATGGCCATGGGCTCGACCGCAATATACTCGTATCAGCCTCAAATCGGCGCTCTAGACTTGTCTGTGATAGTTGCACTGTTATAGAAAGTAGATATAAACCACTTTTATTACTTTTACAATAGCTCTTTTGGATTACTTTTCATTATATTAGTCTTCAAATTGTAGCCCCAATCGTTTTCGTTCACCAAATTTATGTAAAGCATCATAAAAATGTGTTTGATATACGTCACTGAAAAAAAAATATGCTGGCGTCGTTACTACATTTAATAATGTCAGTATACACGTCAGTGAAATTTTGAAAGTTACTTTAAAGTGGACAAATCCTATACAACATCAAAGTTGAGAAGCAAGCTTATCAAGTAAGCATATCACGCGTTATCGAATAAACCAATTTTTCTAATTATTATTCGTTTGTGTTAGTAATCGACAAATGAAGATTTATATGAAGAGAAAAACTGGGAAAATTGCAGAGACAATAGGAAAGACAATGTTTTATTTTCTGTCATTCAATGTCAAGCGGTACGAAGTTCGCAGGTCCGCTAGTTTACTATAATAACGATATCAGTGAATCAGGTGATGAAATTATGAAGATATTAAAATGGGTAAGTCGCAGCAGCGTTTTAAAGCCAATCAAATGTTAAGTTTACAAGATGTGGAAAAATCATCTAGTTTCAAATAATTGTTTTGAAATGCAGTTTTAAAAGCATTATAACAATATTATCTCTAATTGTTGTGAATTGTCTTAACGATGAATCGTGTGTACCGAGAGAAAATACTTTTGATTACAATGGCACGAACAATGGACGTGCGTGAGAGCTACGTATTGTATTGTACCACTAAATTTATTATGTATTACGAAGATTCATGCTCTATTTACTCAGCTGACAATAGAAGAAAATAATCATTTGGAATTAATTGCGCGTTGCATGCCGGCTTCCACTTTGGTTTATGCAAAATGATTTGATTAAACACGGAGGAAGGAAAACCAATAGGATGTGTGGTAATGGCGACTATGGCACTAACGTGAATAATACTTTTATAGCAGCTGCAAGTAATTAGACGATTCTCATGACCGTTTAAGACAATGAGAAAGGTTCACCAAGAGTGTTGCAAATCAGTCAACTTTTAGTTATTTATTTGTAGTAGAATTTAGAATTAGTTCTAAAAAGTCAATCGCATGATATTACTTATAGCTGTCGAAAGCACAAGGATCCAAATTCGCCTATTTAACAATAGATTCTTTATAGAAATAGTAGTGATGAATAAGGCAGTTGATTTTGATGAGGATTATTTGCTTGTCGCTATACTGAAAATAGCAGCTAGTAGACTAACACGATTAACATCCTGACAGCTAAATGGCGGCCCTGGAACAACATAGGTATGGGTTGTATTTGCTGTTGTGCTCAAATTAAAAATATATTTATCCACGTAGATCTATACAAATATTCTTGTGACGCGTCTATATAATTCGAAAAACTACCACCGGCTCAATACAGTAATACAATAATAATGTTAAGGTTTTTAGAAAATAACAATGATCTTGATAATTTGTACAATTAACATCATGGCCACTAAATAACGACCCAGGAATAACACCATCTATATTGGTTATATGGCCATTACAACATTTTTTTTGCGCAATACAGACCATAGGTTTTACATACATATATATCTTCAAGTCCCTTACAGGGTAGGCAGAGAGTATTGAGTGCCAGACCTCACGATCCTAATAAACCTGTCTGACTTCCTTCACATTACCCTTTTCATACAAACACGCCGGTTTTGGAGACCCTTGACACCACCGGATATATCCGAGTGATCTGATCGTGGAATGTCAACCTTGATCTCCCCAGGTACCTACATCCATAGTTTTTGATGTTTAATTTTAAAAACACAGCAGTATTATTGTTAAGAAGGCTTTTATAAAATAACAATGCCAAAGATCTTGATAGTTTGTAACAAAATTTGAAAACGGGTAGGCTTCACGAATGGCCGCCCGAGGCGAGCGGGCTAGTCGTGACCGCCTGGATTCCACCCATTCGCTACGAACCCTCATCAATTATGCATGAATGCGACCGAACGCCAATGTTTACTCTCCACGAGACAACAATTTATTGCTTCGTGCGGTTTTTGACATTCGATCTTGGACGTTTGAACAGTATTGCGATATAGATAATCCGTGTTATTAATAACAAGGAGTAAAGTACTCCAAGGTTTAACCTGGTATTATAGTCATTATTACATGTGATACAGATTTTGTTTTTACCTTTGTTCACGTTTATTAATAAGATAAAATTTGGCAATGCGATATAATTGATGCGCATTGTACCACTTTCGCAAAGATTTTTCAGTGTTTCTCATTCAGTGTCATACTCATTAAATGTTATCTGTGCTCATATAGTTTTGTCATTATCACAAGATTTGTAATTGACGTGGCAGTCCTGTTCAAGGTTAGTAAAATATTGTTCATTTTTGTTAAAAATATCAGTTTCTACACAATCATGAATCTAGTGTAATGATTAGGATTGATTCTTTTGCTGTTGCTATTATGCATATTTTAGCACACGTTTACATCACTAAATATTTATGAACGATTGAGTCTGCTATAAAATTATTTATATCACGCGGCGTGTTATTTTATTCTGCAACGTTAACGGGATATCAACTAAATGTCATCATGATTCATCGTTATTGCATCACGCAATGGGTCTTCAAATTAATTCAATCGTAATATCAGCCGTCTACGCCTTTGCAGCTGTGTAAGCTATCGATAACAATGAATACCTCATTGTTCGAACCGGTTGCATATTTTCCACTTGATGTGCCGTTTCTGTGTAATGGCAGAGCTATTCTACAAGATGTCCATAATCGTATCAATACGTAATATTGTTTTAACGAGGTAATCACCAAATAGTTGAAGAATAAAAGAAAATGATATGGATACATGCTATCTTTAGGATATTGCGTGCCAGGTTAACAATAGTCATTATGAATCTTGATTTTTTTTATGATATTAGTAGGCAAACAAGCAAATTTCCTGATGGTAAGAAATTCACGTCGCCTAGAGACACCAAAGGTGGTAATTATGCGTTGCCAACCTGAGGTCAAGATGTTAGGTCTCGAGCAAAAGTAAGTTTACCGGCTACCTTATCCTCCAATCCACCATGACGTCAACGGCAAGCGCTTACGTTTTGGCGGCAGGAATAGGTAAAGCGGTGGTACCAATCCGGTTGAGTCGCTGCGAAACTCTACCACCTAGTCAGATGTCACGGTGTTAGGGACGGTAAGCCTATGCTCGCCTTTTACGAGCTGCCTGGCGGAAAGGCAGATGGTCTATTCTACAAAGGAGCCCGGACCAACACGGGGAATTTGACTACGCCTTTGGATTAAGTGCCTGAATTTTTTGTTCTTTGTAACCATCCCACCATATAACCGATAATATAGACAGTTTGGCTGTTCATGTAGTTAAGTGACCGTTATCATTCGAACTATAATCTACTGGCTTAAACGTTTTTAAATTGGTTATTTACAAGGTAATTAGTTGAACAGAATATAAAGAACTTGTCGAATACTGGTTCACCTTGATTGTTTGCTCATTATTTAATACGATTGTGTCGACATCAGCCTTGTCACAGTTCCTAGAATAGAATAATAATATTGTGTAAAAAATTGGTTTCAGTGTACTTTCCGAGTTTTCAGGATTATTTAGATAATGCCTGTTTGCATGGTGTATAGTGGGTTCCTTATCTGATACTGCAACCAGGTTATCAACTGCTGTGTTTGTGTTTCCTATCTACGGATTCTCGTTGTGTGCGTTATCTAATCTATTTATGAAAACACATTTAGTGATATACTTAACTTTATTCTTAGTAGTTACGTTACATGTGTGTAGAATGTAGATGCTCTTTATTATCGATATGTCGGTTTTCGAGCTAAATCACACGAAGAGGAAATCACACGTGATTGTACATAGAAACGTACGTGATTATGTGCGGTTTTTGCTTGGTAATATTTTTTTTATTAAAACTGTGATATTTTTACAAAATGTAAAATTTCAATTATTATGTGATAAATTATGTATGTGCTCCAACATCTGCTTTAAATAAATTTTACTCGCAAATTGAGGTGTTTAGGAATTCGTATGTAAATACTAAAATTACTCGACCGAGACATTGCGATCACTTTGTAAGCATTTTATTTGCAAACGTGTTTGCTTTAGAGGTTCTTGTACTGTGAAATTCATCAAGGTTAATCAAATAAGCCTGCAATGTATGTGAAAAGAGTTATTCCGTTTTTATTTTTTCAAATTGAGTCTATGAGTGATCGGTCACGAAATACTTGGGATTGAGCCAAAACGTTAACGAGTTCTGAATACGCGTGGTATGCGGATCAGCGAACAATATTTTGTTTATTTTGTTCCAAAATGTGTTCGGGTGAGTCTAATTTTAAACATGTATTTTGACTCGTTTTATAAATATCCTCAATCTTGTTCTGAATTTTTCATTAATTAGTATCTGTTTCTCACATAACTATATAAACATTAATTAGGTTATTTCGAACTTGTACTTTGAATTTCATTAATTAATTATACGCGTTAGATATACATTCCAATTAATAATTCAACGAGTTTTAAAAATATGTTAAGTAGTGTATATTATGTATTTATAAAATGGTATATATTATCCATGAACCAGTATCACTTCCTGTTATTTTAAATTCAAATGAAATTAGTAAGCAACTTATAGCGACATCTATCAGACATTTGATGATTACAAATAAAATATTTCACTTTAGATTTCGTTACTTTATTTGTTCTAGTCGAATTTATTTTTTTAACTAGCTGTTCCGGCTAACGTCGATCCAGCCGTTCAGTTTGTATGAGAAAAAATAAAATGTAGTTTTTCCTTGTGTCCTTGCAGTTTTTCCTTTTTTTTTTATCTTTTAAACCTTCCTTGGACTTGTACAAATGGTTCAAAACCAAAATTAGACAAATCGGTTCAGCCGTTCTCGAATTTTAGCGAGACTAACGAACAGCAATTGATTTTTTTAAATATGTAGATGAATTATGATAAAGATACGATTGACAATGTGAATTTCTTTAAAAAAATTTAGACTCTGTTTTGTGGCCTTGCATGTAGAAGTTATTTCAACCAAATTGTTATTAATGAACTATTCTGAAATCTGTTTTTTGCATAAATAATATCCATTTAATAATCTTGTCTTCAGAATTTAGTTTATATTATATTTAAGTCCTTTTAAATATCTTATTTAGGTATATATTTTAAGTTTTTTCTATATCTATAAGCTGATTTTAAATCGCTGCTAACTTTTTACAGATATTTCTGTTTTAAATTGTCATGAATTTATTTAGGAATGTGTTATTAAATTCTTTCATATTATCTATATTTATAATGATCTATCTGTCTTTTAAGGTGTGTTCAAATAATTCATTACCGAGAAATGTGTCGAATGATTCCTTATCGTCGAGATATAAAAAATAATCACATATTATTCATAGTATCACAGTTATTTTTTTTTTTGATTATCAAACAATCAATATATGAGTACGTATATTTGCGATAACTTTTTTAATCAGTAACTTTATCCTTAGGTAAACCACATCCATGCGGGATTCATTATAGTTAATCCCATTTTGAGATTCCGAAACAAAATGGAGACTCATACAAATTCACCCAAATTCCGTACTGTATTCCGTAGGGAAAATTCCCTATGTGTGTGGCAGGTCTATAGATTTGTTTGGATTTTGCGTTCGAAATTTTTTTGAGTTGGAATTCCGTAAGAAATGTCCGAATGTATGCGGCGGAGGGCCGATTCCGTAACTAAAAATTTAATGTGTTTTTGTTGGCGGGTCTTAAAATGAAATATTTGTCACTGTCTCAAACTTGTTTGTTGTTAAGATTCTGAAGACTTGGATTAGGGACCTATATCGTCCAAAGTGCATGGTGGTATAAGTATTTGGATTACGCTTCATCTTCAACCAACTTCAACCTTATCTATGTATGTATTATTTAAAACAGTTATCTCTAAAGCTTGTGCTTACGTTTAACGTCCAATATTAACAACGTACCTACAGACAAATATGGGCATTCTAGAGTTTTGTTGCTAAGATATCGTTGTTACTTATTCAAAAATAACATCAGTTACCTGAAAATGGATCTAAAATAGCACGATCTCTTATCTTAGATAGGTTATTAATATTAGCCGTAAGTAAACCTAATTTTTAAGCCATAGCTTTACCCACATACCTTTTACCTATGAAATATTAATTTAAAAACCCTTTTACAATCATAAAGCAACACACTAATGACTACTTTGCGTTCGTTTTGTGCGGTTCCATGTTATTTTCATTTTAGTTGTCGATCTGTGCACGCACATCTGCTAGCATGGATACTACACATGGATTATGAAATATGGATATACGAATAAGTGGATACGGGAGCTACATGCACTGCTGTCAGGTGCGCGTTCTTCGTGTGCGCGGGGGGCCACCCTATTTTCATCCCTCTTCGCCTGCCTCACACCCGTATTGCCGTTCACTTGTTGCTACGTTGTGCTACGTCGCCGTCGTGAGACAGGCGCGACCAACTGCCTTCCTCCCCCCGTCCCACCGACTCCATTTCCTCGCGTTTCAGTTCTTTGTGCGCCACTGATGCTATTATACGTCTGTACCGTACGTTCACTATTTAGTTTTATACAATCGTGCTCTTTATAATACTGACACGTTGTATTACATCGAGTTGTGCTAGTGCAGATGTGCGTCCGCTCCGAAGATAAATACAACTGGGATTGTTAATTGTTTTTCTACAACCTTCGAGGATTGGTTATATTTTGTGTTTAGTGACTTGAATTTCAAGTGAACGTCTAAAGGTGTTTCCCTTGCTTCAACCGAAATAAGTGAATATCTCAAGTGAAAGTGTTGAAAAAATTTTTAATTAAGGATTTTTAAGTGATATATCAACTTTTAAAGAAAAGTGAGTATTTTTAACGGTATGCATTTTTTTTAAATTGTAGGGTTGGTTTAGGTTTTTTTGCAGTTGAAGTTTATTGTAGTGTAGAAAAATTTTGTAGTCTGAAAAGCAAAATTTTTAATGGAAAATCCGTGTTTAATTATTATATGAATCAAAATTCGATTCGACTTTAGCTATAGTTTTCTCTCTTAACTATTATATATCTTCATCAGAGGGTTTGCGCCATATTTATTGGGTGTTATTTTTAAAATTATTATTTAAATGAAGGCACACTTTATTTAATTCTACAGTTTTCTTATATGTTAATTTTTTTTAAATGTCTTATTTTAAAAATATGCGCTTAAATAGGTATCTTACTAAATAACCTCCTTTTTTGAACAAAGAATTTTAGTGAAGTCAGGCCAATCATAAACAATGACACTGTAAAATTATTGACTTCAAAATCATATTATAAAATATATATAAATAAAGATAAAGATAAAATTGGTATCGATGATGAAAAATTCTCAAATATTGACTATGCAAATACGTTCCACAATTACGTAATGTTGACTACAATCAGCTTTTAAAAGGTCAATGAGGAACTGAAGATATTAAAAAAATAAAGATTCTAAGCAATGTTTATACAACAATTACGTACATTTCACAATAATTGATATACATACGTACGTATTGGTACATAGCTACTACAGCTATGTGCCACGTACCATATACCTACTAAGTGGTACATAATAATCGTGCGCATGACGACCTTTAATCGATGGTGTTATCAGAATATTTAAGCCGTTGGTGCGGACACATTGCGCATTGTGCTACCTACTGTCGTTTTTGCTTCGCTTATCGTTTTCCGCCATTGTTCTTTTAGCTTTCTACTGACCTGATGCATCTGTTCTAATTTTCACAATTACCTATTGTTCTTTAGGTGTTAAATCATGTGTTGTTAACAGTTTTGCAAATGAACTTTGTATTCTTTAACATAATCTTCTCAATATTGTTCTCGCAACTCAATGTTGTGAAATGTCTAGCAAAATAGTTTCAGAATCCTTATTTACCTCTTGAAATAGATTTCAATTTATAATTACTTCTTGTTTGCCAAAATCTTCAAATAGAAAATAAACGTATAATGTAAGTAACCTTTTCGAGTCTAAGAAAGATTATTAGGAGAATCTTAGTAGGTACAGACTTTTTCAAAATGTATTAATGGCATTCAATAAACTTGTAGATAAAAATCTTTATTGTCACAAGAGTTACTGGGAACCTACCTCTATCTTTTGTATAACTTTGACAAAATTCTATCGCATTGTCCCAGCGTAGCAACAATTGCAATTCTTGACAACAAAGGCTAGTCTCGTCTGAGAATGGAATTAGGCTATGTTCTTCGCACAAATAAAATTGTTATTGTACGTATAATACGAGGTGCAGACCAAGTAGAAAAATGCGAACAAAAGGTCACCTTTTTCTATCGCTTCCTTTATATTGGATAATGTAGAACTAATAATTTGTATTTTTATTTTCCAGTGTATTAAGTAAAATTGGGGTAAAATTTAAAATTTTAGTCAAAAGTCACTTTTTTTTTCGATGCTCTTGGGATAGAGTTTTAAAACATTCGCGGTAATTAAGTCGTCCTTGTCGAAAATTTTTACGTTGTTGTTTTTGATTGCATTTTTAATACTGACGTAAAACTGTATTTTCGCGTCTTTATTTCAGTGTAACGTCTAAATAAATTACTAAAAATGGAAGTGTTTTTGTGGAAAACATTTTCATTGCTATTAAGCTTACAATATTTATGACGTTTAGCTACATATTTTCCTTGTGTGGTTATTTTGATTGGACTGTAAGAATATGTATTGATTAATCATGAGCAATTTACCACATTGTTGACGTTGCACCTCAAGTTAATATTCAATAATGATTTGCCTCCAGTAATTTCATAATAAATTCTAGTCACCATTCTAATTACATTTTCCTGTATCTACTTAGCATATGGAAGTCACAACAATTTATGTTTGTCATTGAAATATAAAATCTTACTTAGTGTAAGATTGTTTCCAATCTATAAACATTGCGATTGGTTAAACAGAAATGAATTACAAAATTAATGCATTATCTATTTTAGAGACGTGAAACAGAAATAAATATTTCTGCTTCGCGCGTTTAATACATATTTTATGAAGGACTTGACCTGACCTTTTGTATAAATCTTTTAAACTTTTTGTATACGTTAAATGACTAAATAAATGATATAAATAAAGGAATTTGTCCACAAATCACCTATCGTTTTGTTTAAACCACAAAAAGCAAATGTACATTTCACATTTAATTCAATTAGTTTAATTTCATTGCTATTAATTTAATCACTTTTTAATTAAGTATGTTGGGATTTCTAAGTCACTTGGTCCATTATCTGTTTTATTCCAGTCACGATCGTATCTGATCGTGAGATGCGAAGAAGATACGGACCGCCTCTACTTTCAATCAGAACTAACATTCCTAGATTGTACATAATGCATTGCACAATTTACTGTGCGGTGCTCGGCCGTCGTGCATTCGTGATGCAACGTTTTATATCTTTAAGGAGGTGTGTTGCTAGTCACGATATCCGATAGTTGAGATGCCTTGTGTGAACTTCCTGTGATCGAACAATTCTCTGTAATTGAACAGTTCTCTGTAATTGTAGTAGTTGTCTAGAGATATTTGAAATGTGTATGTTTTTTGTTTATTCCTTTCAGATGTAACATTTTTACGCTTGCTCGTTTTCACAGTGAAAACTCCTCATTGTTCCTTATAAAGTATAATCTTGTAGACTCCTATGCATTTCTTTTTGACTCAAGTACTTTTTCTATCTTCATCTTCATACCTTGTGAGCATAATATTTACATTCGCTTAACTTGATTATTGATATTCTTCTTTTATTATAAAAAAATAAAGATGTATATCCAAATAATTTCGTATAATCGTATATTATACAGTTAAAGATAACACTAACATTAATAATACATTACACAACCTCACCTAACAAAATCAGTAGCGTATCAAAATTAGGTTAATGCCATAATTTATATTTTGCGTCGAGCAGTTATTAATTCATTTAAAAATTAATGACTTTGATGCAAAATACGCTTCCATGATACTTTCCCGTAAGTTCATTTAAATCTCATCTTGTGGCTTGCGGTAAAAACTTTTCTTTTTTAATCATAAAAGTTGAATTAACAGATTTTTATTATGTAATTCTGGTAATGTCAACTTAATTCTTACATGAATGCCGAGAAAGCTTGTCACGGTTAAACAAATGGCCTATTTAACTAGTCTTTATTGTCCAAGTGGAAGTGTGCAGTCTACGGCCTACGCATTTAGAAACGACATGCTTCGCCGCTTTTAACGAGGTATCTTGACTCAGTCTATGTTTCATGTTATATGTACATATAATAATAATACTAAGCTAATGTATGTATCGCTAAAACGAGAAAATATGTGTGCTATTATTAAATTCAACTTTTATAGCGTAATATAAAATAATAATCTTAATGGCGAGTTTGGTTACGCTAGCTGCACATTATTTTAGACTTAATTAGCTACGACTATATTCTCATGAAAACATATTTAAATATCCTGTTAGTGACCATTTATCTTAATGATATGTATTTTACCAGGGCTATGCTTCTGATTATCGAATTGTATTTTTTTTTAATGAGCAACGTTGAAAATTTGATTTTCATTTATGAATTAAGAATGTTGCATTTATTTTTGGCAGTGTTGCAAGGTGCATGTATAACCCACATAACTCGCTAAAAGAACATTTTAATATCGTAGCCATTTTTGGGAAGTTGTTCATGTAATACTGCAATAGTGCGTACGTTCGCCCAGGTCCGCATTTATGAATAATTCAACAGCAATCAGGATTTACTGCCGTAGTGCACTGTGCAGCTTGATCAAAATGCTTGCCAAGACTTGTAGTTTTTGCCTTCTATGTAATGAAAAGCTCTCGTCTGTTCCGTCTCTATGCTAGTCTCGTCAATCAGTTACCGTCAAGTGATGCACGTTTTTGCCATTTCCCTTGCTAGTTATGCAATTTATTGTTCCCAGTTCCTGATGGCAGTTGTATTGTGTTTTTCGACATGTATTACTTCGAGGAATATTTGTAATTTCATTGTTTTCTCCTTTTCGACACTCCTTTTATCTTCTTATTTCATCTTCTTTTATATATACTTTTGTATAATTGATGACTTAGACATATTAGTGGAAAATAGATGGAAGACGTTAATATAACAAGCTAGAAAGTGTTTATTTACTCTCTTCTTGAAGACAATCAATTATACTCATCAGGAAATTCTTCCCTTATGTTTTCATAATTTCTACTAAACTTCTTCTTAATAAGATTTACGCTCATGCTAATAGTAATCCTGGTTTTTTAAGCACTCTCATATTTGCTAAGTTACTAGACCAATAAGAGAATGCTTGTTAATTTCAAATATTATATTATTATAGAATGTTTGAAGCACAAATAACCATTAATAAAGTTTGTGCTTTTAAATTTCAACGTAATAAAAACGAATACCATTGTTTACTTTAAAATGTGATTCGGTCTTTTAAACTACATTTAGGCATTGACATTAGTGATAAAATATCGAAGTAGCCAGTTGATACGTCAACGTCGTAGTTGGTTTTATACGTCATAAAAGGAAAACTCTTATCTCTTGTTTATGCGGTATGGCTGTGGTTTTCAAAAACATTATGTAATAAATAATAATACTACGAATAATGTCGTTCTATATGATTCAATATTCCGAGCTTGATTTTTCCATCGATTCAACTATCTAAATCATGATGCTTTAAATTTTAATTGCTTTTAGTAGCTATTTTTTAATCTTTTTATGTTCATTAATAATTCTAGAGTTACCCAGATCAACATATTTGTTAATGGCGTTTAATCTTTTAATTCTGTCAAAATTTTGATGCGAAAACAACAGGAACACGAATGTCTTGTATTTATTTGTTATGAATAAATTACTTATGTATGCGATTATGTAAATGTGCGGCGTCGCAAGCAGCTCCTCATTTAAATTCCATTGTAACTCGCTCGACACGCAGTCTTGTTCTTTTGTGTAGGTTTCGTGACAATTTTAATATTTCCAGTGGAATTTTTAATTTATACAATTATGATAATGTTATTACATTTTTAATGTTCAGTTTCTTTGCAATTCTAAAACTGTTTTTGCGATTGTAAATTGTATATTAGTATCTGAGGTACTTATTCAACAATCTAATGTATTATGTAGGTCACGTAATAACATACATAATCATACGTACGCTTTAAAAGTAATGTTTAATGAGTTTTATTGCAATAAGTCTGTATAAATTATACATATGTATTTGTATATTATAAATTATACATACGTCTAAAATTAACTCATGTGATTGATATTACAACACATTTGAATTTGTAATTTAATTTAAAACCTTGGGCACCTGATTTTGTATACCTTTATTTAATCATAAATTAAAAAAAAAATGTACCATCTTTTCATCACGTAATATAGTTTTAAAGTTATGAACCGCTTGAACAACTGCAATCGTGTGCTTCGATTCTATTTAGTCCATGTTGTTTTCCTGTGTTTTTGTCAAATAAACAAATCCCTTAAACACTGGTGGTGTGAAGTGTACATGTAAATGTTTGTGAAATAAGATGACATCTTAATTTAATTTTAGACGTCACATAAACGTCTACGTCTCTGGGATGTCCGAACTTTTGTCACATTGCCCTCGTTCTGGTTTCCCGCCAAATGTCCGTTTGCTGGCGACGAACGTTGGCTGAAGTCCAGTCATTCACATGTGACACGCGGACCCAATATTATGCCAACAATTTTGCACCTTCATCTAAATCCTCCTCTCGTTTTCCTGTTCCCTTATCGGTTTGTTAATTTCTTATTACACAAGCAATCGCACTGTTGATTTAGGTTGTTTTAATAAAAAAAAAATAATTAGTATTACTAATGCAGTTTTTCAATGGAGTTCTTATTCTAAAGTATAATTTATAAATATCTGCTTGCTGTTTTCTCAGTTGATATTATAACTAATATTTATTAGAAGCCAACAACTTTGACTAAGACGTTGATCCATCTAGTGTTTGCTACTCGAAAATTATTCTGACTCACTTTATTTATAGCCTGGGCAGGATTTTTTATCATTTCCGCTTTAAAATCTAAAGATATGTGTTAGTTAATATCATTCATTGGAACTTGTATAGAAGCATAGTTTTCGTTATAACTTTTAGAAAATCTTGCAAGACAATGCTCGAAACATGATATAGTATTATTTGTAGATGTGGCATAACTACTTTTAAAATATTTTTCAGCATTTCAAAGAAGTAGAGCTATTAAGATGTCAACACTTTCGAAAGCCCATTTAAATATCATCGCATGAATCTTGATATGGTGTATTATATTTTTTGCTGCGTGGGTTCAGTGTGAATGAGCCGATATTGGCTGTGTTCCAAACGTGTTCAGCCCGACATGCTGCAAGGCTGACGTCAGCCGCGTGATTTTATATACTGCCAAGGCGCCATAATTTTATTGGTCATTAATGACATGTGTCGTAGAAAACGACAGTGATTAGTTTTTCCACTCGTTACAACTAGGAAATTATACAAAATTACCTTTATATTACACGTTTACTTTTACATTACTTTGGCATTAGTACAAACGTGTCACTTATTGGATTATCTTAATTCGAAATGTCTGTTTAAAAATGTTTATTTGTATCGTGGTCAAACTTTCGTATTTTTAGTTGTATGGTGTCATGTCAGTGAAACGATGTATATTCAAAATTAAGTACTGTTGTTTATAGTTGTTTGTACATCACATCCTGATCTTATATTAGCAAGCTCTAAAGTAATAATGGCGAGAAAAGCTTAGCGTTGAGAATACCAATCGAAGTCATTGTTAATATTAACACTTGGCTACAAATAATGGTAAACGTCTATATGAAGGCAGATCTTTTCTTTTTAGAGGCTCAGGCCAAAACAAAAAAGTAATGGTTCCTTACTGGAAATCTTTGAAATAGAGTAAGCTTGGTTTTATTAATTTATATTTTACTAACAGAATTTTTTTCCGTTGTTTCAGGGCCCACTGAAAGTGTCAGTGCGAGTGGTAATGTGGTTGAGATCAGTGACGAAAACGACAAGTGCGTAAAGGAGGAAGTGAAGGCCGAAGTGTGCGCAAACAGTGGTGGTGAAGTGAAGAGTGAAGTGATTGTGGGCGCGGATGGTGTTGCCAGCGCCGTGGCCTCCGAGGAGGACGACTGTGTGATAGTGTGCGCGCGTGATGCGGACGATCGTTCCGACTCGGGCGTGAGTGGTGTGCGGTCGGGGGGTTCGGCGAATTCGGTGGAGGAGTGGCGCGGGATGGCTCACGGGTACGGGGGCCCGCCGCCGCCGCTGCTGCACCTGCCGCCGCCGGCGCCGCCGCTGTACGCCAGCGAGCTGCTATGGAAGCAACGACACCAGCCGCCGATGCACGCGTTTGACATCACGCATGATTACATCGCGGCTGCCGCATCCTACGACAGAGGGAGACATGAAAGACTGCTACGGTAAGGATTTTATATTATTCTTCTATAGTAGCTTCCATAGTAAAAATAAATTATTTAAATTTCATCTACCACAACAATTGCCTCTTTACTATAGAGAAGAGCGTAACTCCCAAACTTTACTACGCAAGAGCCTTAAAATTCCAGCGTCCGGTTGAAGTAAATTTCTTGTTTAATGGTTAAGTTTGACGTGATTTTTGAGAAAAGTTCAGAGTTCAGACAAACCAACTAAACTAAACAAACATCGCTTTAAAGTCGTCCAGGCTCCTTTGCAAGACAATGTGCCTTCCTGCCAAGCAGGAACTATCCGTACCGCCATAACGTGCTTGCTTGAGTGCTTGCCCTTGACGTATTCCGGGTCGGAGGATAAGGTACCCGATAAATTTACTACTTGCTTGAGACCTAACATCGTGAGATCAGGTCTCTAGGCAGCGTGAATTTCTTTCCATCAGGAAATTCGTCTCCTTTTTGCCTTTCAATATCATAAAAAAACTAGTAAATGTTAAGTGTGCTATGTATATATAATAAAGCTACGTACTTGAAACGATCTAACCATAGCAACATTTATTCACATTATTATCACCTTCCGATTATAGACTTTTAGGCCAAGTATTTTCGCAGTGTAACGATACTTTGTATAGTTATATACATTATCATAATGCGATTCAGACAATTCAATTACTAATTAACATACAATAACCAACATATGCATTATTTATAGTTCGATCTAGGTCAATAGGTTATTTTGTTTTAACTATTATTATAATTGTAGTTAACTTTTATAATTAGTCTGTTTAACAATGAAGTGTGTCCATTGTTATATCGCAACGTAAGTATATTTTTATATCAAATCTATTGGTCATTTTTATTTTTTCTATAGATATAGAAATTAGTTATATTGTCTCGATGGGAGGATGAAGATAGACCGTTTCATCGTCCGATGATAGTGTTTTTGTAATTTCGTTTATTGGATTCTTCCACGAGTTATATCAATTTTAATTGGTGGTATTGTAGCTGAACAGCTTGTTCTAATTGGTACCAACTTTCTAACTCTTTTCTGTTGCCGTAATGTCCTTCATTTTTCTCTCTGATACTGGAAGATAGGGTATTCGGTAGACTGTCCAAGAACCCATTATAACTATAAGACTACGATGCACTTGTACGGCCAATATTAAGAACCAATCTACAGTTAAAGATAGGCCTAGTAGAGTTTTGTTATTTTTAAAAAATAACTGCGGCTACCTAACAACTGATCTAAAATAGAACTTTATCGTATTTAAGATAGTTTATTAATATTGACCGGTAATCTGTAGTGTCTAGAGACGGTGTTTGTCACTTATTATCAGGAAATCTGTCCGCTTGTGCATAATACACGTGAAACCACTAAACGTGTTTAAAAGAAAATTAAAAAAAATTCTTACATAGATACATGATTATTTATCTAATAATCTTCCTTAAGAAAAGTGTCGCGTGCACAGTTTGTGCGTAATTGATATGAAATAGTTTTGTTATAAATAATGATAATAAGTCTTAATATTACAGACATTTAATCATGTCTCAGAGACAGAGAGATAAGAGCGCATTGCTCACTTCATTATTTCGTAGTATTGGAGTTTTCCATACGCTATCACATCCTTATCAGAGTACAATAATTCCGACTAATGTACAATACATTAGTGTTCGTTTGTCCACTTGTTGTGCAAGTTTTTTTGTGATGAATTAATGAAGTTTGATTAAAATATTTAGCAGCCTTTCATTTGTATTTGAAGCAACAATCAGTTAGAAATTGTAACATTCCGCGGTTAGCAGTTTGGTAGATAATATTAATGAAATTTTGTTTTGGTAGAAAACATTAATTCGAGATCTCATCTCATGTTACCTAAAATTTTACTGGTAATTTTAAATTTCGGATTCCTCGTCTAAACGATTAACTCTGTTTTATTATTCAGGTTGAAATATAAATCCTTATGGTATTACCAGATCTGGCTGGTATATTCCTACTGTAATTTTTGCTGTTGTTGAATTTATGAATTTTCTCTAGGATTTCGAAAAAAAAAACTGTTATTGAACATCTTTTCCTTTTTTAACAAGACTGTAATTTTAAACGTGACATCACTGTCTATATTTTTATATCCAAGCTAAAAAAGATGGGAACCTATTTTGGACGTCTTGTAATCTGGATATTCTCACTTGTGAAGTAATATCAGTATAATCATAGCTCTTCTACATATTTTTTAAATTTTGATTAGATATATAATACGATATACGAAATCTTCATATTATTACTTCGTTCGACTTCGTTCTTATTTAAACGAAAAGACCTATAGGATGTTTGTTTATTAGCTTATCAGTTGTTAGCTTTAAGATCACTTCTGAAACTTTTTTCCAATGTGATAGTAGATAGTAGTTATGATAGAAAATATTTTCGGCATTCTTCCATACACACTTTAACACATATCTTGTGTTAGGTAATAAGAGAAGAGTGTATGTACCAAAGTGTCTATGTTTAGCGTCCTCTACATACATTATTTTTTTATACATACACGCCGGTTTTGGTCGCTCTCGACAGCACCGTCGGATAGAACCCAAGCGATTAGGTCGGGGAATATTAAAATAGGTCTCCCCGCGTATCTGAAATTCGCTATCGTATCTAAAGTTTATTTTTCTTTATTTCAGAAGCATATCAAATTTAACGTCACGGTGATTGGCAATGACTTATTGTCGTTTATGATGATGTTACTTACGATTGTTAGTATGTACTGATTAGATAAAATATTTTTAAAACAAGGTAATTACTCATTGTTTGCACTATGTAATAGATGATCATTATTTAGTTATTTTTAAAAAGTTATTTCAGTAAATGTCTCTCACATTTTTACTGCTGCGATTACGTTATGTCCTCATGTCCGTATTCCCGAAGAGATAGGCAGAGGTAAGCCTTATGACAGAAGTTCCACAATGTGATAGGTGGTAAGCCTATCGCCAAACGTGGAGATTTCTAATCTCAATTTTTTTTATTAGAAAATTGAGAAAACATGTAATTTTGTTTGGTTGCTGATCCTGGGATAAGAACCCGAGCCCTCATTAAGTCAAGTCCAACACCGGACCGCTAGACTACAAAGACGATATTATCTAATACATAGAATTACTGTATAGTAATTATTTTTTTTTTTTGTAGAAAAACATTAATTTTTTTACTAATGATGCCAGTAGCGCCATCTAGTACATTTCCTAGTAAACACAGGCTTGCGCAACTATTAATGTAATAAATGGAACGGTTTTTAATGCCTGTTATAATAAAATACAGACGTTTTCACTCAGCGTTACAAATCACGACGTTTTTGTGGGTGTTTTTAGCACTAACGTCAAACCAATTACACTATTAACTTCGTTTAACACCGTCGCTAATTTGCTCGCTTACGTCTTCTCGCTTTGAATTTACGCAATAGTTTGGACAACATACGCTTAAAACGGAAATAGTTTAGCGTAGGGATGTAACAACCCCATCGCGCGGTTAGTTAAATAATCTACTATATTGAGACTCCATAATACACTATTGCAGTCAGTCTAAGTAGTAGTCTTTCAACGCTTTGTACCACCTCTGTAGATTTGACCACATAATGATAGTTACGGTGGTAGTGATTAATTAGCCTGTATTCGCCTCTAGCATGCGTATCCTAAGAAAACCAACACCAACACGGAAAAACGTCTTCACAGACTTATTTACTTCCTTTTAATAGGAAGTGAAAAAATTGTACTATGTTTCCCAAATCACAAAAAAAATAGTTTAGTAGGAGTGTAGAATACTAATAGGTATTCTATTTTAGAACGAAGCTATTCTATAGTGAAATTTGCACACTTTATTGTAACACTTAAGGCCACAGAACAGACGACTTTTGACTTTTTTGTAGTGTTTGTTATACTTAGTGCTTTATATATAACAATATATGTACATACGCGGTTACTATCATGAGAAACGTGAGCTTGTTCGCTATCTTAATACTTATCTTATAATTCATTATTATTTTCTTATCAGTCAAGAACCTGATATAGCAATAAAGCAGATAAAGTTCGGTACATTTAGAAAACAGAACGTAGGTATGACTTCCTTTGTATTGCTTATTCGATAACAAAAACTTAAGTTCTTTAATTATAACGCCCATTCCAATAATTGGTTAATAAAGCCTGTCGTCATACCTGTGGTGACCAGGCGCCCAGTTTTCTATAGGACCGTCCCGTTTTTTAGTTATCTGTTCTAGTATTCCCAGATAACTCCATAATGCAAAAATGTCACGCTTTTTGTAGTCGCGAAAATTTAATGGAGCTCGCCCTTATCCCATAGTTACAGGTTACGCAAATGGCGATGTGTATACTCAAATACGCACTAATTAAACATTATGTTAATAAATATATTTTTACTGTTAGTATTTTATATTTGTCTAATTAGATAAATATCATTTACATATACAGTAAACATATGCTATGTAGACATTCAGTAATTCTGCTAAGTGAAAAAAACGATGTCCCGTTTTGAATCGAAAAAATAATACGTGACCATTTTTTTTATTCGTCATACTTATAATTGGTTTTTGAATTGCAGCATTGAATTATAAGCTGAATTAGTGTACTTATACGGTGTAAATGAGGAAACGTGATTATTTAAAAGCAATGTGAATAAAGTAGTAGGTGTGAAATATTTGGAGGTTATTGCGGCGCGTCGTGCTGGATGTTGTTTGTAGTTCAAGGTCAACGACATCAAGGTGTTTCGCCAGTGTCACCTGACAATTTTATTCCCAAATATTTACACTGCCTGTATCCGCCTAATTAGTATTTACGAACGTATTAAGGTCGACGTGTTTATTATAATTTATCGTGGATTTGTTTTTTTTTTTTTGTAATTAACAGTACGAATAGGTGTCTTGGTAATTTCAGGCTTTCGTAACCGTTGTCGATTAGTAAAGATAGATAAGCAGTAATAATTATTTAGCCATCGCCTCTGTGGTCTAGCGGTCCGGGTGTTGGACTTGACTGCATGAGGTCCCGGGTTCGAATCCCAGGTCGGCCAACAAAAAGAAAATTGGATTTTTCCAATTTTCTAATAAAAAAAAATGTTGGTCGGGATTGGAATTGTGCCCGGTTGGCGATAGGCTTGCCACCTATCACATTGTGGGACTTAGTATCTTCGGCTAGTCGTGGGTGCCTTGGTTGTACCTCTGCCTACCTCTTCGGGGATATGGGCGTGAAGATACTTTAATTATTTAGCCAAGTTTTTGATTTTACTTATTCAGTTGTGTGTGACGTTGGTATGTGACTACCCCATCGCCCGCTGGTAGAATAGCCACATATTTAACTTTAAATTTTAATTGTGAAAATTTAAAAAACAACGAGAAAGATGCACGGTGTTATAGTAAAAGAGCTTTAACCTATGCTGCACACCACTATACCTATTAGACGTACTGCTTACCATTGCAGGATGTTCTTTTATCTACTATTCACTATATAATAAACATGGGTAACTCAAACAAACCGCGTAAACAACAGATCAAATCATGAGTCACGAAGTTGAACTGGAGCTACGCACCGGCTCGCAATTCAGCTCAATTTATCTATGTACTGTATGTAAACTATAGGTAAAACGAGCTGCTTGAACACACGAGCGGAGTGTGTGAGTGTGAGCTTATTTATTTCAATCGGTGACTCGAAGAGTTATAGTAATAACTAATGTGAACTTCCGTTCAAATCCAACCATATATCAGTCAGTGTGGAATTAAAACTTTTTTAGTCATCGATCTAAGATAGTCACAGTTCAGTATATTTCTATCGAATTGTGAGTGAACATTTGACTTGAGCTGCAGCTCTAACTCAAATATTGTTATCTGAATGTTAAACCGGTTTTATGTAGGTACCAGTAGCTGTAAGTACGCCAATCTCTATATTATGATATTCTCTAATGTGCAGATTCTTCAATTTATTTCCATATAAACGCTGCGACATTTTTGCCGCATGCTGTTCAACATCATGACGCATTGATAAGGTGTAACTCGATAAATAAACACATGTGTAATAGAGAAATATGTTTACAAATTGATTGTATGTAACTAAAATGAAGAGATGATGGATACAATTCGCAAGAAATATTACCAAATATAAAGCTTAAATAAATACCTTATCGTGGGCAGATAGGTATGTTGTTTTTTTTTGTTGCTAAATAATTAAGCCTCGTATTCCAATACAAATAAGTTGGCGTAGGGATGTGACGACCCCATCGCCCGCTAATGAAATAATTTAGCCCTTTATAGTGCTGGATTACTTCACTAGTGCAGTTAGTCAAACTAGGTGTTGGAGTCTTGTAATGATTTATCGTAATTGGTACCAATGCCTTATCTTTTCCTGCCACCACAATGTTAATTATGAACTTATGACGGCAGGAAAAAGGGGTACTGGTACCTCGCGTATCATCCCAGAACTCTACCACCTAATAATATATTATTATGGCCTTTTCTCTTATGTTATGTTATGCTTATGTCTGACAGTGGACCCTTTTCTTCGGACAAGCAACCTTAGTCTGACATTCTTGCCACTTGTCACAGAGCTGTTGTTGATCACGTGTTTTTGTACCTATATGGATTGTCGTTTTTTTGGCAATTTTCTTTTACTCGTATTGCTACTTTCCCTATGGTAGACTCCAACATTTTTATTAGAATATCAGTCCGGCGAGTCTTGTACAAAATTTAGCCCTACCAAGTTCTCATTGCTCAAGATGTGACTAACGAAGTTCAGTATTTGTAATTGTACAATTGACGAAAGGTGGTATTTTAGGTGGATAGAAAAGTAATAGATTAAAAAAAATCTTTTCAGCTTAATTATTTTAAGTATATATAGTAGATAGGTGGTATTATTTCCTTATTTAAAAAGCTTTATTTGATTAATTGAAAAGTTATTATTTCTTTTAATTGTAATATTTTTTTTATGGCAACCATGTTATAGTCATGACTATATTATTAGGTAAGATATTACTAGGTACTTTGTAAATTGATATTTATGAATGTAATAATATCTTTAAGCTCAATAAATAGTCCAAGCGTTGACTCACCTTTTTGTCTAGTTGAATGTAAGTTAATTGGATGCTAAGAAACTAGGTCGATCAATGCAGTATAGCTATTAATAATAGACTGTATGAAGATGCAAGCGAATACGACTGGAACTTTCAACTGTCATTTACAAAGTATTCAATCGCCTGTGTGGAACGCCATTGTCTGGCGTTGGATTTGACTTCTTTAGATCGGGGGTTCGAGCGCCGGGTCGGGCAACAAAAAAAATGTGTTTTTATTTATTTTTTTTATAAAAACAACGTTGCCTGCATATGTGCCCAGTTCGCAATAGGCTTTTTACCTATAACATTGTGTGACTTAGTGTCTTCGGCTAGTTGTTGGTCCCCTGATTGTGCCTCTGTTGACCTCTTGTAAAGGGCGTGAAGATACTTTTTATATAAGTTTATGTTTTTAGTGATCTTATAAAATATATTTCATAAATTAGTATTATTACTCCTTCTACAAAGGTGTCGGTGTTCGCCAGTGCTATGTTCCATATTTGTGAATAACGTCTATCTTATTCGCTAACATGGTATCGCTCATGTGGCTTAAGATTCGAGCCAAAAAGTACCGACGCATTACTAACATACTCGTACCTTAGTTGATGGTTTCATCTTGCCATCTTGGAAGCCGTCTGCTTATTCGCTATTTTATAAGATAAGAAAATGACTTTTTTATTCACAATTTGTGGCCCTAATCAAAACGCCTCTTAAAAACATTTAAATGATAAAAGTGAGTATTTATTATCTAAGTTGATACACATAACGCCATCTAGTGTTGAACTTTTGAGATCAATGCACAAGTCCCGAATTTTATCTTTATTAGTGTGGTTATACAAAGGAACATTTGATAGTCTCTAAGAAATCTGGTGTAGGGATGTAAAAATCTAATTATACATTACACACATTCATATCTTCACGTCAAGTCCCCTACGGGGTAGGCAGATAATATCAAGTTCCAAACCTCACGGTCCTGGCAGACCAGCCTTGCTTCCTCCACATTTATTACTCTTTTCATACAAACACGACAGTTTCGCCTATTGATATTTTTTTTTATAAATTTTAAAGAAATGGCTATATTCAGTGAGGTTTACATAAGAGTCAGTGTGTTAATTGTTTTTAAACTCTATTGCGTTAAATTATTGTTACATTAATTTAAAATTCGTGAACATGTTACGGAGTAAATTGTTTAAACTAGAAAAATGTATGCATTGCTATTACGTGTTTGGACTAGAAGGAAGTAATTTATTATTTGTTAAGTGTTTTAATTACTTTAAGCAATACGATTGTTTTATGTGAAAGGTCATCTAATAAGCTCACGGCTCTCCTGATGATAAAAAAACAACTGTAGCCTATAGACACCATAGATGTTATAGGTGCATATCTGTCCTGTGACCGGGATGTGATGCGTGTTGTTCTAGTCTACCTGCTAATCTACTGTCCAGACCGGAACATGACTACCATTATGAGAATAGGAAAAGTGGTGAATCTCTACGCCGGCAACATGCTACACACACAGCACTAGACCACCAGTGGTATTGTTGATAACAACCTAAATTAACTAAAATCAATTTAATATTTTAACATTACGTTTATTACCTATGTACTAGCTGTTAACAGGAACTTTATTTCCTGATAAAACTATCCTATGTGTTAATCTAAGTTACCTTATATGTGAGTACCAAAGTTTGACATCTAAACAAACTGATATTACTGTGTTTCTTTTTTTTATATGTATATGTAATGAGATAGCTGTTTGACGAAAAGCATCAAAAAGTGAAGCACTTACCTTTCGCTACTGACGTGCTTAAGAAAAGTTACAAAATCTTTACAATACATGCTTAAAAAGTTATTTGTTTCAATATTGTATTATGTTGTTATTGTGTAACAGTATAAATCTTATTTGCATAATGTAAACAGCGTTTACTTCTTTTTTCGTCTAAGAAATGACTTACTTTGACAGGTTACTTGTTACAATGTATTTATCGTTGTGTGTCGTAGGGGATCTTAGTCGCATAATGTTGCGAGCCTTTGTTTTTTTCCCGTCTAGGAAGGACGTATGGGGCCCAAATGGATTATGTGGAAGGGAGGTTCGTGGCTTTTTGCTGCTTTTGAATAAAAGCATCAAAAAGCTAAGCACTTACCTTTTGCTATCGACGTGATTACTATCTATATGTTATAAAATTTGTCTTATACGCGTCTAGGAAGGAGATTTGTGACCCAAGAGGATTAGTTGGAAGGGAGGTTCGTGGCTTTTTGCTGCTTTTGAATGAAAGCATCAAAAAGCTAAGCACTTACCTTTTGTTCTCGACGTGATTCCTTTTAGTTATAAAATCCGTCTCAAGTTAAACACCATACAAGAATTAAACAACTAAACTAGAAATGACTAGGGGACTTTAAAAGTTACGTGTTGCAAAATTTTGCTTTGTGTATTATTCCCAACGTTTTCTGTCTTTTACCAGTCTAGGAAGGACATTTGTGGCCCAAATGGATTATGTAGAAGGGAGGTTCGTGGCTTTTTGCTGCTTTTGAATAAAAGCATTAAAAAGCTAAGCACTTACCTTTTGCTATCGACGTGATTACTATCTATATGTTATAAAATTTGTCTTATACCCGTCTAGGAAGGACATTTGTGACCCAAGAGGATTAGTTGGAAGGGAGGTTCGTGGCTTTTTGCTGCTTTTGAATGAAAGCATCAAAAAGCTAAGCACTTACCTTTTGTTCTCGACGTAATTCCTTTTAGTTATAAAATCCGTCTCAAGTTAAACATCCATACAAGAATCAAACAACCAAACAAGAAATTACCTACTTGTTACAATATTGTTTTGTTTTATGTCGTAAGGGGCCTAATTTTAATGGGAATTTTAATGGCATAATGTTCTGAATTATAAATCAAAGTTCCTTAAAGAGGTACTTTATTGCATTGCTTTATGTTGTTTTGGATTATAGTTGTATTAAGTTGCGAGCGTATTTTTGTCTTTTACACATCTAGGAAGGACATTTGTGGCCCAAGTGGATTATGTGGAAGGGAGGTTCGTGGCTTTTTGCTGCTTTTGAATAAAAGCATCAAAAAGCTAAGCACTTATCTTTTGCTATCGACGTGATTACTATAAATTATAAAATCCGTCTCAAATCACACGTCTATACAACAATCCAACAAGAAATTACTTACTTGTTACAATGTTGTTTTGTTTTGTGTCGTTAGGGGCATAGGCGGGGATTTTAATGGCATAATGTTCTGAATTTATAAATCAAAGCTGTTCTTAATAAATGTACTTGTGACATTATTGCATTGTTTTATTTTGTTTTGGATTTTAGTCGCAAAAA
>NJDC01001158.1:475607-523617 GCA_002245475.1 Calephelis virginiensis
GTTATGGGCATGGATTTTAATGGCATAATGTTCCGAATATAAAAAATGAAAGTTCCTTAAAGAGGTACTTTATAGCATTGTTTTGGATTTTAGTTGTATTAAGTTGCGAGCGTATTTTGTCTTTTGCCCATTTAGGAAGGACGTTTATGGCCCGAGTGGATTATATGGGAGGGAGGTTCGTGGCTTTTTGCTGCTTTTGAATAAAAGCATCAAAAAGCTAAGCACTTACCTTTTGCTATCGACGTGATTACTCTAAGTTATAAAATCCGTCTCAAGTCACACGTCCATACAAGAATCAATCAACCGAACAAGAATTTACTTACTTGTTACAATATTGTTTTGTTTTATGTCGTTTTGGAATTTAGTCGCATAATGTTTGTGACCGTTTTTTTGTTTTTACCCGTCTAGGATAGACATTTGTGACCCAAGAGGATTATGTGGAAGGGAGGTTCGTGGCTTTTTGCTGCTTTTGAATAAAAGCATCAAAAAGCTAAGCACTTACCTTTCGCTATCGACGTAATTACCATAAATTTTAAAAATCCATCTCAAGTCACATATCCATACAAGAATTAAACAACCATACTTGTTACAATGTTGTTTTGTTTTATGTCTTTAGTGGCATGGATTGTAAAGGCATAATTTTTCAAATTTATAAAATTAAAGTTCTTCAAAAAGGTACTTTGTTACAATGTCGTATTGTTTTATGTTGTTTTTGAATTTAGTCACATAATGTTTGCGAGCATTTTTTTTTTGTTTTTACCCGTCTAGGATAGACATTTGTGACCCAAGAGGATTATGTGGAAGGGAGCTTCGTGGCTTTTTGCTACTTTTGAATAAAAGCATCAAAAAGCTAAGCACTTACTTTTCCCTATTGACGTGATTATGAATGGTTACTCTATGTTGCACTATTAAATTTCTCTGGACATTAACAACTAATTATTAATTGGATTTTACTAGTTCATGTTATTTGCCGTATAGACAGGGCCCGGAACTGCTTACGATTCAAATTTTAGCAAGCAATTTTCAAGGTTTATAAGCGCAAAATTTTATCGCTAGTTTTCAGTAACCAATTTATTTAGATTTTAGGCTATTGCCTTACATGGCGTATCTGTATAATAATAATATTCTAGAATTTAAATAATAATATTCCGCTTATACGGATATCCCTTTCGTTAGAATGAATTTGTATTTACTCATCCTTCAGAGGTTTTTGGTAACTGGTTAAAAAACTAACTGAAACTAAATTGGTTTTAGACCTGTAAATATTATACTATATAATCTATAAGCAACTTTGCTTGACGAAAGTTATTCTAAAACTGGTTAAACAGATCGAAGAGTTACACAAACATTATAAAATAAGAGTTTTTCCGGGCCCTGGGTTTAGATGTTACAAGAGATCAGCTTATTGTTTAGCTGCCATAGCGTGTGCGTTTTATTACATGCATTATGTTTTTTTTAAACTCGTCTGTGACTGACATCGGATGGCCAAGACTATGTAGAAGATAGGTTCGTGGCTTTTTGCCGCCTTTATGTTTAACAGAAGGTTACAAAAAGCTCAGAACTTACCTTCTTCTAACGACCGTCGTTGATGAAGAACATTTATATGAAAGCTACAATGTTTCTAAACCACCGAATTGTCGGCGATACTAGCGTATTGTCTTTTTGAATACTGTTATATTATACTATGCTGTTTATCTACTTACTAAATTTGATTTGAAGAAAAGAACCGTAAGGATTTGGACACAATTGTTTCTAAAACTCGTACTCGTTAACTTTGCACTCCGCTGGAATGCGATCCCTCTCCGCTGCCCACGACCCGCATTCGTCGCAAGCGCTCACTAGCGATAGCATTTTCGTCACCGTTATCAAACCGTTCTTTTATCAACATAAAAAAATATTATATTAATGAAAATAACAAATGACGTCATAGTGCGAGGTGCATGCATGGTTAATTCGTACGGGTTGTAGATTATAAATAAAATTCATAATGTACAATAAATATAAATGACCTGATCGAGACTATGTCACTGCTCATATATATTTATAACCTTTTCTCTAATTACGTTTGTTAGTAATGTAAAAGTACACTTGAAATCTCTCAAATTAATATTGAATAGGTTTTTCGCTATCTTATCCTGTTATTTTTTGTAACAAATCCATACTTTTACTCAATTTTTAATATCTATAGTCTGTACCAACTCAATGTTTTGTGCTGTCGAAATACCAGTTTTTTTGTTAATTGCGTGTGAAAGTTTGTTCAGGATCTGAACAATTATTTGAGTTGTTGTTATGTCAAAATGCATTTAGAAACCTTTTAATATTAATTTTTCAGTTAGAGACAAATGTCGAGTTACCTTCAAAATGGTTATTTTTATCTCACACTCGTGTTGATGGCGACTGTGCATCCTGTTGCTATAGATGTCATTGATTTGTAAAAGTTTGTATGTGGGGTGATATTTTTTTATTATTGGAACTGTTTTTTTTTATTTTTGCTGTTTAACGTTGCTTATATTGTCGTTATTGAATTTCTGTAGGTATTTTTGTACTGAGGACAAATTATTAGAAGCACAAAATTGCCTAAACAAAACAGTCTAAATATAGTTTAATGATAAATGTAATTATTTATGACTAACATAACAATTTAATCTAACCACAGACAAGGAATATATAATTAATAATTATGGTTTATTATGTTCATATGCTGTCTCTAATTTATTCGCAAATAACATTACAAAATAAACTAAACCCTATTCACAATTTAGTCAGGCGAATAGAAGAATGAGAGTCAGAGACAGTAAAGCCTCTGACCTTGCTTACATTGCATTCCTTTCCTATGTTCTACGCAACAATTGTTTCAACGTAAAATAAATTTAGGATATGTTATAGATAATAACGATTTATTTAATTTAAAAATGACATATTTCATTGTGTTATTCTTGTTGTGTGTGCCAAAAAATCTTTATGTAATTTCGTGTTCTGTTGCAAATAATAAGTATGTATAGTTTTAGGTGTTATGTTTTGATAAAGTCATTGACAAGTGATGTTAAAAAAAACTATCACTATCATTTGTGAAGTGTCTGATAATTTTTTTTTAATCAATTTACTTAATATAATAGTATTAATGGTGGATTTTTTTTTATAATAATATGAAAATAATCAGTGAAAGATAGTGTACGTCTAAAGAATTTTATCGTATTATGTCATTGCGTGTTGGTAATCTTTTTTCTTATCACTTAATTTGACCTTGACCCACTTTATGACTTCACGATTTGAAGTCTGTAAAATATTAATACACATTTTTTTATTTTCTCCTACTCCCGAAAATATCTTACGGGCTTTTATCATATTTTGTTTGAACCTTTCCTAATTTTAGTTTTTTTTATTTTCAACAGAGATAGAAGGGAACAGGACCAGAGGGAGATGTTGGAAAAACAACAAAAAGAGAAAGAAAGAGAACGAATAGAACGGGAGCGGGAAAGAGAAAAACAAGAACGAGAAGAAAAGGAAAGGAGAGAACAAGAAAATGCTGCATCAAAACTTGTTTCAAGGCATTTTGAGGAATCTCTCAGGCTGGCTAACCAGAAGGTAATGAAAAAAATGTTTTTGAAGTAATCATCTATCATTAACGGCATTAATTATTGAATTACTCTCTTGGTCTTTGGAGCTAATGAAAGTCTTTTTTTTACAGCGGGAGAGGAGTATGTCGTGGTCGCTTTTAAATAGTCTTGCACCAAACCGAGGCGCTGGTCCTGAACATGACAGGATGCGAACACCAGAACGTGCATACTATTCTCCGCCTGCGCATCCTCCTGAACGCTTACCTCAGCCAGATTACGGGTCGCATTCCCCACATGCGCCTCATGCACCCCATTCGCAACACGTACCTCGCCATTCTCTCGCCAAGCCCGACAAACCACCGACGCATCCCGCACTACCCAAAGGCGAACCTAATTTTGCGCCGTACAATTATCCCCCTTATCGATATGATAAAATGAAAGACCAACATCTGCCCGCCCCTCCCCCACTTGTTCCTGAAAAGAACTCTGTGATAGTCAAACATGATGCCAAACAAATTCACTTGGAGCAAAAGCATCCATATCCGAGCAAACCTAGAAGTGAACCTTCACCTCATTACCTTCCTTCTCGGCCTTATAGGACAGGCCTGTCACCACATGCGCCACCCCACCCACATCCCGCACTACAAACGTCTCCACACGCAGCCCTACCGCCCCAAGATAAAAATCGCCGGATATACCAGCCTTCGCCACAGAGATCTCCTGCGCCGTATTATCAAGCTCCTCCCGTAAAACCTAAAGTTTCGAGTCCCGCTCCACAACACATTTATGGCAAACCCAGTAGTAATTCCCCAAGTCCAGCGCACTATGCTGTTGCTGTTGAGCCTCCCCTTCAACTTACAAAAGCAGAGCCGCCACCCGTTCCCTATCCGCCTCCGTCCGCGTATTCGCCAGCGCCTCGAACGCGTCCTCCTCCCGTAGCACATTCAAGAACACCAGAGCCACGTCCGCCTCCCATTCGAGCGCATGGTGATGCAAGTAATTCGTCCTCCCCGTGCCAGACACAACCATTAGATTTAGGCGTCACTCGAGATGATCCCGATCGATTATCGCCCAGGAGAAGAGGATGTCCATTTGAGTCAGCCGAAGCTGAAGTAAAGCGACGACGACTTGAAAGTCCCGCTCCAGAACCCCTAATTGCGGCTGCCGCAAGTGTAGGTCGAACGCCTTTAGGGTCAGAACCAGCGCCGCAGGCTCCAGGTCCACCTTGTGATGTGAGAGTCCCCTCGGCTGACGGAAGTGTTGAAACTCCTGAGAAAGCTGCTGGCGCATCGCCAGCGCCAACCCAACCGACACCCGTCGCTAGTCCAGCGCCTGGTTCTCCTCCCGTTGCGTTAGCGCCCCCAGGCGCAGCGCCACCCACAACTTCATCCCCATCAGCTCCACCGACGCCGCCTCTTGGCACGACGGTGGCAGATAGTGATACACCGGCAAAAATCGCATCTCCAAGTCCTCGAGATGGATCAGCACCAGTTCGACATTTAGGTAAAAAAGCATGGTTACAAAGACACGAAACCGCACCTATAGGTGAAGGCGATTGTTCAGGCGGTGGAGGGACATGCATAACATTACCTATGACCATCACTCGTGTTTCCGAGCCAGATGATTCTAGTTCTAATATAGTGGTACCCGTCGCAGCAAAATCCATCCAACGTGGTGCTCGAAAGACCTCGAAACCTAGGAAACCAAAGGAAGTCAATAATCGAGTAGATGATGGAGAAGAAGATAGTTCTAGTTCAGATCGAGAAGCAAGTTCGCCGCCGAAGAGGAAACCTCCGAAAGCAAAGCGAAAAAAGGGGACTGTAAAAAAAGCGAATGACGATTCAAAAAAGAAGAAAGCGTCAGAAAGTGGTAGTGAAAGTGATAAAGAAAGTGACGATAAAGACTCAGACTCTGGTGGTAGTGGTAGTGGTAGCGGTAGTACGTCAAGCAAGCGTGGCGGCGGAGGAAGAAATCGAGGAAGGAGGTCGCGAGGAGGTGGACGAGGAGGAAGAAGGAGAGATGAACCTCCTCGGAGAACGCCCTCTGCGGCACGATCAAAATCGACATCGGAATCGTTCCTTCAAAACGGGCCTTGTTTTGAAGTGGCCCCACGGCTGGCAAAGTGCCGCGAGTGTCGCTGGTCGCCAGCGCAACGGGATAAGGATATGCCGAATATCTTTTGCCGTTTCTACGCTTTTCGAAGACTGAAATTTGCCAAAAATAGGCAATTAGCTATAGCAGGATTTTCTGATCCATACAAGGATGCTGAAGAGGTTAGTGTCCATTTTCTTATACTTTAATGAAGTCCCAAGTAGTTTGAGTAAATTATGCAGTAAAATATGGCATTTTGTCTCTCTAATTCAATATATCTTCAAACTTATAACTTTGACTTTGCAGTTTTTTCTAGTTGGTATCAACTATAGTCATTTGAAACAATTAAATATTATTTCAAATGAAAATAAATTGATTAAAACTTTCATACCAACAGGAGGACAAAAAATTATGGCTTTCATCATCTGCCGGTGCAGCAGAATTAGATATTGAGATGAGCTGTTTCCTACTTCGAGAAATTGGCGATCAATTCTGTGAATTAATACAACAAGAGAAAGAAGCACAGTCGCATCACCTAAATGAAGGTATAGAATTTGAATAATTATTTGTCATACAGATTATGCTAAAGAAAAATTAAGTAATACCTAAATAATAGAATTTGGATAGTTATAAAAAATAAGATATCAAAATTCTCTTTCTTCAATAATTTTATTTTTTAGAATTGGCTTGTATTAACATTTATTTGCACAAAATATTTAAGACTAAAGTTATTTCAGTTTTAAAAATAAATAACTTAAAATTGTTTTTACTTACAATTAGGTAGAATAACATCAAAATCGGGTCATAACTAAATGTTATGTTATAGTAATAAACTTATTTAAAGTTCTAATCTTGGACTATATCTATCTAATCTATATAATATTATCTGACAAATGGCTATAATTTGGGGTTTACCAGAATTATATTTCTTTAAATTGACATCTGAAAAAGATCCTAAATGCTGTTAAAATGTAACTAGATTCACTTTTTTAGTTTCCGAAAATCTAGAACACATTAAAATTGACATAAATAACTTATAATTAAGACTTTAAAGCAAAACTGAGTTATATAATTTCTGTTACATGACTAAGACTGAGTCTCTGAGCTCTATAGCCTTATTAAATACCTATTACTACTCGTATTTAATATATCGGTACTATATAATAAATTTTAGTGTGACAATAATTTATTTTCTTACTTTTTTGGATGGATTTGCAATCATAGCCGCCATAAGTATTTTACCAGACTTACCAGCTTATCTTTCAGTGAACTGTTTTTTTCTGACTAATCGAATATTTTCTTTCCCACACAATTCCCTATTAAGATAAGACCGATGAGGAACGTGTGGCTTATCTGGTGTTTAGCCTCTTTAAGTAAGATTCTCTATCCTCCGTTAGGTTAGGACATAAGGAATAAAATAGTGACAGCAGATAAGTAAAGAGGTGAAATCAATCCGGGTGCAAGCTCTACACATACATATCTGTACGCTAAGTCCCCATAGGATAGGCAGAGAGTATATACGAAATCTCACTATCATTTCGGATTTGTCTGGCTTCCTCCACTTACATTACCCTTTTTATACAAACACACCGGATTCAGAGACTCTTGACACCACCTGCGGATAACACCCGTGCGATTTGTTCGTGGAATGTCAACCTTAGGTGTCCCCGGGTCAAAGTTTTATTTCTTTCAATCAAAGCTCTGTCACTTATCAAAAATAACTTATTGCATTTTTTTTTTATTTCAGATAAGACAATAGCATGGAAACGAGTCGTGCAAGGCGTCCGGGAGATGTGTGACGTGTGTGAGACAACACTCTTCAACTTTCACTGGACGTGCGGCAAATGTGGCTTCTTTGTCTGTTTAGATTGTTATAAGGTTAGTTTTTTTCGTAGTTACTATCTATCTAATAATTAACACTCTTGTTGAGTTCTGCTTTGCAGGGTAGTTAATAAGTTTAAATACATAATAGCATTATTATTTTTAGTGATGATGTCTTATTAATTAGTTTGGTGTTTAAAGACAAAATTTAGTTTTTCTCATATAAAATGACAAAAGAAATGTTACTTAAGATAAGAATATATTAATGGCCTCTGTGATCTAGCAGTTTAGGTGTTGGACTTGACTTTATGAGGTCCCGGGTTCGATTCCTGGGTCGGGCAACAAAAAGAAAAAATGTTTTTCCAATTTTCTAAAAAAAATGTTGTTCGGGATTGAATGTGTGCCTGGTTTGGCTATAAGCTTGCTACCTTCCCCACTATGAAACTTAGTACCTTTGGCTAGTCGTGGGTGCCCTGGTTGTGCCTTTGCCTACCACTTGTGGGATATGGGCGTGAAGAAGAATATAAGTCCATGAACAGGCTTGGATATAATATTGAATGAAGATAATCCTTACTATTTCTTAGTCTTGTACTGTTGAAGACAAAGAGATGATTTTTTTTTATTTCTTTCACAGTCAAGAACATCTGGTGAACAAGCAAATTCAACAAACGAGACCAACAATTCTTCCAATGCTACAACGAATGGAGAGAGAGATTCATACGGGTAAGAGATTTATTTATTAAGACCTGCGAAAAGAAGGAGAATTATTTTCACTTACCATAAATAAAATAGAATCAATAAGGCATTATTATGACAAAAAAGCGTATTAAAAATATTCAAACATTAAGGCTGAGCGCACATCGTAGACACTACAATTTTAAGATAAATGATAGACTATCGTTGATGTGCCCGTCAGCATATTAAATGAAAAAGGGAAGCCTGTTTTGTCTATGAGATATTTTGTTCAAAGTGTGCTTGTCCGTATGTTTTGTAACGCAAGTCTTTCAGCTTGTCTGTCCACAGTATGAGCTCAACCTAAGTCAAATTTAATATAGATATTCATTAATCACTATTGAATAGTACTTAATACGTGGTATATTGCGTTTTAATTACGAATATAAATGGACCCTGATAGTGTAGTGATAGATGGCAGTGGCAGTGGCAGTGGTATGAGCGTGTGTGTGTGTGGTTGCAGTTGGTTGCTGTGTACGATGGGCGGCGCGCACCCGGCGCGGCGGCTGCTGCTGACGCAGATCGCGGCGGGCGGCGCGCTGGCGGCGGCGGCGGCGCGGGCGCACGCGGCGCGGGCGGCCTTCGCGCTCGGCAGCTGCGCCTGCGGGGCGGCGGGCTCGCCCACGCCGCAGCAGCGGGCCGCCGCCCGCCGGCTGCTCAACAAGGCCTTGCAGAAGGTGCGTTACACACTTTTGTATCTAAACAAAGTATCTTCACGCCCATATCCCCGAAGGAGTAGGCAGAGGCACAACCAGGGCACCCAAGACCAGCCGAAGACACTAAGTCCCACAATGTGACAGGCGGCAAGCCTATCGCCAACCGGGCACATATCCAGTCCTGAGCAACTTATTTTTATTAGATAATTGGAAATACCACATTTTCTTTTTATTGGCCGAACCGGGATTCGATTTGGGACCTCATGAAGTCAAGTCCAACACTTGGACCGCTAGACCACAGAGGCGGTATGTCACCGATCCATTTCTATCTATAGAAAAATCCAAAATATTAATTGTAAACAATCACACGTACAATGCATAAGCATACTTAATTTGATTAAAATAAATGTCTTTGGAATAAGAAAGGAATGTAATAATTTCAATGGATCAGTGATACCATCAAGTTCTCGGGTCTTTAATAACTGTAGTTATATTATATAAAAAAATATCGAAAAAAAATCTTGTTCTCTTTTTTCGAGTTAGCTCTGTATCGTACACCAGACGTTATGGATCTTTATTACTAAAAATATTTCGCTGCCTTAATGGCTTCTCTATAAAACGAAGGTCACCAAATTTCCTTAACTGACAGAAGAATAGCATCCACTCGAGGTTTCGCCCATATATAAAATTTTACAAAATCGTTATAAAATGCTACCTTTGTTTTTCGAATGTATAAACTACACTACTGTGTAGTTTTATCTAAATGCATTCAGTAATGTTTACGTTAAAAAAAAACAAATATCAATTCATGCACCTATTATCACAAAATTTCGCATTTATAATGTTCATCCAAATTATTCGTTAACATAAAAAGTGCTGACATCTGTTCAAGGTTCAATCTAGTTCCATACCAAAATTCATAAAAAAAACTATTCATCCACAACATTAGTCACTTTCGCATTCACAATATTAACAGATCCTTTAAACACAATACAAAAGATGGCCTCAAGCTGATCATAGTTTTAATATAAATGTTAGTTTAGGCATCACACATGCTCTAAAATCTAAATATAAACACTCGCACGCTGCGGGAGTAAATTACTAACACATTTGTAAACGGGGCCGCGGGTGAACTTTACTTTAACAGATTTGTGTCTGAAACTCGTGCGCATGCGGTTCTTATTTCGTTTTTATGACTTTAATATAAATCCTGGAATGCATCCTGGCGGTAAAACAGAATATTCAGACTTAAACTCGTTTGTGTATGTAATTAATTATAAAAGTAACTAGGACCAAGTAAAAGTTGTTCCTATTGATTTGGAATACAAATAATATAAAAATTTATATATATCTTCCTCCCTCTCTATATCTCTCTCTTTTAGATAAATACAAATAATATAATAATAATAGATCGACCAAATGTTAGTCGCAAATTGAAAAAATAGATCTACCCAATATTAGTCACATAATGGAAAAAAATATTTTTTTAATAAAATACACATTTGTTTGTGGATTTATGCAAATTGCCCATCTTTATAATCCCCCCCTCTAACTTTATCTTTCTTTCTCCTGACGAGGTGGTCGGTTCGTCTAGAATCTAGATTTCTGTTCAAATACATTCACAACTATAGCCTTATCAAATAACAAACTATGTCATCCTCATATATAAGATTTCTTTTTATTGTTACAGAATGTTAAGAAAGAGGATGTCAAAGAGGAGAACGCTTCAACAAATGGTTCGCCGATCAAATCGGAAAATGGGAAAACCGGATCACCGTTAGTCAGTTGGTTATCCGACATGCCCATGAAAACAGAGGCTAAAGATGAGAAATCCGATTCTAGCTCTTCCGATTCCGAAGAAGGAACCAACTTTTCAACATTACGTGAACTGTTAATACGTCCAGCGCCGGAAGGCGGCGATCCCGTTCCGAAAAAGAAGCAGAAGAAGAATAAAAATGATACTCTCGATGACGTGATCTCTAGTGTGGTCGAAGAGAAGAAGGATGAAGATGGTGAAGTCAAGCCGTTTGCTTTATCGAATGTTGTGAAGAGATACGAGAGGGGCGGTCGCGGGAGGGAGGAACTTCCGATCCGGATCATGACCCTGACTGAATCCAAACTTCTGTACCCTGACGTGCCGCACGCGTGGCTATGTGACGGCAAGCTGTTGCATCTGACTGATCCAGTTCATCCTGGCAATTATAAACCTTTCCAGGTAAATTTACAGATGGTGCTCATTTAAATTTCTTTCAACATATTTAATAACCTCAGGTTTTGTATTTATATGCGTAGCCGGAACCTAACCTTGTGCTGGTGCTGTGAACCAGGACAAGGTTCTCCCGATGGTAAGAGATAACCTTGACCTATGGACACCATAGATGTTACTGGTGCGTCGCTGTCCTTTGGACTGGATGTCAAGTCTATTGTGCAGGTCTACCGGCTACCCTACTCTCTGGGCCGAAGAATGACAGAGTCATTATGGCGCTTGCCGTGGTATAAAGTGGCAGGGCCAGTGGTTTTGTTATTGATGGCCTATATTTTACCCAGTGCTCGCCTCTTACGAGCTGCCTGGTAGAGTGGCAGATGTTGTATTCTACATAGCGTACCCTGACCAATACGGACTTCATTGAACATTTGCATTTATAATTGAGATAATTGAGTCTTCATTTGCAAGGCTGTAGAAAGAACAATATTTGATGGTTATCAAATGAAATGTTATACATTGTTAAGCAAAGAATGCGTATGAAAGAGATTTAAACCTGGTATTTTGAAGTTTTGTAAAAATGATGTTTTTTTTGTAAAACCATGTTTTTTTGTAAAAATGATAATATCATGAAAACGTTTCGCTCGTATCCACGAAGAGGTAGGCAAAGATACAACCAAGGTCGAAACCAAGGTTGAAATTTGAAAGACAACGTTTTCTTTTTATCGCCCAATCCCAGAATCGAACCGAATCTTATGCAGTCAAGTACGCCATTTGATCTCCTAGACCACAGGCGAATATGTCTAAATGTGGATTTAAACGATTGAACTGATTTTTTCCTTCTTTGTATACCAATGGAATTACTGTTGTTGGTCAATCACAACTAGGTTCGACTGCTAATAAGTCTCTGGACTAGAAAACTAATAATAAGTAAAGTATACATTAGAAGATTATTAGTATACATTAGATTAGATTATCGCCTCTGTGGTCTAGCGGTCCGGGTGTTGGACTTGACTGCATGAGGTCTCGGGTTTGAATCCCGGGTCGGCCAACAAAAAGAAAATTGGATTTTTCTAATTTTCTAATAAAAAAAAATGTTGGTTGGGTGTGGAATTGTGCCCGGTTGGCGATAGGCTTGCCACCTATCACATTGTGAGACTTAGTATCTTCGGCTAGTCGTGGGTGCCTTGGTTGTACCTCTGCCTATCTCTTCGGGGATATGGGCGTGAAGATACATTAGAAGTGGTTTTGCAAAATCTAATCGCTTTGCTTAGCCTTTTATTATCAGTCAATTAAGACTAGAATATTCTTGGTTGCGAATATTTTAAACTTATGCCAATTTTTTAATTGTTACAGGATCAATGGAAACGAGGTCAACCTGTAATAGTATCAGACGTGTCAAGTCTCCTCGACAAGGATCTCTGGTCCCCGGAGAGCTTCTCCCGCGACTTCGGCGACACGAGAGTGGATCTGGTCAACTGCGCTTCCGGTTTGGTCGTGCCCAACCAGCCCGCTCGCAAATTCTGGGACGGCTTCGAGTTGGCCGCGAAGAGGCTGAGAGACGAGCGCGGCGCTCCCATGGTGCTCAAAGTTAAAGACTGGCCGCCCGGAGAGGATTTCGCCGAGCTCCTCCCCACACGCTTCGACGACCTGATGCGCGTCCTGCCGCTGAGCGAGTACACCTCCAGGAACGGCAAGCTGAACCTCGCGGCCAGGCTGCCCGAGTGCTTCGTCCGGCCCGACCTCGGGCCCAAGATGTACACGGCGTACGGGGGCGCCGGCGGGACCACGAACCTGCACCTGGACGTGAGCGACGCCGTGAACGTGATGGTGCACGCCAGTGCGCCGGCCGACGCGCCGGAGCGGGCGCGCGAGGCGGCGCGGGCGGCCGAGGAGGCCGGCGTGGACGTGCTGTCCCGCCGCCGCGCGCGACTCAAGCCGCCCGCCGCGCTCTGGCACATCTACGCCGCGAGGGACGCCGACAAGATTCGCGATTTCCTAGTCAGAGCCGAGCTCGAGCGCGGCGCTCGGCCTCGGCCCCAGCACGATCCCGTGCACGACCAGACCTGGTACCTGGACGCGGCGCTCCGGGAGCGCCTGTACCGCGAGTACGGCGTGGAGGGCTACGCGATCCTGCAGTGCCCCGGGGACGCCGTGTTCGTGCCGGCCGGCGCTCCGCACCAGGTCCGCAACCTGCTGGACTGCATCAAGGTGGCGGAGGACTTCGTGTCCCCCGAGAACGTGTCGCGGTGCTTCGAGCTGGCCCAGCAGTTCCGGAAGCTGTCCCGACAGCACGCGAACAAGGAGGACAAGCTGCAGATAAAGAACATCGTGTACCACGCGGTGAAGGACTCGCTCTGCTGCCTGGAGGAGGCGTTCGCCGAAGCCAAGTGAAGTCGAGGGAACCTCTCGCATTTGATCTCAACTTCGAACGTAACATTAGCTAAGTTCCGCATTTAACGTAAGATTGGGAGCGAGTGTGATAAGCGCTATGCGCCATTTGTGTAAAATGCCATTTTGGTGGGATGGAGCCCGGAGCGGTCCGGCCGACAGTGCAATGTATATTAGTCTGAATCGGTGATATTGTTGACATGTGGATATGTTTTATGTTCCTTTATTTGAAATACAAATAAACTTTTCTGGTTACAACAGCTTATTTGTAGTTATAGTATGTATGTAATGTGTAAATTTTTAATTCGAATTCCATCGAGTACATAATAAGAGGTCTATACTTTAAGTTATTGTATTAACGTATTCGCTCGAAGCATTGTACATTGACCACAGCGTGTAGATAAGTTTCTCCTGTATTTCTCAATTTGTTTGGTATGTTACGAAATGATAGACACATAATATGTGACAATTTAATTTTGTCCTTATTACTGTATTAGGCAAACAAGTTTCTTTTGTACTGTGTATATTATGTATGGTTATAAGTTGGAATAAAAAGATGTTTATATTATGTGTTGTTGTCATTCCCCTTTTACACACTTTTAGGATATGCCTAATTTTGACGCATCTTTCAGATTAAATCAAACTCTAACGCTGAGCGAACATAACTATCGCCATAAGTAGAGTAACCAGGCAATAGTTATATTGCAGGTGATCTATAACGTATAGACATTGGCAAAATCATTGCACGTAGTAGTTGATAAAAGCCGTAAGGAAAGATGATGATTATGATTTACATCTATATGTGCGCATTTCTGTGTCTGGATGTTTATTAAATTTATTCTGGTATTTATTTATGTGTTTTTATCTTTTAGTTTCGTTGACTACAGCCCATAATAAAAGCAAGTAATTTGCGTATTATAACGTTAGATCAATTTGTCCTGCGATATTTATAGGCATGGTTACTGTAGTCTACTGGTCCAGGTTTAGTGTTGATAATCAAATTCAGGGTTCGATTCCCTGGTAAAAATTATCATTTTTGTGATGTTCTAAAAATACTGGGATTGTATAAGTTCCTGTTTTTTTTAAATGGCTAATGTGTTGCTAACCGCGAGGTTTTTATAACTTCACCGGACTATCAAAGAAGTCCCTGGTTGGTGATAGGTTTACCACCAAATGCAATGTGGGACTTGTAAGTCCAGATAACCATGAGTGTCCTGGTTATCTGCCTTGGGGATTCAGGCATGAAGATACTAATCGCGTATGTTTTAAATGCAATTTTTAACAGATTCCGATTCCTTTACTATTAAGTACATATATTAATCGAGTATTTCTCAACCGATTTTAAGAATTCTTTTTGCATTAGTAGAAAGAGCACACTTCCGATGTGGTCTCATTGCATTGCCACCAAGTCTGGATTTGAAAACGGAATCCAGAGAAATCTTCAACAGTACTCATTTTTTGTACGCATCTGACTTCCTACTTATCGAAATCGAAGTCGGTTTCTTGCACTTTTACTGCGATAAAATTTTAGCCAATGAATCCTCCAACTTTCAATAGATTACTGATCAAATTACAAGATTCTAAGCCGTTCAACATAAATATGGATCACGAAGTTGTCTAATAACTTATGTATCCCTTTAACATGACAAAAAGTCCCAAAGCCCATCCCTGCCTCTATCTTCCCGCACAAAAATTATAACGTCACATCGATTCGTTGAAACGTAAAAAACAAACAAACTACTTCCACATTCATAATGTTAGTACTGATGCTTGTCTGTATTCCCTCATGCTTATATCGTGATACATTATGAGCATGAGGAAATACAGACGTCAGGCGGTTATACAGGTGTTAAGAGCGTCTAGCTTCAATTAGATATTAAAGATCTATCTTCTTTCCGTTTACCTAATGCTTTTTATAGGATCAATCAATAATAAAATCTGATACTGGCATTAAAAATTTCCTATCTGAAAAATCACTCTCATATTATCTTTAATAACATCAAGCCAATTTTTTCTTATCGTTCCACAGCCTACTTGCTAGTTACTAATCTCTGCTAGTATTAAGTCATGAATAAATCTGACTTATGATAGTCAAAATTACTTTTAATATTAACTAATTATCTCGCAGTGTATGACCGATAGTATGACCGATAATATGAATATAATTAGATAAAAAAATGTTCTATGAATAATCAGACGGCATTCCGTGTTTTATTACTTAAGACAATAACACACTGTTGATATCTGAATTTCCTAAATACATACATACTAAACACGTATATTTTTTTAGGTCTCAGAGTTTTGCGGCAATTCGGCTGTATATAAGTCAAACTACCGGTTTACTAAATCTTGATACCATATACCTAGTCCCTTTTTGCTATTTTTGTGTTTAGGTTCGCTGGGTACGCAAGAAACCTAACATTTACGCCTGAGTTTCCAGTGCTTCTTAGTTCGAATTAACGACTATAATCATGAGATATATTAGGTACAAATTTAGGTTCAGGTACGTATTGTGAGCTACGTATTGTGAGTAGGCAATTTATTGGTCCAAGCTCTTTTCAAAAAAGGTGATTAACAGTGACAGTTAACTCGAAAGTAGGGTCATTGTTTATTCTATTTGTACTTACAACAGTAGAGTAATTAATTTATCTAATAGTAAAGTTACATTTCTTTACCGACATTAATTATGATAGACGATTATATGGACTACCTCCCACCCGGTGGACTGATGATCTGATCAAAGTCGGGGAGAGTCGCTGGATACAAGCGGCTGGTGACTGTGACTTGCGGCGCTCTTTGGGAGAGGCCTATGTCCAGCAGTGGACGTCCTCCGGCTAATGATGATGAGAAGTTACCAACATTGTAAGCACATTTAGAATTCTTTACGATAAGTTTTATTATGGTGAAAATGAGAAAAGCTTTGGTTGCAAAATCTTACGCCATCTATTGAAATGTGTTAAAAATATATTGGATAGCGGCATCTAGTGTCAAGTAGAAAATACTTACGTATTAAAATTTATGGAATACGTTAGATGTCACTATTAATAAGAAAAGTTAAGTTTTGAACTTTTTGCTATGTTACCTACCTAGCAAAAAGTTCAAAACTTAACTTTTCTCTTTCATTGAATAAAGGACAAACAATCGGTTGCCATAGTTGAGTTTTTTGTAGTGTTTGTTACTTGAAAGTTTTTGCTATTTATATGTAAAGAAAGTGACTTTATTTGTGTCTTACTGAAAAGCCTATCAGTGATTAGGGGTGGCCTTGTACTGGAAAAAAAATCCAAGACTGAAGCATGGTAATACATTACTGTGAAGATCCGAGACCGTCTCATTTGACGAACAGTTAAAGTATACCTAATTTAACGGAGTTTGGGATCGATTCGACGTTACACATATTATTTGTGTAATACTTAAACAGTATCTGTATTTTGAGTTTTTTTCGGGTATTTTATAGGTATAGACTATATATTATACCTTGACTAGCGCCTTCAGGTCTCTTAAAATTAGCTTACTTTAGGGTTAGCCAAGCCACGTCATCCAAAAGAAAAAAAAATCTACCAAGTAGAACCAGCTGAACGTAAAACAAAAGAAGCAGGAAAAGCTATTTACTACTTACTTGCGCATTTGAAGTTGCTTTAACTTATGACTGACTAGCAGTTTTACGCAGCTTTGTCTACGTAACTTGGCTTCTACTGCACCGATTTTGTTGAAACAAAGCCTATGCCAGTCAGGGATAATGTAGCATTCTAAAGGTGAAAGAGTTTTTGAAATCGGTCCAGTAGTTTCGGAGCCTATTCATTTCAAACAAACAAACAAAAATCAAACATTTCCTCTTTATAATATTAGTATAGATAAGGGCAGTGCTCAACATTGTCATGTCCTGGGTCGAAAGACATGACAACTTACTTTTGCTCGAGGCCTAACATTTCGGCCTCAGGTTGTCAACGCACCATTACCACCTTTGGTTTCTCTAGGCGGCGTGAATTTCTCACCATCAGGAAATCCATCTGTTTGTTTGCCTTCCATTATCATAAAAGAAGTCAATTCTTTATTTCAGCCTCTTGTTGACCAGTTAACATTTTAGTGTTAATGAATAACAAAAAATGAATTGTTAAAGTAAATAGCTACATCTCTTTTGAAACGATTTACCAGTTTTTTGGCGCCGACGCCAAAAGACGCTCGAAATTATTGAAATACAAACTTGTCTATCTTCCTCCACAGTCACCATTCTTACACAAACACGATTTGAGTTTGATTAATAAATATCGTTAAGTACTGAAAAGCCAAACAATGCAAGATGTGACTTTTTACAAATGATTTTCAAATATTAAGTCATCCTTTAAATATGATGTCTAATAATGAAAATCTGAATTTTCAAAAAAATAGTTGTAGTAGTTCTCGGTGCAGTAGAAAATATTAAGAGTTCATGTAATGGTTGAAATAAATATCAATTAAAGTAGTCAAAATTGTTGCTATTAACATTAATGTCAATTATTTTATGTAATTTAATGCAAGTAATAACTATTTTCCTAAGAAAGGTTAGTTAAATGTGAGTTAAATATATGTTTTAGATCATAAATATGTTTCATTTTCTGAGTCTTTAACATTTGTTTCGTCTATACCATGTTCAAAGACGGTAAGACCACACAGTCCAACAATCATATCATATCCCATTCATATCCCGATTTGACAGAAATCGGGAAAAAGCATTCCTACATAACTGCTTTAGCTTTTACATCACAACAAAATACTGAGACTTTTGACACCACCCTCGGATTGCTACCATCGCCTTACCTTTTATGGCCTCCAAATCTTCAGTGCTTGCCACAATAGTGTTCCGTGCTCAAGGTTAGAGTAGTCAGCCTCATAATGATCTAAATCAGCAACGAGCCAAAAACTCTTATAAGCGACGATAGTTTTGACGACAGCCCGCTTGTCCGCTATCTTATAAACGCAACAGAAAGCACAGGTAACAGCTAGTCAGAAATCTGTGGTGAAACAATAATAGTGATGTAATATTCTGGGCGTAGGTCGCCGGTCAGTACAGGTTTCAACTTCCCCCTCTCAGATATTATAGATTGGACAGTGCTGTTCAAGTAAGTATGTTTTTGGGCTGTACCCAACTAGTTATGAATAGACACGTTAGCAGAACATCTTTTTTTATAGAAAGAAACTGGCATTGAAAAAGAATTGGAAAATAATCTAATGTTTTAAGACATCTACAACACAAATAATTAGTTTTTCATGCGATTCCCGATTCTGTTGTTTTTTTCAACCTTAAGTACTTCTTAATACGCAAAAAAAGTTTTTAAGAACTGTGTTTACAAGCTAGTTCTCTTCGTGACAGTTCGTCTTAGTTGTACAAAAACAAAGAAGATGCCATTGCTGAATAAAGCATCAGAGAGCAGCTAGCTAGCATCTAGCGCAGGAGACAGGGTTTTAGCCGTATTATGTAATAAATGTTGAAGCAAATAATAAAAAAAAACTTTATGGTAAAAAAAGTCAAAATCGAATGGTTATGTTTTTTATTTTTTTTAAAATTTAAAATATTACCATACCTGCGACTTCGTCACCATAGTTCAGATTTTCATACAAAATCATTCCTATTATAACCATTGAGGAATGTTTTTTAAACTCATGCCTATAGAATAGTTATATTTATTTATAAAAATCGGTCAAACGATTTTTCCGTGAAAGGGTAATAAATTTATTATCTCAACAATCTCTTTCGTATTTATATGTATAATTAGTATGGATACATAAAATAAATAATTACAAAAATCCATAATATTAATTTCACCCGGCGGAATATTGCATTGAATTGCATTGCCACTTTTAAATATGGGTAGCCATCCGTTAAATTACTTTTGACAACAGGTAAATATTAAATTTAAAAAGTTTCTTCACACTTGTATTCCCGAAGACATATGCCAGGAGCACGAAGAATGCCCCACGACTAGCCGAAGAAATATAGATACAAAAGTTCCACAATCCAGAAGTTGGCAAGCCTATTCATATATTAAAGAACCAGGAAACCAATCCCGGGCAACGTTATGTTATTAGAAAATTGGAAAAATTTTGATTTAGGGTCGGCAAACAAAATTACAATGTGGTCTTTTTGTTGCTCGACCCTAAATCAAACCCGGGACTACATAAAGTCAAATCTAACACCGGACAGTTTGGCCACATTCCTGTTTATTTAATATAATACAATACAATATGTATGTTAATACATAAGTGTATTACAGACAGTTTCATACTTTTATGCATAAATTTGACATCTGACAGTTGAAATAAATGTATAAGTAAAATAACTTTTGAAACTTAACATATGGAATATCACATATGTTTTAAATCTCATATTTCAAAAGTACGAGTAATTGAGGCCATTCGTACATCAAGTAATTCTTCTTTAATCATTTAAAATTTTTAAGACATATGTGTCCTTCCAAACGCAATAAGTAGCTCTGAACTCTTTTTTAAGGCTATATTCTGCGGGCCATACTTTACACAGCTCTGGTACAGTGTAGATCTCGCCACTAGCTATATCTGATTCAGTAAACTTGAAACTATCACGGAGCAACTACTGATTTGCGATAAACAATGAAGACTGCGTCCGTCGTTTTGTTGGGTGAGTTTTTTTATACTTGCAATTTATTTCGAAATAAAACTTAATATTTTTCGACCTTTCTTAAATTTAGTTTGCATTTACAAAATTAATAAATGCAGAAAGTTTTCATTTGTATTTTCAATTTTTGTTGGATATCAGTAATAAAATACGTACTCAAAATGTACAGATTTACTCAAAATGTACAGATGTACAGATTTAGAAGACAGAAATGCTTGGGATTAATTGCTCCTCATGCCAATCTCTGCAAATTATTTGTGAATGTAATAAACTTTTGTAAATTATATTTATAAGAAAAAAGACAAGCCCGCTGAGTTTCTTTCGCCGGATCTTCTCAGTGAGTGGCCGCGTTCCGATCCGGTGGTACTTTTTAGAATTATATAGACGCGTTACAAGAATCTGTATATGGATCTACGTAATAAAAGCTATTTTGAATTTGAATTTGACAATAATTTGTGAAAAGTTTGTTGTTTATGATAACACTAACTTAAAATAAGCAACTCATTACAAAGTATACATAAAAAATCAGGGAAAAAATAAACTTCTGATTCATTTATTTACTAGCTGTATATTATTCATTTGTTTAGTAGTTGGTGACTTCGTCAGCGTAAAATATATGTTCTACAAATTGAGGATCCTTTGTCGTCCGTTGGTGGTTGCCTTTTGAAAAAAAGTACACACACACACACACACACACACACACACACACACACACACACACACACACACACACACACACACACGTCAAACAACCCTCTTTTTACGTCAGGGGTTATAACTACATATAAAATATTTTTTTATTCATGAACATTAAACGTTACAACATGTGCTAGCAATTATACTATACGTAGCTTCATGGTTGGCACTAAGCGCCAAATTTCGGCAACGGTCGGCTAGATGTGATGATTTTTTATAAACGATTTCCTAGAGGCACGATATACATAGCTTTTCTAGTTTACAAACTGGAAAATCTAGCAAAGAAAACGGCAAAAATATCTGGTAGGTACTTTAGTAAAGTTACAAAAATTGTTTGGTTGTCAACGCACTTCGCCGGTTTGGCTAGACGTTTATAAAATACGAAACGAAAGTTTCTAAATGTTCTTGTACAAGTGACTATTTTAATATATGTAATAATAATATACTACATATATGATCATTATTATTGAATCGGACTAGATGGCCAAATAATTTTGTTCTTATTTTTTTAATGTCCGCAATGGCAAAGTCCACTAAGATACAGGTATATCAAGTTAGACTAGTTAGGTTTGCATCTTTAAAACTTAGGCTAATTTTGACATCTGAACAAGTCAAATTGTATCTCTCAGGTTATTCACCTTTTAACCGAATCCAAAAACAGGAGCTTCTTTATACGACTGCATGTCGTTTTTTCGTTTGTTATGCTACGCGATTACTCAACTAATAATACACCGATTTTGATGTATTTCTAGAAAAAAACAGCTCAAGATATATATGCATAACTCAAAACTACTAAGGGATGTTGTTATAATTTGTATAGGACTTTCTTGGAATAATTACTTATCTTTCGAAAAAAAACTAGTTACATAAAATGAATTATAAAAAAAAACGGCGGGTTGCACTCCGGGAGTGCCGGCAGAAGTGAAAACTTAAATATTAACGTTGTGCATTTTTGATAGTTTGGAATGGTTAGGGAATTATTTTCCACGAATTGCTTTAATTATCAGTATAACAGTATTATCATTTATGTGCTAGAATACAATGTTCATTTATTGTGCTATCGTACACAAACATGACAACACAAGCATTCGCGCAAGCGCCCTGCGCCGTCTTACGAATTTTCGATCAGGTCACGTGTCCTGACACGAGTTTAGAAGATTATACCCATTCCAAAAAAGTGTGCTATGCCGCTAAAGAAGTTTTCACTTTAAAAGTTGTCTTTCATACTTTTTATAATGAATTTAAATTTGGAGACGAAAATGGAATTATTGAATTTGGTTTTTTGTGGTTTTACTGTGCCTAATTATACAATTTATATGTGTGTGTTTGAGTATTATATTGTTTAAAATTTTAGAAGCTGTTATCTGACTTTTTGATTTTTGACTTTGAGCTTTTTGAGCTTTGATTGAGCTAACTTTGCGAGCCATATTGTCGTCATACCAACTTTTATTATGTGAAAACGTTTTTGATAGGATTTTACTTCTTTTTGTAAGTTGTCTAAGACAGCGGTCGGCAACCTTTTGGCAGGCAAGGGACACAAGGCTTCAAAATAAACTAACGGTGGGCCACACTTGTAATATTTACCCTAGAAGCCAAATATACTTACGTATAATTGGCCATGTCCCATAGAAAAAATGAAAATGGTCAGACATTCACGGGCCGCGGGTTGCTGACCACTGGTCTAAGGCAATAATACTACTGGGTATTACATTTTAATGTAATAGGTAGTGGTAGGTAAAAGCAAGCTGCTGAGGCAGCAGCTTTCTCTGATTTTCACATTCACGACCGTCGACCGCTTTACCTATTCCTGCCTTAGCCTTGGTACTTGCCGTTGTCTTATTCCATGCTGGAAGACAAGGAAGATGGAGCCCGACCATAAGATAGTAATGTCTTTAGGCTAAGGCAACGATTGTCTTTTACAAATTACAATGAGTTCCCTGCCTTCTTTCTTATTTGCTTTACTACAGTTTAATTTAAACTTTTTCATCACTCTTTTACTTAATTTTATCTATCGTAAGAATAGTATGTTATTTGAATAATTATATAAAGAATGCGTTTAAATGAAGCGTAGCGCTATCTGTTATTCAGATTTTAAGATTAACTTAAAAGAGAGGAGATAAAAGTTCCAAGTTTAAGAATGTTTTAGTTGTAAGTGTTATTATACTCGTTCACATTTCAAACTTCAGTTTTTAGGAATTATTAAAAACTTTCATCCCTCACTTAGAAATGCTCCAAGTTTTAGAATTTTTTTATATGCACACTAGTTCTAAATTGCAGCTTTCTAGGGTATTTTTCTATGCATTTTAAGATTTTTAGTGAATTGGTCAGGAACGAAATTGCGGGTTTTTTAATGTCAATGGCATCTAAAGTATAAAAGATATGCAATTTAAACCTATAATCAATATATGCACTACGAACATCATATCCTGAGAACTTTGTTTATTTTGTTTTTGTTCAAGTTATAAGGGTCCAAAAAACATCGAGTTTCTTTTATGCCTTAGCGATGTTAGAGATTCCAAGTTTTAGATTTCCTTCATAGTTTGTGACCGATGTTAGCTTACATACCAAACTTCAGCTTTCTAGGACTACAAAGAAAGAAAGAAAGAAAGTAAGAAAAATGTGTGATATGTGTGTAAATGAGATGTTACAAAAATATTTAAGTATATCAACATATTCTACCACATTTTGGTGTGCAAATATTTTAACATTGATAAAAAAAATTATTTAACTACATATGCTTTAACTTTTAAGCCAATTATTTATATTTATAACTAGTTTAATTATTTATTACCAAAACATTTAAAAACTATAATTAAATTTAACCCTATCTACCGTAAACTACCAGGAAGTACCTTATGAATTTTGATTATCAATGAGTCAGTGACAAACTTTTTTCAAAACTTTTTTTGTAAAACGAGGGTTTTAGATATTGACAAAAAACTTTTACAAGCTATTCAATTATAACTTTAAATTTTTGTTAACTACAGACATATCAATCCTGATTTTTTTATTTATCTAGTATAATTTTCCCCGTGTTGTTCCGAGCTCCTTTGCCGTATAAAGCATTTGTCTTCCCGCAAGGTAGCTCGTAAAAGGCGAGCATTGGCTTACCGTCACTAGCACTGTGACATCGGACTAGGTGGTAGAGTTTCACCCGGATTGGTACCACCGCCTTTAATCTATTCCTGCCGCCATAGCGTCAGCGCTTGATCTTGACGTGTTCTGTTTAGGAGTATAAAGTAGCTGGTAAGCTTTCTTTTGGTCGGGGACTAACATCCCGGTCTCAGGTTGACAACGCATCATTACCACCTTTAGTATCTCTAGGCGGAGTGATTTTTTTCCACCACGAAATCCATCTGCCAGTTTGCCTTCCAATATCTTAAAAAACAATCTAGTATAATTGGGGTCGGGCAACAAAAAGAAAATGTGGTGTTCCCAATTTTCTAATAAAAAAAATGCTACTCGCTATTGGACATTTGCACGGTTGGCGATAGGCTTGCCACCTATCATATTGTTGATCTTAGTGTCTTCAGCTGTCCTGGGTGCCCTGGTTGCGCCTCTGCCTATTTCTTAGGGGATATGGGTGTGAAGATACTTACTTTAGTATAATTCAAACCAAAGTTGTGATGACTCAAAACAAAGTAGAAACGGTTTAAAAAAGTGTAGATAGGTAGTGCCCTCGTGCTGCTCGTTTTAGCGGTGTAACTCTAGATTAGTGTGTCATATTTTTTTCTGGTTCTGGTCAACCTTTCTTTCAAGTTAATAAATTTTCCTATGTCTATTTCTGTATATTGTAGGTATATAAACCTAACCTAAACAAATATTTGGACCAACGTAACGAAAACAATTGTGGTTTTGTAAATGTTTAACTGCACTAAAATATTCAATATTATGTTTTAAGAAACCAATGAGGAAATTTGTGAATAACAACTACTAAAACGTAATGTAAACAAAACAAGTCTATGACTAACTTTGGGTGACTAAGTGCTTTTTTGACGTAATAAGAGGCGGGACTTCCATAGATACATAGCAAACCCGAATTTTGTATGAAGTTTACTTGAAAAATTATAACCCGTATAATTTGAAAGTAAGTCTAAAGACATTCAGATATAAGGCAACTAGTGTCATATGATTTGGGCGAATAAAAAACATAGCAAACTTGCGTCAAACTGGTTTCTAAGATAATTGTTTAAAAATGAATAAATTGTTTTTTTTTGCAATTTTGACTTTTGATTAATGTTTTTTTTTAAGTTTTTCCCTTTTCTGGGGCGGCTGGGACCTTAAGGGCCATGCTGCCACGTCTTCCGTATTAATAAATTGTTTTTAATTGTCATAAGTCTTTTCAGGTCATAAGTCAAAGTCATGCCAGGGTCTTGAATAAAGCGGTTACTTAAGCTCATTTAGTGAGATTTGGCGCCAAAGAGGAAATACACGATGCACTATTTTCTTCTAACATATTTCACTTGTGCACGTTAACTGAACGAAATTAAACGAGTTCCCACCTAAATTTACTAATTTTACTCGTAATTTACACAAAGTTCAATAATTACGAAAAAACTACTACCATCTTCGTTCACGATGGCGCCAAAACTCCTAAATCTCTTGTTTTAGTGACATTCGCTAGAATAAAACATTTCTTTAACCTATAGACTTACGCTTTTGATCTCTAAAACGGCTCAAAGAAAAATGTAATAAAAATACGTACATACGTAAACCGATAAAAGTCATATTAAAGCCTTCGACTGTACATGGATGATAGATACTTATTTAAGTTTCTTTGTTGACTCTGAATTTAAGTCACGTTTTAGAATGCTTGTTTCATTTTATTTAAAATACGGTTAACTACTACATTGGTTGATTAACTTAATAATGTAATATGGTGTTTAAAAAATATTTCACGCCGACATCCCTAAAAGTTTGCCAGAGGACTTAGTGTCTTCGGCCAGTAGTGTGTGCCCCGGACACTAAGTCCCACAATGTGATATGTAGCAAACCTATCACCAACTGGGCACATATACTATTCCGGGCAACGTTGTTTTATTAAAAAATTTGAAAAACACATTTTTTTGTAGCCCGACCAGGGGTCTAACCCGGAACCTCATAAATTCAAGACTGACTCTGACCGCTAAACCAAAGACGTTACACCTACTGATCTAACAAAATGACATCAAAAAGTATTTGAGATGTTGCGTGGAAACCAACAATGCCTAGATTGTTTTAAACGCTAACTTCCAATTTTAGATCAGTTGCTAGGTAACCGCAAATTTATAATAATTAACAAAAACATCCAAACAACAAAACTCAAGAAGCCCTATCTTTATCTGTAGATAGGTTATTATTATGGGTTTTAAGTTTTATATAATGTATGATGGTCGCCTCTGTGGTCTAGCGGTCCGGGTGTTGGACTTGACTGCATGAGGTCCCGGGTTTGAATCCCGGGTCGGCCAACAAATAGAAAATTGAATTTTTCCAATTTTCTATTAAAAAAATGTTGGTCGGGATTGGAAATGTGCCCGGTTGGCAATAGGCTTGCCACCTATCACATTGTGGGAGTTAGTGTCTTCGGCTAGTCGTGGGTGCCTTGGTTGTACCTCTGCCTACTTCTTCGGGGATGTGGGCGTTAAGATACTTTCTTTCTTTCTTTTACTTTATAATGTATGAATTATCAGAATTACTTGCTTACATACACGAATATACCTTCTAACCTTTACCTCTAACACTTAACCATTTCTTGCAGTTGGTTAACAAATAGGTACTTATGTCACGAGTTTAATCATTTCAAAACATTCCAATAAGTCTTAACCCCTCTATCACTTTATGATAATAACATGAGAGGCCAGTGACCTTAGTGTTCATTTTTAATACTACGACTTTTACCTCCCTGTCGTCTTTACGAGCATTATCATGTTCCAGTTTATATTATAGGGTAGCTAGATAATTTAGGGAATAATTTTCCATGAATTGCTTTAATTATCAGCATGAAAGTACTATCAGTTAAGTGGTAGCGCTATCGTACACAAACATGACAACAGGAACATTCACGCAAGCGCCCTGCGCCGTCTTACGAATTTTTGTTTTACGAATCAGGTCACGAGTCCTGATGCGAGTTTAGAAGTTCTTCCCCATTCCAAAAAAAGTGCGCAACGCCGCTAAAGAAGTTTTCATTTCAAAAATGGGTGCTTGTTTTTAAAAAACCTACCTACTTGAAAAATAATAAAAAATATATGTACTTAATGAAAAATATATAAATCGCACTTGTATATAAATAAAATCACGTGTGTGTATGTAGAAACATGTTTTTAAAGCACGCAACTTCATGATGTTACTTTTGTGTAATAGATGCGCGCGCATCTTCAATTTTCGCTCTCCGCTGTAACTTCATAATGTAACTTTTGTGTGACCTTTTAATATTTTTTTCATAACGCGCTTCAAGAAGTATAACTTCAAATACATAATAATTAATATTAAGATGTTCTGCTTATACCCCTTTAGGCTTAAATTGTTACAAGTTAAATTATGTAATTCTAGTTTATAACTGACTCTAAAAAGGAGGAGGTTCTGAATTCGACTCTATGGTTTGTTTGTATGTTTGTTACGCGATTACTACGTCAATAGTCAACCGATTTTGACGGTTCCTTTTTAGAAACATACGTCATGATTCTGAGGTGATCCCATATTAATTTGATCCGACTAGTAGTGTTACCGCTGTATTTGCTTTTTTCCCCTGTTAATATTATCCTTCCAAAATCCTTACGTTCGATTGCGAAAGAAGATTTGAACGCCTGGAAAAAAGTGAAGCGCAAAAGCACGGATGTAAGGGGCCGCCAATTTCAATTCACTTGTGTTTTGAATATCCACGAGCGTGCACGCAAGTCACGACCTTAAACAGTCAAATTTAAAATTAAACCAATTCGCCGCGTGTGCTTGTGCAAATCTTGAAGAAAGCAGTAAGAAGAAAGACAGGTCAGTCGAATTCCCTTATTACCGCATTATTTCCGCATCGAACCTCCACCTGATGAAGTATGGTCAACCGCAAGTCTGTTTGATACAGACTTTTATTTTCTTAATTTCGCATACCGCTGTTCATTGGTGCAATTTCTTTATGTATCAAGTAGTTTTTGAGTTATACTTAATAATGCATATTTTTTTTTTATTTTGACGACCTCATCATTAGGTTAGACAAGTAGGATGTTGATAATATTGATGTGGGACCAATTCGGAACCATTTGCTATCTTTTGAAAAAGAACTGTCAAATTGCAATGTGATATCCAATTAAATATTTGGAGTCTGCGTTTGTAGTTTTACTGCGTCTAATTATCGTAGATATACGGTTTTAAAAATATTTTTAAACACCATTAAATCTTAAGTAATCTACTTATTTAGATATCTATTAACCTACACCTATTTTTATGTTTTTTTTGGATTTAGCATATGATGTTTTTTTTAAATCACCGGGGTAAATAACACTAATAATCGCTGGCAGTTTATAAAACTTTATAATTAATGTTATTACAAACATATATTACAACTTATCCTACCGTTTCCGCTTAGTATAGTATCACCAGGGCTATTCCTACCCTGATTTTTTTGGGACAGTGTACCCGAATGCTTTGTGAAAATGGAATAATTATGGAATTGTAACTTCGTAAATACTTTTAAGACGGATCTACTACAATGCATTTTATGTGAACTATTTTAATCATAGAGCAACAATATTAGAACTTAACCATCAATTGCATTAAAATAAGAGCAGTTTGTATAGAAACTAATATTAATCGCCTTCTAAAAATCCCCTCTAAGTTTAAGTGACATTTTTAATTTTACCCTGAATTGAACAGCTAAAATAATTTGAGATTCAATCCAAAATTTTAGTTTAGTTATGTCAAAAAAAAATATTGTAAATCAGAACACCAAACGTGATTTGACAGCTCTAAATCTAATTTTAGTTTAGTTTAGTTCGTACCAAGCGAATCGACACCATTTATCTTCATAAAACTCTAAAAAAAGATATGTTGAAATACAGTTTAAAACAACTCAAGGTGTTGGAATCATCTCGTAAATGACCTCAGGGAGTATAATTTGCAGAATAGCCTCGTGTAAGACCCAAATGGTTTCCTGCGTTTATCTGATTAAGAGGAACCCGTAACAGGTTTTATGAAGGTCGATGAAGCGTGTTAAGGACTATGAGGATTTGTCTGATAATTCAATTACAACTTCTTCATACTAGATTTAGTTTTTAAACTTATGTTTAAAAAAGTGCAATATAATATTCTGTAAAAATTACAGATTTTTCTTTGATCGCAACGTAGGTTGAGGGATTATGGTACCTAAAATCACCGACCAACGACGAGGTTTGGGATCGAATCCCGATTGGGTAGGAACTTGTGTAATGACTACTACTTTACTGCGTGGTTGAGTTTCGCAGCGACTTACCCGGATTGGCCTTACCTATCCCTGCAGCCATAACTTCATGATGTGTTCCGGTTTGGAGGGTAAGGTAGCCGATAAACTTACTTTTGCTCGAGGCATAACATCCCGGCTTCAGGTTGGCAACGCACCATTACCACCTTTGGTGTAGGCGGCGTGAATTTTTTACCACTAGGAAATCCTTCTGCTTGTTTGCCTTCCAATATCATAAAAAAAATTGAAAATCCAGATGTCTGCATTTCTCGGTCTGGATGTTAATTAAATTTATACTGGTGTTTAAGTATTTGTATGTTTTAGTACCTATCGTTGAAATAAAACATAATATATAATTTAAGATTTTAAACTTAAATCGTCGCGAATTAATAACATTTTTAATTATTTATACGGGATACTCACGATCTCTTTTTATTTTATTTGTCGATATTTCGGCCTAGTTGCATAGGCCGTGGTCCCGTCGTGACCCGTGTCGTGACGTCGTGATATAATTTGCTTACTTTGGGGTGATACTCATATTTGTCCAGGGATATCATTTAAGTAAAGTAAGTATCTTCACGCCCACATCCCCGAAGATGTAGGCAGAGGCACAATCAGGGCACCCACGACTAGCCGAAGACACTAAGTCCCACAATCTGATAGGTGGCAAGCCTATCGCCAACCGGGCGCATATCTAATCCCGAGCAACATTTTTTTTTATTTGAAAATTGGAAAACCCAAATTTTTTTTTGTTGCCCGACCTGGGATTCGAACCCGGGACCTCATGCAGTCAAGTTCAACACCTGAACCGCTAGACCACAGAGGCGATTATCATAGATAGGTGATAGATATCAATTATTTTATATATTTCTTTTCTTAAATTCGTGTTGTTTTCATTTAATTTTAATGTATCCTACGTGGTAAGTATAGACGTGAAGGAAGTTTCACATTGGAGCGTCTGTTTCATGTGGCCGGGGTTTTAGACCCATTGTGAAAGTCTACTGACTATCCTACTCTCCAGGCCGCAACATCAAACTGTTCTTGTGGTGGCAGCAATAGGAACAGCGGTGAAATCTTACCCGGGCAAATTGCTGCACAGCATTCTTTTTTCTCATGAAAGAATAAATGAAATCCGACTTAGCTGTAATTTACTGGCACACAAGTTATGTTTTCTGTTTTATTCCCTTTTTCTACGGAAACCTTTAAGTAGACAGTATAAAAAGTATCATAGAACCATTCTCGGAACATAGACTAGGTACTGCTAGCCCAATTTCATCATGATCGATTTGTTGAATTTGATGTGAATCACTGTCGTTGCCTTCCTTCACATTCATTACTGTTTTCTTAATTACCTTCGTTTCATTCCAACTTGCATAAGACTCGAACGGTTACTGTATAAGATTTATGATATATACCTATATCTTTATAATGTTAGGTCTGCAAAGTGCAAGTCTAACGGCTGCATTACATGTATTTTAATGGTAGGGCGGAGGATCCCAACCTGGGTAAGTCGCTGCACAGAACTTGACCACCAGTAGTGTTAGTAATGACCCATTTAACCTAGGCTCGGCTCTTGTAAGCTGTCAAGCAGCAGGCACATTGTCTGTTCTACACAGAGGACCCGGACCAACACGGGGAAGTATACTGGGGGTGTTTGATGAATTCTTTTACAATAGAGATTCCAATAGTAATTGCTAATTCAATAATACTATATTTTATCGCCTTGTGCTCTAATGGTTCAGTTGCTGGACTTGACTGCATGAGGTCCCGTTTTCGAATCCCGGGTCGGGCAACAAAAAGAAAATTGGGATATGGGCTTCTTTTCGGGGATATGGATGTGAAGATACTTACTTACTTACTATGTTTTAAATTCAGTGGTATTGGTGGCGGCAGTATCCTGTCGGCCCGACAAACCTGACCTGAAGCAGTTGAAGGCGGAAGCAGCACGTAAGAAGGCCTGTCTCCATGACTGCGCTTCTGTAAAATATGAACCCATTTGCGCAGGGAAGCAGGGACAGAAGCCAAAATCATTCGGCAGCGAATGTGTTTTGAACAACTACAACTGCGAAAATAAAGAAAGTAAGTTCTGGTATACATGAAAATATTCCGGAATACCTAGCTTTACCTTAAATGTACAGGAAAATGTATTTACTATGTAAGGCGAACTTCCTCCCTCTTCTTGGTTTAATACTGGTGTCCACAGAAATTATAAGTATATAAGTTAGCACTAAGATTACGATCTGAACAATATTAATGAAAAAAAAAAAAGATTTATAGTAGTACTATTTAAATTACGCGCTTCGGCTATATTCTTCAAGTTTCGGAAATACAAATGTATTTTAAAGATATATATGTATATAGAGAAAGGTATAAGAGTAGTCTATATAGAGTTGTCATAATATAATTAAAAATTTCGTTTAAATTTAGATTAGGTCAGCCAATTTAAAAATAAAAGTATAAAGTGTAAAAATAATAAAAAGTGTAAAGCCAAAGCGCATAATTTAAATGGTAGTACTATACCTGAATGTGAATATTGCTAATTGAATGTGGGCGAAGCAAAAATAAAATGATGGAGAATTTAAGTTAAAGTACTGTAGGTCTAGTACACGAAATTTTGTCATGTTCCAATACTGAATTGGCAAAAAAAATGTGTCACCAGTCCAGTTTATGTATAGTATAATTATTAAGTATTTAATTTTTGTTGCTTTAAAATAATTTCGTTCCTGTAATATACGGGACAAAATCGTGATCGGTCTTACCCACGATGGGGATAACACGTCTTTTAGAAACACTAAAACATCAGATTAAAAAACCTAGCCTTACCGAAATAAATACCTAGCTTTTTCAAAACATTTATAATAATAAGTAAAATTATAAGTATATCGACATATTTTACATGTTCTATTACCTCGACAACATTTTTTTAGCGAATTTATTTTGTACAAAACTTTTTATACCCACTGTTTGGCAATACATTGTTATCGCTTTTGGTGTAGATAATACATTCATATATTATGCATATGTAGTGCTGTATATAGGTTTTAGTTTCGGTGACTAATGTATAAATTATACCCTTGGATAATTTGGCCGTGGAATGTCAGCCTAGGTCACCCCGAGTTCATCTATCTACATTCGTATTGTACATCTGTTTTGTCTATCTTTCATCTGTCATACTTTCTACATGACCAAGTCATAAGAGGATACCCTTTACCATTTTTAAAGACGTTCCAGACGGTTGCAAACACGGCTTCCAACAAAGGTGACCTTGAAGGAAACTTTGTTTCAATCTTTCGATTATTATAAAATTTTGATTAAATCTACGTTCCAGACGAATGCAAACCAATGTTTACAACCATTGTTTACAACCCTCTAGAATCCCTATAGCACCAACACTTTCTTTTAATCCCATTCATTCTCGGATTTCACTGTTGCGAATGTGGTCAGAGAGCGTAGCACCATAGACATTTTGTAGAACGTCGTTTCCACCGCATTTATCCTTCACTCGTGCTTTTTCTGGCGTATCTTACTCTCGTTTAATGTTGGGATAAGCACAGAATTACGCTTAGCGAGTTTAGCACCTTAACTCAAGACCTCTCTTTGAAGCAGCTTACCAAGGCTTCATTTTCACTATTCCCTCACACACTCTCCTGTCTACATCCGCAATGTACTTTCTTCTCTGTGTGTGTGTATGTACTTGGGCCTAAGATAGTCCAGTTCTTAGGATGGCCCATTTTTAATATTTTTTATTTTTTAAAGTTTGAAAGAGTCGAAAATGGGTCATATCTAAGAAGCAAGTACCTTATGTATAACGCTTATATGTGAAGCATAATTTCGGGATTTCTTTTCCAGAACTGATAGTTAAATATTGAAATAAAATCACCTTGTGTGTTGTGGAAAAATGATATCGCTGATCGTAAATAAAACGCGGATTTCCTCTCATTTATTCATACAAAAATGCATGGCCGCTAGCCAGAATAAGCAACAACCATGACATGACGTAACATAAATCGCCTTTGTGATTGTGCCACATGATCCGGTTCATGACTCATGAACTTGTGTGAAACAAAAGGCTTTAGGTAATGAATAAAGGTATTAGATTCATCCAGGTACTCCTCTGTATCCATACTAATATTATCCATACTATATCCATACTAATATTATCCATACATCCATACTCCCCTTACTAGTAAAACGCACCCGTTGATCTGGTGTGTAACGTAATTTTTTGTTAGCAGAAATGAAGTTAAACACCAGATCAACGGGTGCTTTAGTTTTATTAGTAAGGGGCTATATATAAAAAAGGAAGTCGTGCAAGTTATACTATTATTATATTATTGTAATTTTAATATCTTGTTGATAAGAACGCCATCTTCATTAATCAAGACCAATTACTTTGTTTCCAAACTTTATTAATATAGTTTGTGCGCCATCTGTGATCTTTTATCGTTATCATCAATATATGTGTTTGTGTGTGTCAAATGCTTAATAATATGTGTAATTTTTTATTTTTTGAATTAATGCACTATTGTTATTGAAAAATATTTGTGTTATTTGCGATCACTTGTTATTATAAATGTTTATCACATAAATATCTGAATCCTTAAAATCGAACAGGAGGCGTTCAATATCACAATTTACTATACTATTTTAGTCTAGGACTGTTTGCCTTTAATCTCCACTCCTGTTTTAATCTCCACTCTCTATCTGTCTATATAGCTCCACTCTCACTTATCCAATTTTAATAAAACACAATTTAATTGTTTACAATCATAATTTGTTTACTTTGGGGTTAAATTCAATTTGTACAATTTGTCCGAAGGTTTTTTTTTATTTCAGCTTTATTTTAGCATTTTAGCTATTGCTTATCTTTATAAAGTCGTGTCTTGTCGGCAGGTAAAAATTTATCTGTTAGTTATATTTTTTTTACATAACCTGTCATCACATTCAGAAATATGTCGTTATCCTAAACGCTTTCAATTACTTGACTTGATGCTTAATGTTGGGGTACGGTATGACAAGCACTGACGACGTGGCGGTAGGAAAAGTAAGAATGCTGTAATTTTTCACGACCAGTCTTACATTGGTTACAAAAAATCTTAAATTAATCAGAGTCTTTAATATTTATGGTATACTTGGCACCGAAAAACAACTGAAGTATTATACGATATATTAAAACTTGGGTTAATAAACAATTTTTTTTTTATTTCGCAGCTTTGCAGAAAATAAGCAAGGGCGAGTGTCCTAATTCAGACGGAGTGCGCCTCTTCTAAAATGATCAAGTTACAATATTTATCCACTTTTCTTTTACATCTATCTATGATTTGAGGAATTCGCAACACATAGCTTCAATAAATTACTTTTAAATTTTTATGAAATAATAAAAAAATCTGCTATTTTTATAACTTCAATAAATACAAAATGTTTTGTTTTATTTTAATGGAATTTGTTTATAGAGGCGGTCATCCGATTAATTTTAACTCCTAAATATGTTCAAGGTTCTTATTTACATTCCTCCAAATGAATCCAAATAAAATAATTTAATTTGTAATTCCCCTCCAAAAATATTTGTATTGAGGCGAGACTAAACAGGAAAGACAGTGTGTTATGAATGAATTGGACTTACCGGCAGTCAAAGACGGCAAATATATACAGCTCCAGCATAAGCTGTGGGTCCTTCGTCGAGGGCAGCCGAATTCTCCTGATGATGCTTCGAATCAAATTCAAAGCAGAATGTACGTTGAGTTTTTAGTAGTGCGTGTATTGTTGGTGATATTTAAACTGTGCACAACACACCACTTGAGTGTGTGTGGAATTTGCAAATTAAATAATTTTGTTTGGATTTTAGTATGGATTCCCTCAATGTAACGTCTTCTTCTATCATTAAAAAAATTGATACAGCCTATACTACCTTAACGCTCCTCTAGATAAAGACTAGATAGAAGAGATCTAGACGTTTTCTCAATAAATGGCAAAGTACTCTTTAATACAGAGTTTTTAGAACTTATTTCTTTTAACTGCCAGTTTTAAAATCAGTTCTGTGTTAGTATCTACGATGTTTTCCCTTTTAAATGGCATAAGATAGAGAACAATCACACGGCTTTCCTGAAGGTCACTGTCAAGTGGCTCTAGATCTAATATGCAAGGTATCCTAACCTTCAGACCACAACATGGCACTATCAATGTGGAAACAGGAATAGGTAAAGCGGTTAAAACCTGGGTAAATTGCTGCAGAGCACTCCTTTTATTGGTAAGAGAGCGAACAAGCACGCGGCTTCCATAATGGTAAGAGATAACCGGAGCCTACAGATACCATAGATGTTGCAGATGCGTCGCTGTCCTGTTGTCGTGGTGTTCGACAAATTATGCAAATCTACCGGCTACCCTGTCCGCCAGACCGCAACATGAAACTGTCATAATGGTGGTAGGAATAGGTAAAGAAGTGAATCCCGAAAAAACCCAGACAAGTTGTTACTCAGTACTAGAGTAGACCACCAGAGGTCTTGATCGTAATGACCATTAATGATTTATGATCGCTTCTTATGAGCCAAATGGTCTATTTTATACAGTGAAACGCGCCAACGGGCACCTGCTACACTGGAAGATACGGATATTTTTCAGTATTTGACCGTATCACTAATAATTTTAAGGTATGAATAGCGCTGTGAATGTGTTAAAAATAATAAATATTGACTAATCAATAGATGTTGTGTAGTAGGAGTATTTCAGTTTTAGTGAATTTTAAAATATGAAGTAACTGAAGCTACAAATCAGTTATCACCCCCTCATTTTTTCCTGAAGACTGGGCCTCTTAACGCCTAGGCTCCCAGCAACCACAAAGGAGCCTTATCGTCCCACTTTGAGAAAAGTGGGCTGAAAGTTGAGAATAATGGTAAAAGGTCGACAAGTGCTGCTATAACAATGGGCGTACTCTAGGGCTCTATTCTTGGACCATTTTTGTTCCATACATATGTTAATGACTTACCTTTCTACGTAAAAGACAAACGAGTAAGGTATCTAGAAATATTATTTGTTATTGCCAAGTGCCTCCAGACCGGAAATGGGCAGAGTAACTATGGTGGCAGGGTCAGGTAAGACGATGGATTCCTACCCGGGCAAGTTTGCTACACAGCTCTCTACCACCAGTGATCCAGTTACTAATGATATATTTAACCTGTGCTCGCCTCTTGCAAGTTTTCCCTCAGAAAGGGAAACAGTCTACTCTACTCAGCGAACACGGGGAAAAATTATGATAAATGTTTTGCGAGACGAAACAATTAGAACGCAAACAGGCAGATGAATTTTCGGGTTCTCTCAGACTAGACATGTTAATGGTGCCTTAGTTGCATATATTGTGCCTTTTCCGTAGGTAATTTTGTCGGTTATCATAACCTGCAGCGGGATAGATTATACAGCTACGTCGCCAACCTAGGCACTCTGCCTGCCTCTTGCGCAAATAGGTCCACCCGCCGTTCTTAACCAGGACAAAACAATAACGAATGACAAGGTGAATAATTGTAACTTTTTCATCTGATTTCCTTCTACTTCTGTTATCTCTTAGCACGGTTATGTATTATACAGTAGTCTATCTCGGCTCTGTTTTTGAGATAAATACCTACAGGGGAGTAGTGCGTCAAAACGCGATAGGGCTACGCGCCTTCAGTGTCATATAACTACATTCACCTATTTGAATTTTATTTTTATAAAACAAACAAAAATCGTTTCAGCAAATGTTCAATAAAAATGCATGTAGTTATTTATAATTACCAAATTTAATAAAAATCCATTCTTAACAGTTCAAGTGAAGCTCAAAAAGAGCACAATATAGTCTACAATTATTCTTTATCATATTAAGTAAATGCTTGGACTTATTTAACCCAAAACAACATTCACAAATCGCACGCTTGCATATTAGTAACAAAACAAAAAAAAAACATTACATGACCGTCCTTCGTAGGCAGCAGCGCAACCGCGAATGATGTGTACCACGTAAGTACCAAGTGCATACCAGACACGAGACGCGTAGGTATCAACGCGTTTTCGCCCGTTAGAATGAAGATAGAATACAGTACTCGTATAATACATTACTGTGCTAATGATACCAAAACTTGTATAGGTTTATCGTAAAATGAAAAGACACAAATTCTCTTACTTTTTATTGATAGTTATAAAACTAGTTTGAAATATGTGAAATCGTAAGTATTTGTATTTGCCTAATAAATAAACTTATATTACATGTATGAGATTACCAATAACTTAAAATAAGGTTCCATTTTTCTAGTCACTTTAATTACAAGCAACCATGGTCTAAGAATTAGGCATTTAAGTCAAAATAGACTTTGGTTTAAGTGATTTTAATTGATTACAGTAAAAATTAAGTTGTGTTATACAGTGTATTAGATGCTAGTTAGACAAAAGAAAATGGTGAAAAGTGGTATAATTTGGAAACACTTTAGAGAAAACTGTATTTTACAAGGTTATAAATTAGCTGTAATGTTGAAAGTTTTAGTTAAACTCGACTTCTCTTTTGTCATTATCTTAATTAGTTTAGTTCATAATTATCTTTATGGACGTTATTTAAACCAAATTTATATTTTAATAGATACACCATATTTGCTATATAAATAAAATTTATTGCAAACCACTACAAACAACCACGTCTAAAAAATACTCGAGTTGAAAATTTATGAAAAAAAAAATACAAATTTAATAAAAAATATAATAAAAGCCTTTCTAAAGACGATTTTCCAGGGAAGTGTTTCCAAGTGATGCCACGTTTTCACCATTTTCGTTTGTCTAACTATGCGCCTTACCCTCTGTATAATCTGGCACTTACTGTAATGTAGCGAATATTTTTTTAATGTTTTGGCTGCCTCAGTTAACCTAATTATTGTTTATGATTAAAATATTACTAAAACGCATACGGCATATACATGTACTTTTCTTAACTCAGCGATTTAGAATATTGGAATATGCCAAAATTAAAAATATATTGTATGATAATAAAATACTATTTACAGAGGATGTTCACATAAGCGGGTTAGTATACGATAGATTTTACTATCAGAGCATTTACAATGAGTTGGTATAGATTAGTTTCGGTAAATGGCGTGTCAGAATCAAAATTAAATTTATTAAAATGAAAAACTAAAAATGTGTTTCTCTTATTTACCAATAGAGGCGCTGTTCAAAGTTTTTTAGAGACGGTAGTGAGTAAGGCCTCATGGTAAGGGCTTAGTTTGAAATTACTGATTGAATTGAATTTACTGATTTATAAAATGCTCTGCTAGCTCCACACATGGCTGTTCGTGTAATTCGGTGTTTGTTGTATTTGTCAAAATATTTGACGTACGGGCAAATAAGCAATACGACCGTCCACATTTGGAAGCAAATACCAAAAACCAATTTTACTTTATTTAAAAATAAATTTGATGTATCAAATCAACGACTACGTTAATAATGGATTTTAATTAATAACAAATGGACTTTATACGTGCAGGTAGACTTTATTGTCCAAACGCATTTTTTTCTTTTTCTTTCTTTAAGTATTGGCCTTCACGTTAGTATTTTGCCATTAGTCAAGTAGAAATTTGCTTTAAATTTTAATTATAATTAGTCATCAGTCATAACTCATAAGTCGTCAGTTTGTCATGTCAGGCTCTTGGATAAAGCGATGGCCTTATTACCCAAGCTCATATAATGAGGTTTGGCGGCAACGAGGAAATACACGATACGCTAATTTCTTCCTGATTATTTCATTTCTGCACTTTCACTGAACAAAATTGTACAAAATGCCACCAAAATTGACTAATTTCACTCAATATCAACACGAAATTCAATAATTATGAAAAAACTTCGACCATCTTTTCTCTCGGTGGCGCGAAAACTTCCAAACGAATTTCTTTCTTTCTTTCTTTAGGTATTGGCCTTCACGTTAGTATTTTGCCATTAGTCAAGTAGAAATTTTCTTCAAATTTTAATTATAATTAGTCATCAGTCATAACTCATAAGTCGTCAGTTTGTCACGTCTGGGTCTTGAGTAAAACGGTGGCTTTGTTACTCAAGCTCGTCTATTTAGATTTGGCGGCAGCGAAGAAATACACGATACACTAATTTCTTCATGATTACTTCATTTGTGCACTTTCACTGAACAAAATTAATCTAATTCCCACCTAAATTAACTAATTTCACTCAATATAAACACGAAATTCAATAACTATGAAAAAATTACGACCATCTCCATTCACGATGGCGCTAAAACACCTCCCAAACGCATTTCACTTTTAGAGTAATCGTAAAAAAACGTATGTGGCCAGTATTATTAATCTATGGTTTATCGCCTCCTTTGATATCCCTTAAATATAGACCCAGTACTAATAGTCGTTGGATTATCGTCTCTCTAATATGCCTTAAAAACTTTCGCTAAGTCGTATTTGTTATTTGCTGTATTGCCACATAACCAAATATGGCAATTATGGCAATTATACCCTTCATAAATAAGGGTTATGTGTCAAACACAGCAAACACGCAAATACAAAGCCAAGTGTGAAGCCGCTATCAAACGTTTCAAATTCAGTGATTGTGACAAAACTTACAACAAAACATTGTAATGGATAATGTGGAACTTTAATGGCAGTGAAGCATTTTGTGACATAAGTAACAAGTAGGCGGTTTACCGAAATGAGATTTTTGCCTTATAGACTTTGTAGAGGTTATTGACATATTTTTATTTTTTAAACGAGCACAGACAAGCAACTTAATAGGGGGTTGTAGACAGGGCCGGCCCCAGGGGTGGGCGGACCGGGCGGCTAGCCAGGGCGGAAAATTTTTGGGGGCGGCAAACAAATTTTAAAGAACGGCAAATTTTAAAATATGAATAAAATAATAAAATCACGATCTCCGATATCGCCCAGGGCGGCAAAGTCCCTAGGGCCGTGTCTGGTTGTAGACACTGGTTATGAACTTTGGTGGATTTAATCCAAAATTAATAATAATCGTAAGATGGAAAGTTTCTTCTAAGGTTACCTTTATTGGAAAGCTTGCTTACAATAGAGAATTTTTCTTCGTTAGCGAATGACTTTTTTAATTAGCGGTGGCTATTCTGTAAATGTTATAAACTTTAAGTATTCCGCCAAATACCACAATATCACTATAACAAATGTAAATGTATCACACTTTTAAACCGAAACATACGCTTGAAATAATTTCGTTCGGAAAAATCGAACCGGAATTTCGATCACAGCAATTTCATACAAATTTATGGACCTATCACATTGGTGTAATTTTCTCCCCTAGATAGTATAAAACAAAGTCGCTTCCTCTGTCACTTTAGAGATTTAAGCATACAAAGGGACATTCCTTTGTATGTTATATAGTATAAATTTACGTTACCTAATAGTAAAAATGCATGTTTCGACGCCGCAACGTTACATGTCGCCAAGCCTTGTGAAATTTCGGTACATTATTAACTCAACCAAAGAAATAGCAGTCTCGGTGACATGGGCCGCTAGATATGTATTCTGCTCCTGGTATTGTTAAAAAGACGATAGGAAAGAGGGTGAAAAAAGATACGAAAAGAGAATAACGGGGGTACCGTGCCGGGGCGACGGAACGTTGCCGTACCGCCCGTACCATGCACTAGCAAGACACGGCAACGTAGCGTGCCGTTTTTGAATGTCTAATGTGTTGCCAACCTCGTGGTTTTTACAACTTCGTCTGGCTTTGCCCGTACCGTGCTGCAACACCGCAAATCCACGTTGGCGACTTCGTGACGTTAAAATGTAGGCAGACCCTTAAATTCAAAATTGCAAAAATTACAAAAGTTTAATTCTGACCGGAGCACAAAGGTGAGCAGGAAGAGAAGGAAGGTATGATATCTACCCAGTAAAGTTTTTGCTCAGCACTCTTAAATCTTGAAAGAAAAGTTACATCTTTGTCAAAGTTACAACTTGGTTATATCTAAAAAAGTAGAATAAAAAGCTTAAACAACCTAGAACATAGAAACTGTTGATTTTGAATTGTACTTTTTTACAATTTGACTCTAGTTTAATTCAGAGTTGTATTTGATAATTTAAAAAATCTATAACATCCAAAGTTGCTTTTCGTTGGTCAGCATTCACCAAGATTCGTAATCGCGTAATCTGAAAAAGTAAAAGAAAATGTTAATTTCTTTTATTATAAAAGTACTCGCATAGAGGGACAAATATATCTTCACGCCCATATCCCAGTAGATGTAAATAGTACCACGATGTGCTAGGTAGCAATTCTATGCTTCAACGGGCACTCATACAATATATACGAGCAACGTTGTTCTTATCGGTAAATATGAAAAACACAGTTTGAAGATGCTTGACCAAGGAATTGAACCTGGTACTTTATGTAGACAATGCCCACAACGATCACTAGACCACAGAGGGGGCAATTAATATAATCACAATGAATGTGGAGGACACTAGGCAGGTCTGCAAGCATTTGACATTCGACACTCTCTGTTTAATCCGTTAGGAATTTGGCGTGAAGATATGTATGTATATGTGTGTATGTAAATTGCAAGAAAGATATTATTGACATGCAATTCTAGTCCAGTCTAGTACGTCTAGGCCTGTTTGACTAGGCCTGAGAGTCCTGCAAATACATATGTAGAAAGACATCTTGGTGGCATGCAATTTAAAAAAAGAAGCAGACAGATTTTTTATTGTTTAGTAATAGACATTGGCTATGAATGAAAAATGTGGTCATGATGCATTTCTTGTGTTAGTAAGTACCAGTCACATATCTTACAAGGTGGTGTAGGAACCTTATTGGGCGAAAAATCTATCACTAATCAAATTTATTTTGGCCTTATGTAAATCTTTTCTTTTCATAAGTATTGGACTACTGAGTCCAAGTATTACTTGATTCAAGTAAGTTAGATGGAGGTACCCAGGACCGCATTTTTCGTACTTTTATATTTGATTTTTGATTTCATACAAAAGTGCAAATTTGGCAATGTTTGTTATAGATGATCAAAAAAACTCTACTATGACAATTAAATTACAACTATGACAATTAAGTGCGATATGTAGTGTCAATCAATAACATTCATGCAAGCCACTTCTTGAGTCACTTAAAATATCACCTTTGCCTTGTTTATATAATATATTGGCTGTATGTGTATTTGTAAAAAAATATCATCATTTGTTTCATACAAATGCTGAAGTGCTAGGTTTGTCACATTATAGAAATAGTGAGAAACTACATGTGCCTAACCAAAAACTCAACAAAAAATGTGTATTGCAGGTCTATTATATACAACCAAATTTCTGATAATCTTAAATAACTCCCATTAAATAAATTTCGAAAAAAGGTATTCAATTTACTTTTAGAGAAAACATATAATTACAGTGTCAAAGATTTTCTTGCAGACAAGAATAAATAATAAAGCATTTCTAATATGATTGGTTGCCGGGGAGTTTGTTTTGCCGTTTCTTCTCCTGTTCTTGCTAGGTTTGGAAACGGTGGTAGTTTACGGTATATAGGGATAAATTAATTTACATTCTAAAAGTTGTTTATATTAATTAATAATCATGTAATAAATACAAAATACAGTGTGTAGATAGTAACTAAATAATTAAAATTAGTAATTTGATTACTACAAGTTGGTAGAATATGTTGGAACGCTTAAATAATTTTGTAACACTCATATTCCGCAAATAAATATTTTTTCTTTTTCATAAACAATCTCAATTTATCCCCCTTTTTGCTTTAGGATTAGGATTAAAAAAAATTTGGATGATGAAAAAGAACTATTAATAATTTGGTTTGCTTTTCTTCATTAAATATCATTTTATAACTTCACAGTTTCGGTCTGATAATCGATAATCTGACACCTATGTCAGTTTTATTTGATGCTAAGAAATATGTTACTATTTTTTAATAACAATAAAAATAAAAGGTTTTGACACGATGTTTCCTTAAAACTTAAATATCATAGATAGAAGCAATTCTTTTTTTAGACAATTGATATTAATAAAAGAAAAAGGTGATTGTTTTTGCTTTTGCCGAATAACTTGAGATAGTGAAACTGATTGCTGCAAATTTTAAATTTTATTTCTTAAAATTTAATTACTTTTGCCTAAATAATATTTGTACGCCACTAGGCCAGGTGTAGTCGTTATTTTGAAATGTAATCTTTAAGACCTATGACTGTATCTACTTCTACAAATAAATGAATTGAATTGAATTGAATAAGTGATGTATATAAATTCAAAAGACAAAATAGAAGGAACAAATTCTAATTATTATGCGTAAGTAACTGATATAATATGATTTTACTAAATGTTTTTTTTAAATCTCTCAATTTACTTTGACTATATTATATGACTTCTCTATACTGGGTTACATCAAAAGCACTAGCCAAAAATTGAAATACGGTTCGAATCGATAATACGTTCGATCTATAAAAAAAAAAACAAAAAAATTATACAACGTAAAATACAAGATGCATGATTAAAACGTAAATAAAGCATTAATTTGGTGCCCACTGACCGCAGTCGTATTCGCAGGCTGGTGACGTCATGACTCGTATTAGGTGCAACGTAGAGTGACAACAAATGAAACATTTTTTCGAAGTGTTTTAAATGAAAGTTTTCAAATGTTAATATTACGATTTGGCTTTTTTTGAAAACTTTTTAATGTAAGTGAATTCAGATTATCAGGAAATTTAAAATTGGTTATATATATACGAATGGACAGGCGTTATTATTCCTATATAAATAATTTCTGGTTTTGTACCTATTGTAGAAATGGAACTAAGGTATAAATCAATCCTATCATTTGTAGACACGTCTTCTAAATATAGTAAGCCCTTTGCCCGCGCTATTTTGAGGCTATCGATAAGTATGAATAATTTGTGCTACAGAAAACTCCTGTGCTATTATTGGAATGGAAATATAAAGGGTCTTATAATAAGCATTTATCTTTCGCAAATAACAATTATTTATTAGGTAGGTCATGTTAAAACAATATTGGTTTATATATAACCGTTGACTAGGAAGATATTTGAAATGATATGGTCTCTCTTAATAGTTTTACACAACCATAGAGTAAGTAACTTGGCTCAACCACATACAACTCATCTGATAGAAAGTGATTTTCACTCTGGTATTCCCGAAGAAGATGGTACAACAAGTAACTACCATAGCAACCAAGACTAGGCAAATACATAAATATTCAAGAAGCTTACTTGTTTAAGTAATGAAAAAATGTGCTGATCATGAATTGGATGGCCTGACGTAAGAAAGTATAGTTAAATGTCATACTTCGCTTAGCGTTTTTTCATAACTTAGCCAAATCTGCTTCTTGAATACGGGTGGGTGTAAGTCCCATAATGTGATAGGTGGTATGCCTATCGCCAACCTAGCACAAACATAGGGTTTGTGCTAGGTTGGCAACATCATTTTTATTAAAATATTTAAAAAACACATTTTCTCTCTGTTGTCTTAATCAGGATCGAGACCAGGACAACATGAAAGTTTTAAAGACATCTAGGTTATATTCCTAAAAAAGTTGTGAAGTCTCGACGAAAAACGAAGGGTGATATAACTTTGACGTGTATATGTGTCTGTCTGTCACAGACACATACACGTCAAAGTTACTTTTGAACGGATGAACCAATTACAATGCGGTATTTGTAAGCTAACGTCATTGAGATGGTTCTGAGCTACAACACTCTCCTGATCTTCCAGGGCACCAGAGAAATAGCATCCTTTCTCACATGTCTCCAAAATATATCCGTTTTTTTACAAGTTTTTTTGTGTGTCTGTCTGTGACATCATAACTTTCGAACGGATAAACCGATTACAATGCGGTATTTGTAAGCTGACGTCATTGAGATAGTTCCGAGCTACAATACTCTCCTGATCTTCCAGGGCACCAGAGAAATAGCATCCTTTCTCACACGTCTCCAAAATATATCCCTTTTTTTTACAAGTTTTTTTTATTATAATACTTACATGTACTCTCTCGACACGATACAGCTTCTAATTCGCAAAGCGTAGCAAAGGTTCTAGCAGTTCCCGTGGCATCAAACGCGCAGACAGGTCCAGCAGGTGGCAAAGCACATCTGCCGGCACACAAAGGTGGTGGCATTCCTTCTCTCACGCGAGCCCGCATCAACTCTCCAGAGCCCCTGTCTGGTTCCTCTACCATAACCTCTTCAACTGGTATCCGTATGTTTTCCGCTTCAACTTCACCAATTTGTAAAGGTTGTAGGAAAGGTACATGTGCTGTTTCTATCTCGTGCCACACTGAAAATGAGATAAGTTAATTATTTAACTTTTTAAATTATTTAAGGTATTTATTAGTAGAGCACATCAAAGGGGTATCGATTACGGTGTAAATTTTACTTGTCAAGTTTTGGTCTTACTCTAACAAAGTCATAAAACTTACAAAGTAGAAGCGCTTTTGAAAGGGGACAAATATTATTGTATTTGTATTTTTTATTATTTTTTTTATTTTTTATTTACTTTCGCGTATTACACTCATTGCAACACGTCGCTTGCAGACAATAAATATGTGATAACTTGCGTGAAAAATGAGTTTCGTAGACCCCTATGTTGTAGGCCGTAGCCTAGCTACGAAGAAAAAAATAATTTTCTTTGTACTTAAAAAAATAGTTATTAGGAATATTAAGAGATTGCATAATGTAAACATATAAAAGATAAACACTCGTTGAACACATGTTTTAATAAACACTGCGTATAATTGAATTTTGAACTAATAACATGCTGCCATGTCATCCACGGGTAGCATGTTGAATGTTATTTTTAGACAGTGTTTAACCAAACTAGGGTTTAATTTTTGTTGTGGTAAGGTGGTATATTTAAAAAAAATGGTTTTGATTATTTTTTACCGACACTAACACCGTGACATCCTATTAGGTGGTATAGTTTCGCAGCGACTCGCCTGGATTGGTACTACCGCCCTACCTACTCCTACCGCCATAACGTCCAATGCTTGCCGTTGACGTGTTCCGTTTCGAAGGGTAAGGTAGCCGGTAAATTAACTTTTGCTCGAAGCCTAACATCCTGGCCTCAGGTTGGTAACGCACCCTTATCATCTTTGGTGTCTCTAGCGGCGTGAATTTTTTACTATCAGGAAATCCGTCTGCTTGTTTTCATTCCATTATCATAAAAAAAATAAAATATTTACCGTGTTAATACAAAAATAGCTTCAACATCCGTTCAACGCTTGTTTTAATAATGCTGCAAAGTCATCTACTAGTTAAATGTTATTAGTTAGTTATTAATTTTAGACAAAGTTTAGTCAAACTGACTTCCAAATTTTTGGATTATGTGTTGATTATGATAACTAAAAGACCACATTCTCAAACTCAAAGATCATGATACAAATATACTATAATAAACAAACACACAGTCGAATTGTTAAACTACTCTTTTTAGAGTCGGATATAGAGATTTAATAACCGTAATGACGTTTTTTTGTTACAAAAGGATTTTAGGTAAATTATCGTAATAAATATACAGTCAAGTAGAATTAAGCATGTGATTATATCACGAAAATATAAAAATGTATTGAAATCATTTCAAAGTATAAACAAAATCCAATTCTACGGTTTGTCTCTATGTATACTTAGATCTTTATATCTACACAACAGGTTAATAGATAAAGTGATTCTAGAGGTATATTAATGAGTCAGCCAGTCCTCCTTAATTCCGTAGGATGGGATAATTAAAATATAATTACTTCCTTCTAGGAGGAGAGAAGAATATTAATAGTTAAAGAAGAAACATATATACATATATAAGATAGATAAAGTAAAGAAAAGAAAAAAAAGCAAAAAGGAAAAAGATAACAGTCTAAAGGAGTAAAAATCTTGGTTGTAATTGGTAAATTAAGAAAGTTACAAGGAAAAAAAAACTAAAATAACTACACATTTACTATTTTAAGTCCTTAACATGCCACTTTCCTCTCGTACCATCAGGCAAAGAGTATATAAATACTACGTAATAAGAGGAAGGACTTCCATAGATACATAGCAAACCCGAATTTTGTATGAAGTTTACTTGAAAAGACATAACCCGTATAATTTGAAAGTAAGTCTAAAGGCATTCAGATATAAGGCAACTAGTGTCATATGATTTGGGTGAATAAAAAATATAGCCAACTTATTTTTTTTTTATAAGATAGTTGCGCCAAACTGCCATCAGGATTCTCTAAAACCAAGATCAATGGTGACAGCCGTTCCACATCCTTACTTTTAACAAATTTAGGCGCCAGTTTGGAGCTGAAGTAGTTGCCGGCATGGCTCTGAACGTAATTTTTGCGCTAGACAATGTCTCCGACCTTAAATTCCCTAAAGCTGTCGCGGGTATTGTAGTGGTTGGTGTTTTTGAGGTGTGCTTTGTATAGTGTTGTCTGAATCTTGTCGAAGAGAGCGGGCAGTAATCCCAAATTAGAAGCATAGATGTCACGAGGTAAGAAGTCAAGTCCTCGTCAAGGTTGGGGCAGTCCGTGTATTCAGAACCACAAGGTATAGTTTCACGACCAAACACTTAAAAGTTAGGTGAGAATCCTGTAGCAAGATTAACTGAGCTATTCAGGATCAATTGAACTATAAGCAGATGCTTATCCCAAGAACGATGACCATTTCCTACTAACTGTGCTAAAGCTGTTACTAAAATACGGTTGTAACGTTCTGTAGCACTTGTGGGCAATATACAGGAGAAAAGAAACTAGTGGTTACCCAGTGATCGATAATGGGCCACAATAAATTTTAATTATAAGTTATTATATTTTTTTTTTTTTTTTTACTTTTTTATAAGTTATTAAATGTGA
>NJDC01001160.1:3097-20455 GCA_002245475.1 Calephelis virginiensis
AATTAATACGGAGCATAAAATTTGGCACACTTATAGTTTATGTGTAGGAGAAGTGCAGAACGCTCATATTTTTCAATAATAATGCTTATAAAGTACACCGTAAAACATTACCACACCTACCATGCATTTGACACACACAAACAAATATATTGATGACGATAAAAGATCACAGATGATGCACTAAAAAGTTTGGAAACAAAGTAGTTGGTCTTGAGAAATGAAGATGGCGTTCTTATCAACATGATATTAAAATTTATTATGGTCGAATTTCGACTAATGGGCGACCGCTAGTTATCATAAATAAGCCATTATTATTTAACAAAAATCTTACTTGTGAACAAACTCTTGTCTAAACTCTTCATGCTTTTATACTTCATAATTCATATTTCCTTTACTTTCGTGTCCTCTCTCTTGTAAACGTATAACTAAAAAGCTTCACGGTAAAGTTGAGTTCTGACTTGACTTCACGGTTAAATCTTCTCTGAGAATTGATGTTAATTAGTTAATATAGTTAATTTTGTTATAATATAATTATGATACCTTGATCAGGCTTGATCATTCTATCGAAAGAATATATCCATAAAATGGTACGACAGCACTAAAGATGTCATTTTATATTGATTTTTACTTAACACTTAAAATTATGTCTTTCTCAAACCCTTTTTGTCTACATCGATATACCTAGATAGTACAATAGTTATATACTAGATAATAAGTATAGGTTATTCGATACTAATTGCATCTTTGGTGCAATGTGAACCGGAGGTGTTGGCGTTGACTGAACTTAGGTCACTCAAAATGTTTTTTTAACTTTTCTAATGAAAACGACGCTGTTGGTAATAGGTTTGCCACCAATCACATTGTGGGACCAGTGGGTGCTAATCGTGGATGCCTGACCGACCTACCTACCTTCGGAGATACGGTCTTGATGACAATTTTTTTATACTAATGTGTATATTACATATCGTTGGAATCGCGACATTTACACTAATAACAGTTTTACAAATACGTTGATCGATGGGCCTAGGATTCGATTCCTAAAAGAGCAAGACTCCCTTTACAAATGTAGCAAAAATAGTAAATGGCTTTTTGTTTATAATATTTCTTAATATATTCAAACTAATTCAAAATGAAGTAACAATTGAAAGTCATTAGAAATATCATCCTTCGGATAGATATGGTATTGCTAGATGTTGTATCCGTAGAAAGTTTGGAAGGCGCCCCCTGATATTTTAAAATTGAGTTTGCGATTCTATCGTTTCAGTTAGTAGAGTTCTCAACTCCGGCCAAAGTAGGAAGTGTGGTGTGCTGGTATCAGTAGCGCCAGGGTAAAAGTAGATACTCGTATTTCCTTTGTATCTGCCGGCACTTTGTATGATGGATTTTTTAATTATTTCATTAGTACCTAATACTTACTTGTTTATAAATATTCAGCTAATGGCCGACCAACATATTATACAATATGTAGACAGCACACATACTATCACAAAAAACAAAATAGAACGAATAAATGCAATAGGTAACAGAATTTGTGACCAAATTTATAGGATACATACATAAAGGATCCGTAGAACACAATGACTACGATGTTAAACTTATTGTTTTTGCTTACCAGCTACTCCGTTTACTGTTTTTAATAGTAAACAGCGCAATGAAACTTAAGCTAAATAAGGTAAAGTTCTCATGCTTTTCACAAACAGTAGATCTACGTGACGAAATTAGTGGAACAGTTACGTTTTATGAATGAGTTTGTGTGACAGTAGGACAGATTTCTAACCCAGAAGCAAACTGGCAGCGTCGCGGAAGGTTCCGAAGGTCTCAGCGGGACAGGGGGCCGGGGAGAGGTTGCGCAACCCACGGCGCCGGTGAATGGAGGTTTTGTGTGGGCGACCGCTTTTATCAATGGAAGGCGAATTCGTGGCGTACGCCCGTGTCACGGCCGATCGTCCGCGCCGCGCCGAATGTCGACAACAAACATGCCCGCTGTGACACACTCTCATCATTATCACCAAATAAGTAATGCGCTATTACAAAATATCACTTGCAATTTTATTTCGATGTTTTCGATAACTGCAACAAAAAAAACATTCTTGTCGCGATGTCCTCCAATCCATTTTAAACATTTTAGGAAATACCTATTTCACGAAATCAATAAACACGAGGGAAATGGCTTCACTGGATATTGTAAAAAAAATCAATAATCGCACAACACGTGGACTACTGTACTTGCACGTTACCACAATAATTTAGCTTCATGCAATTTTATGTTAATGCTTCGTGATAAATGTAATAATAATACATTCTCGTTTATATCCAAATTTCCCACCGGCTTTCATCCAAACGTAAACCAAGTTTCATTGTAGCCTTTTCGGGCCATTGTTAAATCTCCTTCCATGGTTTTGCCCTGGTCTTCTTCTGGCCTTCAATACTTCGCCTTATCCACAAGCATCGGCCTTACCTGTGGTAAGAAATAAATGGATGTGCCATGTCGGCGCTAACTGATGTTCAAGTATGATGTTATACCTCAGCATGAAATACGTTTCTCACGTTTCTAGATTTGCAAACCCCCTAGCCATGTTGGATGTTGGCTTCTTGACTTGAATATCGTTACACCTTTATATTACTAGTAGTTTAACAAGATGTTATGATTTGGCATATTTTTTTACTAAGCGACCCTCTAAAAAAGAAAAAGATATTTAAATTCGTCTGTATTTTAATTATTCCTTATTTTTCTAAGATCTGTTATGTCTTTGAAGGTGTTTCCTCATTTATAAATTCAATTAAATTAAATCTAATATATAAAATTCTCGTGTCACGAGGTTCGAACTTGAACTCCTCCGAAACGGCTTGACCGATTCTCACGAAATTTTGTGAGCATATTGAGTAGGTCTGAGAATCGGCCAACATCTATTTTTCATCCCCCTAAATGTTAAAGGTGATCCACCCCTAATTTTTTTTTGTAATTTTCAGACCAAGTTTTTTGTTTTTATTTTTTTATGATACAACATATAAAAGTACATACAACCCTAAATTGTCACCCTTTTATCACCAACCCCTATTTTTTAATAGTCATTTTAGTAATTTAATCATTTTTTATCCCGGGTCGATAACTGATCAATAGTCATTTAATTAGTTATATGGCAAAACAACGTCTGCCGGATCAGCTAGTATCATATAATCATGACATCATCATCGCTATAAATGTGAAAAAAATTTGGAGCGATATCGCAACAGACGTGTTTTAACTACTCTTCTAGGAAACAACAAGTTCAGGTCTGTCCTGCAATTATTAAATTAACATATGATAATTGTATAGCATAATATAGGACATTATCGTACACGAGGCTCATATTGATTGTTTGTCAAATTAAAAATGTAATAGATTATTAGCAATATTAAATATTTTATCGTTTTCTAATAGTTCAACCCTTTGAGCATTAAATAGTAAAACCATCAAATTATATTATAAAAAAAATCAAATCTAAAGTTAGAAAAACCAAAAAGAATATGATATGCTAAATATGTAATAAAAATAGAACATATTCCAAAAAATATACAAAAGAAATTGCTTTATGTGGAAGTTGGAATGTATGTCCTTTGCAATCTACCAATATTTTCAAAAAAAAACGAATAAGTACCTACTTTAAAGATAATAGTGTATGATACAAACATGTTATAAAACCCACTAGAAAACATGCATGTTTAGTTGTAATTGCTAGCAATTTAGATAATGTTCCTTATAATACTCATATTCTAGGTTAAGCTGACTATGAAACTGCTTTAAGTATACAATAAAATACATATAGCACAAGTCTCTCATTCAAAACTATAGCATACTTTCTGATTTGAAAGAAAATGTTTTTTTGGAATTATATTAACAGCAAAAAAAAATTTGAGAAACCTTCATTTAAGTGCTCTAAAAAGAAGAAAATATTAAAAAAAACTACGAACTTACAACCTATACTCAACTTATAAGATCATAAAAGATTGTCGCGAAGATCAATATTTAATTAAATTGAAATTTTACTTAAACTTGGCTGATTTTACAAAAAATATTAAGTAGCTAGTTTATTTGCACAAGAAAATCGCGCGACAAGATTTTATGATCATATAAGTTGAGTATAGGTTGTAAGTTCATGGTTTTTTTTTAAATATTTTCTTCTTTTTAGAGCGCTTAAATGAAGGTTTCTCAAATTTTTTTTTGCTGTTAATTTATTTATAGTTTTAGTTGTTTCTTCTAGTAAATCATTTTTATTTTTATACTTGATGAGAAAGTCAGTGTTATCAGCAAATAAGATGGAACGATGGCTGATAGTAACAAGCAGATCATGTAAATTAAAAAGAGCAATGGCCTAAACACATTCACAGGTACACCACAACCATTATGAAGAAAATTTCAGATATAATTTTTCCTCGCAGGGAAACCCTTGAGATTTCGTTAAAGACTGTCCTGTCTGTTCCATTGGATTACATTTTTTTAAGTGAGGAGAGAACAAACACGGCTCTCTTAATGGTAAAAGACAACCGTATCCTATGTATGTGTGTGTATGTTGTCGTCGTCTTGTGGCGCTTACACCTATTGTGCAAGTGTTTCGGCTGCATCACCTACCGGGCCGGAAAACGACAGTGTCATTGTGGCAGCAGAAATGGACAAGTCCTCGGATTCCTATCCGTACTGCCAAGCTAAAAGGCAGTGGCATGACCTACTGAGCGGACCCGAATCAATATGGGAGCAGATAAAGTACACGAGAACAAAATATGCGGGTAGTTATAAGTGTAAAATTGTATCAAAATAAATTAATTAGTAAGTATCTTCAAGCCCATATCCCCGAAGAGGTAGGCAGAGGCACAACCAGGTAATGTGGACTCCGTGGACGCGTTCACTGTAATATCACCCATTGAGAAACAAACTTGTACTGAAGTGCTATAGATTTCCACACTGCCAGATGAAATTATTATTTATTCTCACAAATTTTAAATAAAGAAAAATGTCACCTCGGTCCAAAATTTTAACCTTCACCTTTCGTTTCTCGCCGACGAATGCTCTAACCATTTGAGCCACCGAGGATTCAACTCCTGTGGTGGAATGTTTTATTTCTTTCTTACCGATGACGTCGGTACGTACGTTCAGTTGTAATGTAAACTTCATCTGCAATGATAAGATCATTCAATAGTAGATGCTCACTATTGAATAATCTTGATGATTGCACAAAACTGTGTAACAATTTGTCCCAACACACAACTGACGGAATCCGTAACCAAAGTACTAAATATTTCACAGAACGAGCTCAGTACTCGCTAGCTCAAATGTTTAGATCATTCGTCAGCTAAAAATGAAAGAGTGCAGGTTCACATCCTGTCCAAAGAGAAAAATTTTATGGCATTTATTTACGAGGGCAGGTTTTTATGGGATAAATATCTATGTTTCCACTTCCAGTTCTGGGTGTTTATTATGTTTATAACGATATACATACATGTACGTATTTGCTTATTAGATATATTATGTGTGTATTAGTATCGCTAACTCATACCCTTAACACGATTTTTTTTGTTATAGGTCAGCGAACAAGCACATGGGTCTCCTGATGGTAAGAGATAACACTGGCTTATAGACACCATAGATATTACAGGTGCGCCGTTATTCTGTAGCCGGGATGTTAGGCCTATTATGCAAGTATACCAGCTACTCTACACTCTGAACCAGAATATGACAGTGTTGTTATGTGCGGCAGGAATAGGTAAGGCGGTGGATTTATACCCTGGCAAAGATGCTGCACAGAACTCTACCACTAGTGGTCTAGTTAGCATCAGTAACATATATTTTAACCAGTGCTGGCCTCTTACGAGCTGCCTGGCAGAGACGTTAATGGTGTATTCTACTCACCTGACCTGGACCAACGCGGGGGAACTTACACTTTTATTATAATATTATATAGAACATTTCGAGTATATTGTTTCGATATTACTCATATAAGAAAATATTGTAATTGCAATATTTGTTATCTAAAATGAGATAGGATCCACTATTAATGACTGTATAAAGGTATTATAACGAAAATGGTTACTATTTCACGTTAGTAGAGCGGTGCGGGGGCGTAGGGCTCCAGCAGACTGCCGTGGGCGACCGGAAGGAAATCGTAACTTTTGGCTTCCATAGACATAATATGCAGATTCGGCCGCTGCTCGGGTCACGTGGACGTAACATTTCCAGTTGACGGCAGGAAACGACCATCAACTGTAACATTTAGAAAGCTATGAAAGTTTAATAGGGTGAAGATATGTATTGTAGTTTACACTAAAACATTTATTTATATTTTGAAACATATTTTTCAATAATTAGCTTCTGTCTGCTTGTTATTTTTTGGTATGGTAAGTTGTGGGCACGCCTCCGAAAGTCCAGTCTACTGTGTTATAGGACCAGAAGGTAAACAAATATGCAGCGAGACAAGCCGCCTGCACACCGAACATGTTAACGATACGTTGCCACCTTGAGGTTGGGATTGTAAGGTTCTGGCTTGAGGCTGACCGACTACTCCCCTCTCCGACCGATCTAGCCGTCAACAAACAAATGAATGTTTGAGAAATTCGCTGACGGAGACCTTAAAAATAACAAACGATGACCGCATCGTTGTAATGAGTCAGGCGCCCATTGTCCAAGGACGGATATTAAAAATTCTTAAAAATGGCTGGAAATAATCAAAGTTTGAATAAGAATTTACTGATGAAAGGTAACGGGTGCATGTAACGTAACGAAGCGGCGAAATAACGTTTTCGGAGGTCACACTTTGGTAATTTTCAGTGATCATTAGAAAAGTCACAGGTTACAGTCTCATTGCGTTCTTACATACTATGTTTCTAACAATTTTGTTATGAAACTATACTATCGCGAAACTATTTATATTATAATAGGCTCGTGCGTAAAGGCTGACATTTGGTACAGATTGCTTTAGATTGCGTCGTACCCCGGGAGCTCGTGGCTATGTTTCAATAGGTGTCCGACATAAGTTCAATTACATAACGTTAATGAGAATTTACAATATAAGTAATCGCAGAATTTACCGTTAATACTTAAGTAAGTAACAGCAAGTCTTACTAAAAGTAACAAAAAATACAGCAACTACTTATTTTTTATAATATTGCTCTACCACCGTCTTATTATTAAAATTACTTATCCCAAGTTACGTAACTTCCCATCTGTCCCTGAGCAAGCGACGGTGGAGGCAATCCGACCGGTCCTCCGAGGGTGGCTGCAGCGGCGGTTCGGGCCGCTGACGTTCCAACTTGTGCAGGTGCTTTCCGGGCACGGATGCTTCAGGAAGTATCTGCACAAGATCGCGAGACGGTAGGCGACCCGCGCCTGCCACGAGTGCGGGGCGCTAGAGGATACGGCGTCCCATACGCTGGGGGAGTGCGTCGCTTTTCAGTCACAGCGGCGTACTCTCACAGCGGTCGTAGGAGAGGACCTCTCGCTGCCGAGCGTCATCAACGCCATGCTCGGTGGTGACAGATCCTGGCAGGCGATGGTCTCCTTTTACGAAGAAGTAATGATGCAAAAGTAGACCGCGGAGCGGGCCCGGGAGGACGATTCCAACTCAGGCCCGCTCCGGCGCAGGCGGATAAGAAGGCGGTTCCTTCGCCTTCAAAGCGCCTCCGATGTGGGGCTGCCGAGGAGAGTCGAGGGACTTTCCTCGGCCAGCACGGCCTCGCACGCCTGGGGGGTGATTCCAGTGGCCGGAGTCGCTCCTCTTTCATCGCGGGAGGAGGCACGGTAAGGACCGGGCCGTAGCCGCGTAGCGAGATGGTGATTGCCAACGCGACCCCATCTCGCTTTTAGCCGGGCAGCATAGTGTGGTTTTTAGCTGGTTTGAGTCCGACATAACCCGTTGTTCTCCCCCGAGAGCAGCGGGTATCCGGGGGGATTTTCCACACTATAAAAAAAAGTTACGTTTCTTACCCTTACATTAGGCTATTTTCTGAGTAACCTAGTATTAAATTCACCATTAAATCGTTTAATTAGATATTTTTACACAACATGAGTATCTAAATATTAAAAATTATATATAAATTATTAAAAATACTTTATACAAAACTTTTGCAAGAAAAAAGTAAGAATCTATGAATTTTGTATGAAACATGATGTAATAATTTAACATTGTCGAAATAATTTTGCTTACAAAATAATTTCTTCACGCCCGCGTCCCCAAGAAGAAGGCAGAGTCACACTCAGGCAGTCACGACTAGCCCAAGACAGTAAGTCTCAAAATGATAGTTGGAAAGCCTATCCCGAGCAATAACTTTTTAATTAGAAAATTTGAAAAACCACATTTTCTTTTTTCGCTGGCTGATCCGGGAAACGAATCCGGGACCTCATGAAGTCGAATCCATCAAATGGACCGTTAGACCACAGAGGCGATGCTTTTTATTTATGTTTATCGTTCTCTTATTTTCAAAGTGAAACTTGATAAGTAAATGTATTCCGTGGAACGCATTAAGATCTTCATACAAAACTAGAAAAAAAAACAATAAATTTTGGGGTTCCCTATTCTTAGAACTAACACTCAACATTTTCTTTTTCATCTAACTTATGTATGTTTATAATATCAATGGATAGGTGTTAAAAAAATGTGATCTTTAGCTTTCGAATATAATTTTCTTAAATTCAATAGTTTTCGTGAGAGACATAGTGGTACAATGTGTATAATTTCATGACTTCATGAGGTCCGGGATTCGATTCCCGGGTTGTCCAATGAAAAAAGAAAATGCAGTTTTTCAAATTTTCTAATAAAAAAAGTTGCTCGATATTGGATATATGCCCGGTTGGCGATATACTTGCTACCTTTTACATTGTGAGACTTGGTGTCTTCGGCTAGTCGTGAGTTGCAAGAGCTATAGTAACGTAAAATAAACTAAATTTCGATCAAAGGATATATTCGGATTTGTGTGTGTACATCACATCTTATCTCACATTATACCTTCGAGTAAAGTTAAAACTGCTTAACTCTCCGTTTACTAATAAGAAGGATACACATTACAACATTTTTTAAGTGACTCTCCTGCGTTACTTCATAGTTCAGGTACAGGATTATGAAATCTATAGAGTATAAAATACTGTTGGTGCAGCAAAGTCTTAAGGTCAGCATTTAAAGTGGTCCTCCAAGTATACTTAAGTAACATTTTAAGTTTAAATCTCACTCTTAACTTGCTACAGACTCTCTAACTATAAATGAAGTAGGTAACTAGGTAAAATGATTGAGAACACTCCTGCCCAGCTGTGGTTGGTCACCATCGGAATACGTCACAACATGCTGTTGCTTTTAAAATAAATTACATTGTTTTATCAACCAAAGTCTATTTTCACGTTTAAATATCCTAATCCTACTTGAGAGTGGTCTTAAACTCTGGGTCTATGATTGAAGTAACGATCAGGTGCTTGAGAACACTCCTGGCCGGTAGCGATTAGGTCACCCTCGGAATAAATTATTATTATATATCGTTCATACCACAACATAGTTTAAGGATAATGCTGTAAAAAGCAAAACTGATAGGCTATACTCGTATTTTAGATAACAAAAAATTTTAAGTGAGACGTAAAACAATAGAAGTATTTTTTCGTTTAAAAATATGAATTTTTGAAAGTTTCACTACGGATTGAAAGTATCAAAAGAGATATAAAAACAAATTTTCTGTAATTTATCTATTAAATCTGTTTTGACGAAGTAACTTAATAATTAATTGATTTTCAAGGCCTAAGCAGGTGACGAACCCATCGTCGCTTTAGGTTAGTGGATACTTCCGCCAGCGCAGGCAGCAATAACTAGCACGTGCACAGATGTACAGCTGCTCGTCTATATACTACCATTTCACCTGTCACGATAACGTCAGTGCTTGGCGTTATCGTGCCCTGCACTGGATGCTATAGTAGACGATCGATGATTAACAGGAAAACAGCCCTTTATTTTTTCCAATACAAATTGTTGTTGGCTCACATTTTTTTTAAGAAATTAAAGACTTCTGCTTATACAGGATTTAAACCTACATATCCGTCGACAGCTTCTTCCCATTACTACATAGTTCTATGTAACACTTCATTAATGAATTGTCTTTGCAGATGATTTCCACATTTTTTAACATGATTTGTATTCGCGGTGGCTAAGACGGTTAGAGTACGCGACAGCAGGAGACGAAAGGGTGCAGGTTAAAATCCTGTCTCCGGTAAAGTCTTTTAATTGTATGAAAAATTGTTAAATAAGTAAACTAAGCATGGAAAAAGTGCAAAAATTAACATATCTGTTGGACATAGATGATAGGCGGTGCAAAATTCGCCGGTTCGGCTTGTAAATGTCAAAAACAGGATTTTTTTATGATGTCGGAAGGCAAACAAGCAAACGGATTTCCTAGGCGTAAGAAATTCACGCCGCCAGATACACCAACGGTGGTAATGGTGCGTTGCCAGTCTTAATCTGGGATGTTAAGCCTCGAGCAAAAGTAGGTTTACCAGCTACCATACCCTCCGGACGGGAACGAGCCAATGGCAAGCACTGTCATTATTGCGGCAGGAATAGGTAAAACTGTGGCACTAATCCGGGCGAATCACTGCGAAACTCTACCACCTAAAAGGATCTCACGGTACTAGTTACGGTAAGCCTATGCTCGCCTTTTAAAAGCTCCCTAGCAGGAAGGCAGATGGTGTATTCTGCAAAGGGGTCCTGACCAATACGAGGGAAAAATGTTAGATTTTTGATTCTATTGAATAGTCTCTAAAATTACGGAACTATTTTGCACAATTGCCAGAGAATATTGTCCCTGGAGAACATGGGCTACGTCATTACTGAAATATCTGTACCCTGTGAAGCCAGGACGGGCTGCTTGTATAATACATAAAATGCTTCCATGTATTGACACAAATAATATACCTGATTGATTGTAATCAGGTTTTTTGTTTGTTTAATTATGTTAATTTTGTTTAATAATACACCTGATTAATTGTAATCAGGTGTTTTATTTGTTCACTACTGTAGTAAATTTTGCACGGTATTTGCGTAATACGCAGGTCCATTGGAACATTGGAACGACTACTAAATGCGATTTCCCTGAGGCGATTATGATAATGTTCATTTAAAGTGTTGTCTACACGCGTTACTGAGCTGTCATGAAATTGAAACAATGAATAATATTTTACGGTTAAGTATCGCTTGGGATTAATTTTACGCTAATTAAATTCGCTTGAGATTTCGAAACCAATTTTCCAGCATTGGTTAACACACTACACATAACACTAAAAAGTTGTTAGTTTCTACCGTTGGTTCAGAGGTTGGTGTGTAAGCCTAACTCCACCAATTAACCACGAGGCTCGAGTTATATTCCTGACGGGGGCAATCATTTGAGTGACTAGCAATTAGATATTGGCATTTCTGAGTCCGCGTAGACATTTATTCATTTTATTCCGGTATCTAATTTATCTGTCTTTTTGTAAAATAACACCTCTTGTGCACCAAATAGGTACATAAAAAATATAAAACACAGATATATATATATAAGTGGGTCACCTGATGGAAAGTGATCACGGACGGACGGAATCTGCAACACCAGGAGTATCACCGATGCGTTGCCGACCTTTAAAGAATGAGTACGCTCTTTTTTTGAACGTTCCTAAGTCATAATCGTTTGGGAATACCGCCCTCGGTAACTGGTTCCACAAAGGTGTTTGGTGATTACGGGGTAAAAAATGTCTTCGCAATCGCACAATTGTAGATCGCCACGCATCGAGATGATGGACATGATACCTTAAGCTCTGGCGCAATGTCCGAAGGTGGAAATCAGCAGCTGGAATTAAACCAAACAACTCCTCAGAGCATTCCCCATGATAGATGCGGTAGAGAACACTGAGTGACCTAACATCTCTACGCAACGCTAAGGAATCAAGCCGATTGGTAATTGCCCGGTCATTGACAATTCGAGTTGCTCTACGTTGAATGCGGTCAAACGGAAGGACCTGGTACTGTGGAGCCCCAGCCCAGAGTAAGCAATGGGTCGGTTTAGAATACTGTCACGCTTTACTGAGCACACTAAGTTTTTTCAAGGCTGTTTTAGCCTTCTCCTTCATATGACCACGAAATTGAACATCACTCAAAATGTCAACGCCGACTATACCAATGCAGGCTGTGGCAGTTAGGGAAACGCTCTCAAATCGAGGAGATATAACAGAGGGAGTCTTTTTACCCGAAAACGCGCAAACTTTTGTCTTGATAGTGTTAAATTGCACCAGATTCTGCTCTCCCCAAAACGAAATTTCAGACAAAAGATTGTCAATTTTAGACACAAGTTGGTTCCGGCTCTCGATGACATGCTCCCGCGATATATTATGTCGGCCAAAGAATAAAGATTCCCCAGTAATGTCGTCTGCATAGCAATGAGTGTCACTAATTTGCAACATGTCATTGACATACAGAAGAAACAAAGTAGGAGAAATCACACAGTCTTGGGGAACACCAGCATTGACAGGCTTGAACTCCGAGCACATGCCGTTGACAACGACCTTGATGCTACTTCCCGTTCAAAAACTAGTGATCCATGTATAAAATTTCTCAGGAAGACCGTAAGAAGGAAGCTTCGATAGAAGCGCCTTGTGCCACACCCGATCGAAGGCTTTCGCTATGTCCAAACTGACAGCCAATGCTTCTCCCTTGCTTTCGACTGCTTGCGCCCATCGGTGTGTTATGTAAACCAAAACATCACTAGCTGAACGACCACGACGGAAACCGTATTGACGATCATTTAATAGCTGGTGCTCCTCTAGGTACCTTAAGAGCTGGCAGTTTGTTATGGATTCCATAACTTATAAGTGCCTTATGAGGTAGCACAGACTATCGACTGCCATATCTCACGATCCTAAAATATCTGCCTGGCTTTCTTCTATATTAATTACCCTTGTCATTTTCGGTTCGGTTTCAATTTTTTTTTGACATTCAACTAGATATGCAATAAAAATTAAACCATATAATTAACAGTCGTCTGAAAAAACTTAAAAAACCTCGAGTCGGTGAACAACAAACTTTATTCAATACGAGTATTTAGCGTAACTGACGTTTGTCAAAGGGTGCAAAATTGGCCATTTGGGCTGGTAAATATCAAAAATAGGATATTTTTTTTATGATATCGGAAGGCTATCAAGTCGATGGATTTCTTGGTGGTAAGAAATTCACGCCGCGAGGTACACCAAAGGTGGTAATGATGCGTTGCCAACCTGAGGCTGGGATTTTAGGCCTCGAGCGAAAGTAGATTTAACGGTTACTTTACCCTCCGGACCGGAACACGCCAACGGCCCTGTCGTTATGGCGGCAGAAATAGGTAAGGCGTTGGTTCCTATTCGGGCAAATCGCTGCGAAACTCTACTACCTAGGAATCAGGCAGAATTTGCGAATAGACGAGACCAATTAATATCTGCAGCTGCTGCGTAACTAATATATCGCGCCCAAATTCTGAATTTCACCTTTACTTGCGTTTCCGTAGACATTTTTACCTCGCAACACACCACTGTGGAATTTTTTACCGAAGGCAGTGTTTCCGAAACTTTATGATTTAGGGACTATCAAAAAGAGAGCTAATTCATCTTTAAAAAGAAATCAACTCAAATATGAGACCCCTCGTATTGCAGCTGTTCCAAGGCAACGGAGACCACTTTCTACCAGGTGCACCACCTGCACGTTTACCACCTACTCCTTATAAAAGGTACTAGTTAACGATACTAATACAAAGAAATACTTATATAAACATACCAGAATGAATTAACAAACCCTGACGCGGAAAATCAAAAATCTAGATGTTCATCACACAAATGCCTGCCCCCGTCAGGAATCGAAACCAAGCTTGGTCAGTAAAGAGTGGTATGTACGCTAATTATCAATCCACTAGGTAGTCACATATAGGACTAACAGACCTGACAGACAATGTCTTGTCCTAAATAACAAACTGTCATAAGACCACGGTAGTCTCTTACCATCGAGGGAGCCTTGTGATTGTTCGATGTCGCATCTCAACAAAATATGAATAGATGTATCAGAAAGGCTGTCAACCCTACCATCAGCACCCAAAAGTATTTCCGGTGCCACGAGCGCGCAGCGCACACGCCAAACTGGTTTAACCATGTTTCTAGAGTCGTCGTATAGTTGACGACCGCCGAGGTTCCTGCTGCACATAATGTATTCGCCTTACACTGTACAGCCTGACAGAACGAAAACATAATTTCTTCCAAGTATTGAATATGTATTTGGTGTATCCGAATTATACAGCCATGTGTGATTCGAATACCATGTGAATTTCCAGCTCAATCAATAACCGCGAAGCAGATCAAAATTTAACTTGCAAGACTTTGGACATACCTACATTTTTTATTACATTAAATGTAAAACAAATTTTGTTTGGACATACCCCCGTGTTGGTCCGGGTACCTTTGCAGAATAGACCACCTGCCTTCCTGCCAGGCAGCTCGTAAAAGGCGAGTATAGGTTTTCCGTCACTAACATTCTGACATCTGACTAGGTGGTAGAGTTTCGCAGCGACTCACCCGGATTGATACCACTGCCTTACCTACTCCTGCCGCCATAACGTCATTACGTGTGCCGGTTTGGAGGGTAAGGTAGCCGGTAAACTTACTTTTACTCGACGTCTGACATCTCGGCCTCAGATTGGCAACGCACCATTACTACCTTTGGTGTCTCTAGGCAGCGTGAATTTCTTACTATCAGGAAATCTGTCTGCTTGTTTGTTTTCTAAGATCATAAAAAAAATTGGTCTCCCGACGGTAAGGGACAACCGAGACTTAGAGTTTATATGTGCATTGCTGTACTGTGGTCAGGATGTTAGGCCAATTATGCAAGTTTGCAGGACCAACGCGGGGAAAACATTAGGTAACCTCTTGAGTTTGTTGCTACATCGACAAAGTTTGCTCCCCCCCCCCCACATAGCCTGTTAATTTTATTTTTCATGAGAGTCGTTTGAACAGATACTGTTTTTAAAGATAAGGATAACGTAAAGATGTATATATATATAATAAAAATATGTAAAGAAATAATAAAAATATAATTAATATGTAAAATTATACATAGAATAATAATTTTAATAAACACCAAGCACTAGTAATTGGTATATGGAACCGGAATAAATGACGAACAAGTCCGAATGACAAGTATCGTTCTCGGAACACTCGTATCACTAGCACAAATTATTCATAGTTTGTTTTTAAACAGGTTTTTGCATTCTGTGTTTAAGAGCAAGGAAAGGTTGTTATCTAAATCTAAATCTTAATTGCTGGCGTTTCCGGTGATGGCCAGTACATGGGCGTGGCAGAATTCTTGAGAGCTGCCTATAAATTCGCAAATTCGCACTGTGTTTTAGAGCTCGTCGAATGTTTTGAAAGAAAGAAAGAAAATTATTTATTTGCGGAATATGTGTGTAAATGAGATGTTACAAAAATATTTAAGTATATCAATATATTCTACCATATCTTAGTGTGCAAATATTTTCATATGAATAAAAAAATATTATTTAATCACATACATTTTAACTTTTAAGCCAATTATTTATTATATTTATAACTAGATTAAATATTTGAAAAATGAAATTTACTCATTTGCTGAAACTTGTTTTAAAAGCTGTTACAAAAGATATTTGTTAATACCAACATATTCTACCACTGGTGTGGTGTGCAAATATCTTTAAATTATACAAATTTATCATAAAGATTTATAACATATTATGTTTTAATATTTAAACAAAATTTTAAAATACAATTAGGTTTAACCCTAACTACCATAAGCTACCAGCTTGTTTTGTATATAATATATCAAAACTTGTTAATGAGCTTGAAACGCCTCGTTGGTCGAGGGGTTAACGTAAATACCTAACGCTGTCAACTAACCGCGACGACCTAGTTCGTTTCCCGACAGACATAACACAAAAAATTAAAACTACAAATAACGAAAGAAAGGAAATGAATATATCCATTGTATTTCAGGGTGTAAGCCTGTTTATTATGGTCTCAGATCCGAACCTAGGTCGACCAACACCCAGCTAATAAAAGGATGCAACCTATTTTATAGTTAATTTAGAGGCATCTTCAAGTCCATATCCCCGAAGAGGTAGGTAGGGTAGACACTAAGTCCCTCGACGTGCCAACCGTACGTATATCTTTGGATCGATCCGAGCAACGTTGTTATTATTAGAAATTGAAAAAAAAACCGTTAGTATATCTGAAAATAGATTAGGTTAGGTCTGCCTAAAAAAACCTGGGCAGGTTTCTTTTTTCATTTTTTCATTGAATGGCAAAATAATAAGAAAAATGAGTAATGTTACAACGATAGTAATAAGGAAGTTTTATCACGGCTTAAAGTATAAGACGTATATAACGAGCAGAAGTAGGATTGTCTATTATTTGTCTGGGTTGCCAGGTTAACAACGCCAGTTACTTTTAGTGGACCGGATAATAGAAAAAAGTACATGAACTTATGCGCACTTTTGATACAAACACGTTGATATAGGGTTGCTGTATTCTGTTCCGAATATTTTTAGGAAACCCATTTTTCATTAAATATGATTAGTAATATACTGCATTTCTTATAAACTACGTTTAATTCTATTATCAGCTCGGTCTAGGTCAATATAGGTTCGCACCTTCTTCTGTTATATCTATCCCAGCATCTAAATCTAAATATCAACCGCCTTACCTAATCATTACATTTTTTGTTTTATGTAATAATATAGCAAATAATGTATTTTTAATTACTGGGCAGCTGGATGTTTAGATTAACTGAACTAACTCCAGAATTTTTTTTATTTAAAAAACTCCCGTCCCGCCCAACTAGCCCGCGCCCTCTCGAAGCAGCTTCGTGCTACAATATTGTCGACGAGACTTTTTTTTTTTTGAATGGCTAATTTGTTGCTAATCTTACGATTTTTTACAACTTCACCGAACTTTGTGGGCCGAGCAGAGTGCTCAGCCCGAGACATCATTATTTAGATGGATTAGGCTGTTACCTACAACGCCAGCACCAAAGGCTGTTACTGGGTGGACTTGGTGGAGGAGTGTTTGTGGCTCGTCGCTCGGCGTTAGGCGCCGGGCGCAAGAGAGGTCTTCTTCGCCGAGACCGGCGGCGACGGTGTAGTGTTATGTTGAGGTGATGTGAGATTGTCGTGTTCCGGTTTGGAGTTGGGAGAATAGCGTTTGCCGCGGTTATTGGGTCCGGGGGATCCGAAAACACGTGGCGAGGTCTTCTATGATCGGGGGGACCATCGACGAGACTTCGGTCCATCATCAGTATTTACACAACTGGAGATTGTTCAAGGCGTTTACTTGAATGTTTA
>NJDC01001160.1:20855-34635 GCA_002245475.1 Calephelis virginiensis
GGTCTTCTATGATCGGGGGGACCATCGACGAGACTTCGGTCCATCATCAGTATATACACAACTGGAGATTGTTCAAGGCGTTTACTTTAATGTTTACTTTACATTTTAATAGAATAGGAAGCCTCTGTGCTGTAGCGGTTCAGTTGTTGGACTTGACTGCATGAGGTCCCGGGTTCGAATCCCGGGTCGGCAACAAAAAGAAAATTGGATTTTTCCAATTTTCTAAGAGAAAAACTTTGTTCGGAATTGGAAATTTGCCCGGTTGGCGATAGGCTTGCCACCTATCACATTATGGGACTTAGTGTCTTCGGCTAGTCGTGGGTGTCCTGGTGTTTTTTTTTTTATAAATTTCATCAATAGCGATGATTTCGGATGTCCTCTGACATATTAATCAGAGACATTTTTATTCACACTTTATAGTTTAATATATTCTTATCGGTATTGCTTCGATTGTTATTTGTGTTAGTTTTTTTTTATTTTTTTTTTAAATAAAATATGTCTATTACTATTTTTTTATTATTTATGCTTAGCACAGAGCGTTCTCCTTTTCCTTTTCCTCTTTATTCTTTCGTTTTTTTTTGAGACGTTTTAAGATTTCTGTTAATTTTTTTTATTTTTTTTTTCAAACTTTGCATGCGTTGTAGTAGATACTTAATATGCTTTTTATGTCTTATACTAGTCCCCTTTAGTATTTATTTTTTAATTTTAATTTTATTTTTTTTATTTATTTTTCTTGTTATTTTTTGTATAAAAAATGTATTGTTTTTAATTTATTTCCCTTTAAAAGCCAAAGCGAATTCAAAGTAAAAGTTAGTGATATGGTGTTGTTTTATTTGTTCTTTTTTTCTTAATTTTTGGTTATTTTCTGTTCCATCACCTTTTTTTTCTTCTTTTTTTTATTTTTTTTGTTTAGTTTTTTCTGCCATTTTTTATTTCCTTATTGTTTTATACTTTATTTTTAACTAACTTCTTTATTTGCTATTATTATTTATTGTGATTTATGCTTAACATAAATACATAAAATAGAATTACTTGGTTTATTTTATTTTTATGTTTATTATTTTTTTTTCACATACCTACAATAGACATAAATATTTGTCAGTATAACTTGTTTTTATACATTCCTTTCTCATATTTTCCCCTTTTACAAATCTACCCACATAACTACATATATACTAACTGTATATTCACATTTCATTTATTTTTTTATTCTGCTATCCAATTTTGAGTACTTCCATTTGCTATATTTACTTCTTTTGTTATCTTTTGTAAATTCTTCTCTCGTTTTTTCCCCACATAATAGGCTATTAAAATTTTCCTATTTAATGTCTGTTTCCCATTTTGTTTCAAAGGTATTTCTCAGAGTCGCAAACCTAGGGCATTCTGTCAATATATGCTCCACACTTTCATGTACTCCGTTTTGGCATTGACACCAAGGGTCGTTCTTTAACTTAAAACGATGCAAATACTGACCGAACCCTCCATGCCAAGTTAATGCCTGTGTAAGTAGACTTCATTTTTTTCTATTATTTTTTGCGTATTTGTACGCGATGGAGACATTAGGAAAAAATGTTTCCATAATTTTTCCTCTGTTTTTATTTGGTTGTGGCCTCTGCCTACCTCCTTCGGGGAAATGGGCGTGAAGATACTTTTTAGAATAGGAAGGTACGTAAATGACCCATGTAGGCAACATGACGTGTTATTTACCAAACTTCCTATTCTATTATACCTTCCTTTTGACCTTTAAGTTGGTTATACTGCGTTGCCAACTTGAGGTTGCACTATTTCCTAAACCTCTTATAGATATTATTGAATTTGTCTTAGATCCATTACTTACATTGTAATATATGTTGTAAACATATTTCGTTCACTAAATGTTTACTCATCTTCACACCAAGTCGTTTAAGGGATAGGCAGAGAGTGTCGAGTGCCAAATGTTACGATCCTTGCGGACCCAACGAGCTTTTTAAAGTAAGCATCTTCACGCCCATATCCCCAAAGGGCTAGGCAAAGGCACAACCATGCCCTAGTTGAGGTACTATGAGGTAACGCAGGAGGGTCACTTAAAATATTGTAATCAGTATCCTTCTTATTATTAAACAGAGAGTTAAGCAGTTTTAACTTTACTCGAAGGTTTTTATTAGAAAATTTGAAAAACTTCATTTTCTTTTTGTTGCCAGACTCAGGAATCGAACCCGGGACCTCATGCAGTCAAGTCCAACAACTGAACCGCTAGACCACAGAGGCGATAATTGTTAGTAAAAACATTAAATTGAAAGAACGCAGAAATATTGTGAGCCTTTCTGTTGAACGAGTTGTTGAAATTGCTTCTATTGAGTTTGAGCAATTTATTGTAATAAGTGTAGATATATAAGCCCCCTTGTACACGCTATGATAAATTAGAATTTATAATGGAAGAGGTCCTATTCAAAGTCACTAATTCAAGGACTAACATTATTATCCGTAGTGACTTCAATATAAACATTAGAATCATCATCGTAGTCACTGAAGTTCTTTAATTTCTTTAGTTCATACAATTTGTACATCATTTTCTTTCACCTCACTAGGGTAACAGCTACAAATGCCACATGTATTGCCAATACATTCACAAATATGATACCTATTAATAAATCAATTGTAAAAGAGATAAATTCAGATTGATGCTTAAAGGAATATGGACCATTGACCAGCGGTATGCGAATTAAGAAAATAAAGGTCTCTATCAGACATACCTGCGGTTGACCATACTTCAACAGGTGAAGGTTCGATGAGGAAATAATGCGGGAATAAGGGAATTCGACTGACCTGTCTTTCTTCTTACTGCTTTCTTCAAGATTTGCACAAGCACACGCGGAGAATTGGTTTAATTTAAATTTCACTGTTTAAGGTCGCGACTTGCGTGCACGCTGGCTGATATTCAAAACACAAGAGAATTAAAAATAGCGGCCCCTTACATCCGTGCTTTACGCTTCACTTTTTTCCAGGCGTTCATATCTTCTTTTGCAATCGAACGTAAGGATTTCGGATGGATAGTATTAACAGGGAAAAAAGGCAAATACAGCGGTAACACAGATCATTGTGATTATTAATCAAACTGCCAAAAAATTATACCAAAAGCTCAAAGAAAAGGTATGATTTTTGTTAATGTCAGTGCAAAACGCTTATAGTGTTACATGAGTTGTATTAAGGAATTACTTTGAACAGTCTTCTCATAAATATAAAGCTGGACGGGATACAATAAAAAGTACAGTAATTTAAGTAAATTAATTTGAAAATAAAATGTTTAAAGTAGTAATAGAAAAAGTTAAAGTAAATAACTCGGTAACTGATGCTCGGTATATACTTTGTAATCATTTCAACGAGTTCTTATAAATCAGACTAAATCTTGTTTTAAAAGTAAGGCTTGTTCTACAAATAGCACAAAATCTCATAATTTGCCTAATCATATTAAACTATGTTTTGACCCCAGTTGATGAACATGATTTAGTTAATCACTACTTCCCTACTAATTTTACAAATGCGAAAGTAACTCTGTCTGTTACGCTTTCACGCCTAAACCAGTGAACCGATTTTGATAAAATTTGGTACAGAGATAGAATAGATCCTGAGGAACAACATAGGCTATTTTTATAAAAAAATATGAAAGAATGGGTAAAAAGAGAGGATGAATGTTCATATGGAAATTCGTCATTTTTAAAGCTGTAACAGTGAAACTTTGTATGTAGGCACTTTATGATAAACGAAATAATATAGGCTACTTTTTATCGCAAAAAATGGGGGAGAATGGGTAAAAAGAGGAGATGACTCTTCATATGTAAATTCGTCAATTTTAAAGCTGTAAAAGTAAAACTTTGTATTTAGACACTTTATGATAAACGAAAGAACAAAGGCTACTTTTTATCGCAAAAAATGGAGGAAAAAGGGGTAAAAAGAGGGGATGACTGTTCATATGTTTATTCATCATTTTTAAAGCTGTAACAATGAAACTTTGTATTTAGACACTTTATGATAAACGAAAGAACATGGGCTACTTTTTATCACTAAAAAATGAGGCAGAATGGGTAAAAAGAGGTCATGAATATTCTTATGGAAAATCTTTTTTTTTAAAGGTATATTTTGGAGGTATAAAATCCTGGGAAAATCGCGGGAAACTCTAAAAAAATGTTGGCAAGAAAAGTGTTTTTGTGGATTATGATCACTTGCTAGCATTCGACAATGGTCACTCCATACTCAGACTCAACAGACTTGCGGAATTGGCTGACTGTTAAGTGTCTTTGAGGGATTTGGAGATGTTTACATAGGCGCAAGGGAGAAGATCAGCTAGCGCTCAGCGTCAAGCTCAAAGAAGAATCATTTTCAGAAGGTTTAATACGAATGATTTTGTTAATGCAGGATTCTATTAAGAGCATACGTTACAGTATAAATATCCTCCTTTGATTTTAATTAGAAAAATGATTAAAAAATATCAGCATTGTTATCCCTAAAAATTCAAAGATGAAACGCAGGGTTGTCCTAATGGTAAGGTATTATTACTTTTGCTTGGTGAACCAGCTGAGCCGCTAAAGTCTCTTTTATTGTGCAATTCTGATGAATCTCGAAGATTTTTAAGTTTAGAGTTGGTAGACACATCATTATGCCAGGATGTTATCCAACATTTTTCTGTACAAGATCAAATTTATCACAGAATCGGTTCATACTAATATTATAAAGCTGAAGAGTTTAATTTTGTTGCTACAATTTCTAAATGTGAGTTTCTGAAGATATCCCCGAAGGGTTAGTTCTGCCTTACTGCACAACCAGACCGCTCACGACTAGCCAAAGACATTAAGTACAATGTGGTAGATGACAATCCTGTAGCTAACCGGGTACTTTTCCAGTCCCATGCAAGTGGCAACGCTACTTTTAGTAGAAAATTGAAACTTCATAATTTCACTTCGGTTTTGTTTGTTGCTCGGACCGGGGATCGAGCCCAAGATCTCAAGAAGTCATTCCGAAGACGGTTGGCTAGACCTCAGAGACGATATGTATATTTCTAAAATTTCGAAAAAAAATTCTGTTAGAGGTTTCCATAATTTGCTTTACAGTTTAATTTCCCAGATATTGCCGAAGTGCAGATAAAACTGTGAAGATAATAACGTATTCTTACTATTTATCTAAGGTGAAATTAGAAAAGAGAAAGTGTATGTTCAGTTTTGACGGCAAAATTGTTGTATTGATTTTACTATTTAAAAAAAATAGATGAAACTTTAGATAGCGATATAGGCTACATTTTATCTTAAAATTTTAAAGAGCAGTGTTGGAGAGCTAAATATTAAATTAGTAGACTACGAGGGCGTAGTCGCGGGTAACAGCTAGTGTTATTAATAATTTGAAAAACGCCAGAGCAACTGGCTACGACAACATAAGCACAATAATGTTAAAGAATGTTCTCCGTGTGGTATCAAAGCCTCTTTGTTACATAACTAATTTATCATTTTTAGAAAGAAAATATCCTGATCTTTTAAAAAGTCTGCTGTCAAGCCATTATTTAAAAAATGGAATATAAATAAATAAATATCTCTGGACAAGTTACACAAATTAAATCTAACCCCAAAGTAAGCATATGCTTGCGTTATGGATGTTAGTCAACGATACCAATACAAAGAAATACATAAATAGATAACCATAATAAGTTTAATAAACACCCAGACCCGGAAATGCAGACATGTGTTTATATTAAGTGAAATTAGTCAATTTTGTAAAATTTGTTTAGTGAAAAGTGCACAAAGAAATAATTATGAAAACATTAGCGTTTCGCGTATTTCCTCGTTGCCGCCAAATCTCACCATATGAGCTTGAATAATGAGGCCGCCGCTTCACCCAAGAACCTGACATAACTTATTGACGACTTATGACTAATTATAATTAAATCCGGATTCTTATACAAATTGATGCAAATTTCTACTGAATGCCTAAATAGTAAAAGGTTTCCCCTTGCTGTACTTTTAGATACGAGTAAAGTGTTTGATTTTGTATCACATAAAAAAAATTGTTAACGAAACTTGAGAGATATAACAGTAGAGGAAACTCAGTAGAATGATTTAAAAGCTATTTAGAGAATAGAAATCAATGTGTTGAGATATCAAAAGTAAGTGGAAACTGCAAGAAAGTCTTCAGGTTATCTTTTTAATGATTGTGGTGTACCACAAGGTAGTGTTTTAGGGCCATTACTTTTTTTAATTTACATTAACGATTTGCCTGATGCTTCCTTGATTCAATTTATTTTTCCTATGATGCTACACTTCTTATTTAGAGCAAATATTAAAATGATTTATTTGAAGAAACAAGTAAAATTTTAACTAAAGTGACGGAATGGCTATAGAAAAAGAATATAAAAAAAAACTTACGACGAAAAAATTGTTGAAATTCAAGCACGTTATAGAGTTGCTACAAAAATATGTTATTTTAAGTTATACTACAATTGAAAATGTAGATTGTACTCAATTCCTAGGAATTAAAATCGATACATTTTGTCTGGAAATCGCATGTTGATTCACAGCTTATCACTGGTATGTTTTTTTTCCGTTTTGCAGTATGGCATTCCTATTTAGGGGAATTCCGTAGAATTAACTAGACACTTTAGAGTTCAGAAAAAGGGTATGCGAGCGACATGTAGTACCAATCAAATACATTCATGCAAGCCAATTTTTAAGTCACTTAAAATATTACCTTAACCTTGTTTATATATTATATTGGATATACGTGTATTTGTAAAAACAAACCTCATCATCATTTGTTTCATACAAATGCTGAAGTCTTAGGTTTGTCACATTTTATAAATAGTGAGAAACTACATAAGCCTAACCAAAAACTCAACATTTACAAAAGCGATGTGTATTTCTTATTATCCATTATATACAACCAAATTCCTGATAACCTTAAATCACTTCCTTTAAAAAGATTTCGATGGAAGGCGCTAAAGTTACTTTTAGAGGAAACATATTATAGTGTCAAAAATTTTCTTGCAGACAAGAATAAGTAATAGATAAAGTATTGCGAATAATTTATTTAATTGCAGAAGTAAAATAGTTTACGGTAGATAGGGTTAATTAAGTTACATTCTTTTTAAACTTTTTTTCACTAAACTTACTTAAAAAAATTACATTCTAAAAATTGATTGAAATAATAAATAATCAAGTAATGAATACAAAAAACAGTGTGTAAGTTACTATTTACTTACTAGTAAAAAATTAAAACAACTAATTTGATTAATACATTTTAGCGGTGTAATATGTTGTAACGCCTAAATAATTTTGTTACATCTTTGTAACACTTACATTCCATAAACTTTTTTTTTCTTTAATTACAGCATTGTTTTTAAAGAATATAAAAAAAATCCAAAATTTTTAAAATGCTTGTAAGATTTTAACCAACATGGAAAAACGGACATGTGGGACTTCTACATTATATTATTTATATAGGTATGGTAATCGGTTTCTCAGTCATTTGAACCGATGTGAAACATAGTGGTTCTATTGCTTGCTTATGGTAACCCCCCTGGTTACCATAAGCTCATAAAACAGTACTAATTCAATAATACTAATTGTTATCGGAGATAGATAACCTTATGTCGTTCACCATGAAGTTACTTATAAAGTTGGATATTTAGCAAGGTGGAAATAATAATACTGCTATAAGCGTTCATGGCATGGGCCCAGGTCTTAATCTGATAAAGAAAGTCATATAAAATCAAAGAAGATACTTAATTTTTGAGTACGTACGTTTTACGTGTTGAAAATGTTTTTGCAGTTTTACTACAACAAAACCATTTCTATGCCACTTGCACAGTTCTACATCTTGTTTTATTATTTTTCAACTGACCGAGTTCAAGTTCATATTTACAGAATGCATATTACGTTGTTCAAAACCAATATTGTATTTCACTAGTATCAAATATGAACTATATAAATTAATGAATTAATATGACATATAGTAAACACACAAGTACTATAATTATTATAAATTATTATTTTCGTTCGAACTTCACTCAAGATATAAATAACAGTATTATTTAAAAGTTAAGAAAGTAAGGGATACTTTATGAGTACTTACAATGAGACAGACCACCCAAGGTACCACATTTTAAAGAAATTGGTGCGTGTTATTTATTGTTTTTATATCACAACATAAATTTTACTGATTTTATGTACGAACTGCATCAGTGTAAAATAATATTATTTTCTTGACTTGAAAGGATTTAGTTTTGAACAAGATTCGATCACACACGAAAACATAGCACAGAGTGCGAAACTGTTCACCTGCCTCACAATATCAGGTGTGAACAGAAGGGACTGGGAAACTGCCGTTACAAACGTTCAGAAACGGCACACTCACACAAACGTGTGCGTCGACATAGTCCCTAAGCGGTGTTCGCAGTGCTGTTGTATCAAGGCGTATGGTGGTATTTGTCGCCAATATCTTTTTACAATGTCACGAGCGTTTTTCGTTTCGTCTGTTGCTGGAAGTAACAGGCGCCATGAGATTATTTTGATTATTTGTAAACTACGTCACTTGTTGATGAAATCCGACTGATAAAAAAACAACACGACAACCCTATTACTTCAACGGAGTGAAGGTAAGTATTTTGACAACTAGGCTTAATTTCCATGTTGTTCATATTTGTGCTGTGTCCCCATGTACCTAGTGGCAGCAGGGTTGACTCTCGTCTGGATGAGTTCCAGTGTTGTTTTGCCTATTCCACCCAGGCAGTCTTAAGTTCACTGAAGGTAGTATATTTATTTGAATGGTTTTTAGATTATTGTTTACAATTTTGATGCAACACGATCTAGTGATACTAAATGCATAGGTACTAAACTTTATGTATGACCACCGCATTGATAAGGGGAATAGCGTACGCCTGACGCCACGAACGGTCCACGGCTCAGTCCGAACTTCCGAAAGATGCAGACATTTGTGTTAAGTATTATGTGCCTACTAGCTTCCAGTAGAAGCTTTGCCTTCGTACCAACTTATGTTTTTTTTAATTGTAGCCTATATAATATTGTGAATTATAAACTATATTCCTTTAAAGTTTTATCTAAATCCATTCAGTAGTTCATGCGTGAAAGAATTACAAACATTCAACCATTCCTACATACTTTCGAATTTATTATATTAGTACAATTAGTGTTGTTGACCACCACCTATATAATGCACATGTATTTCCACGCTAAAAGTGTTGAAGCACTTTTTGAATTGTGTGTCCTATTAAAATATTTCATCTTAAATGTCACCAAGATGAGTCCATACGACTCGCACTAACAAAAAGTTATCAGATGTCATGTTGAGCCCATATTTTAACTCTACTTTTTCTAGCTCCACAAACTCTAACCTCTCAAACCCTAAACCTTAATCAAAATAAATGGCTTGGCCGTTTCGCTACCGATACACAGGCGTACAATGAAAAATACATAATCTAATTATTTGTCAATTTTCTAGTATACTTCAATTCTTGCCCAACGAAATGTACAAGCTAATTTTTTTGACTCAGTCATCAACGTCGTCATCTTCATTGCAAATCCAAAAGAGCCCTCACAGATGCGTTAGGTACCTAGTACTGCAGCTGAAACCAGAAAATGAAAACGGCATTTTGCACTCATGTGTCTATGTAACTATATCAAGTATATTGGTATGCATAGGTATATTACGTATATGCGTGCCTCCATGCGTGTTGTGTATCTACGACGGATTTTTTATACCAGATTCTCCAATGCCCCGTATCTTGTAATGAGCATGATCGATTTCAATCGTTTATTCCTTCTAAATAATCCAAATGTTATTATACCTACCATTTTACCCGTATATGTGACATAATGAACATGGTGGCTATTACAGTTCATTGATTTTCATATCCAGTCAACGGTCCGCAGCCCATATCGGGTGTCTAAAAAAAGTCCGCTCAATGGTCCCGACCCGATTTGGGCCTCGACTGCCGCACTCCATTCTTAATTCCAGTTTGTTCAAGTAAACTTCGTATATCCAAACAATTTTTTTTTAGTCTGTAGCAGAATAAACAACATTATAAAAACAATTTCGGAACGAGTTGAGTTGGCATGATTTATTCATCCGTTGCGCTTTTTCGAGTATGTGGTCGGTTAGTGACTTGAAAACAAAAAGTAATATGAAAATGTGTTAGTTAAGTGTTAAAATTATATTTTGGTAAGTGATAAACAATTTTATAAAACACTACACATCATTTAACTAGTTTTACATAAAATTTAGCGATATTTAAGTCGGTCATGTATGTATGTATGTACTTGTGACGTAACGGCCCGCTCGATTTTAACTATTTCTAATTATATAAGAAATTATTCTTGTAAATAACATTTGTAATATGTTTATATGACATATCTACAGATAAAACATAAAAGTTTTATAAGTGTCTTCCACTAAATACTCCATAATAAGAGATAATAAGAGATTAAATAGCACGTGACACTTTTTCGAACATGCAAGAATTTAATTCTATAGAGCTTGTGTTGTAAAATATTTGCATGGATCATTGTTGTTTTTGTATTCTGTTAAACGTTTCATGTTCTTTCGAATAAAGTAAACAGAAGGTAAATAAGACACGTTTGTTTTTAATAAGAAATGTTTTTCTTGGGAAAATTGGGAAAAAAACACGGTAAGTTTTTTCACATTTTGTTAGTTGCAAATGGTTTTGAGGTTAAACATACACATTTTTACGTTATTACGTAGCTTAATTCTCAAGGATTCTAAAAATATATACATTTATATGTTTTTAATACATAAATCGAAAGATATCATCGTTATTCGCCAATTTTATTTTGCCGCTATTTTTCGCCTGACGTGCTGGCCATCGGGCGGGAAAATCGCTTTTGCTTTTGGACTGTTGACCGGTTATAGCTTCATGAATGAATTAAATACAAAGGCTGTTTATGAGGATTAAAAAGTTGGCTGGTCATGTAACTGCTGCTGGTGTGGTTGTGGCCGAGGGTCCTACTCCTACTAGGGATATAACAATCCGTTTGTTGTCAGAAACATAACAAGCTCACACGAGATGGCGATTGTTACATCACTTCTTATTGACTTGTTCAGGTATTGGAAACTGTATCGACGGCGGCGGCCCGACGGGTTACCTATCTGCATTACGGATGGAAGGCAAATCTTATTTGTTCGACTTATTGAACAGTCGGAAATTTTATATAACGTACCGTAGACATGCCACACCGCCTACAAATTGTAGTAAATACTTACTAAATTTTACAAGCTAATGACATATATTTTACATTTATGAATTAAAAACAACTGTTTACTTTACTGTTCGGTCACTTTGTACAATTTTCTACCGAAGGTTAAGTAATATCAAATAATAATAGCTCAAGTTTATTCGACTTAAGCAGGTAGGTATTATTACAGAGCACCCTTACTATGGTCACAATATACAATCTAAAAAAATAACACAGTCTTAAAAACAATGCAACAGCTATTTTTTTTTAAATTTTGACTTTGACTAAAGTAATCATTTGAAAAGACGATGAATATTTGCTAGTACTGAGAAGCATTTAGCTTTAAAATGAAAAAAGGACATTGTATTACATATTCATTAATACCAGTTCGAATCATTTCCTGCAACGTTATTCCACTTTTCCTTTGTTTTCTTATCCTTGGGACATCCCCAAATGAAAGGCAAAATTAACAATCTGAATGGAGAATTCAACCACTTTGCCTTATATTTTTTGGTTGTATTTAGGACAACATTACCTACTTCTAAATTTACATTAGTGCTAAAGAAACTTAAATTAGAAGTACGAAATAATTGTTAAACATGTTCCTTATCTGGGCAACGCGCGGCTCAAATTAAATACTTATTACCCAAAAATCGAAGCTTTGAACTTGAAACATAAGTACCCAATGTTTCTGTGAAATATTGTCCAAATTGTGTGTTTTCGTAATATAATCGTTACAGTATTACGCGTTAGTCATTGGTCAAAAAAATATCAACAACCCTGCCTTCATATCATCGTTACAATATACTAACTTTAATTAGCAGAGAGAATTCACGTACCCACAGAAGTGTCAATTAACATTTAAATAATTAACTTTGAGTTTTGTAATTATCTAGAAATTCACCGTATTAATCTTAAAATTAAAAATTTTCAATGACCCCCCGACAAACGGTGTTTCAAACACCTCTCTTTTTGAATGGTTTTAGATAAACTGCAAAGATTACGAAACATAATACCGAAACTTTTAAACTGTGATCCCTCCATGTAAAATTAAGTTGATATTATAGTCTAAATTGCATTGTAATAAGTACTATGATACTAGGTTGAACCTTGGAGTATTTTACTTCGCGTTTATTAATAAGACGGGAATTTTAATTTTTTTTCATATTTTTGGGAAATGAATATATCTTGTGCGTTTATAACATTTCCCCAAACTAGAATACCGTAAGTAAGCCATGAATTAGCATACGCGTAATGATAGGGAGTTTGGAGATTGATAACCCTACGTAATTCCCGTAGACCATATAATAAAAAGCTAAATATTTTTGTTATTTTAATAATATGCCTTGTCCAATTTTTAAATTAGAGTAAACATTTAATCCTAATAATGAAAAGGTGTCAACCCATTCAATCGTGTTACTATTATAAATAAAGTTTAATTCAAGGGAATTTTTGGTAGTCTCTAAATTGCATTTTTTTGTTTTAGAAAAATTAATGTCGAGGTAATGTTCATTCATTAATTTAATTATATTATTAAAAATGTCAGTAACATTTTGATTTAAATTAATATTATTATTGCGTGAAGTCAAAAGAAAAATGTCATCAGCAAAATATAATACTCAGAATTGATTTAAAATGGTCATTTATGAATAACAGAAATAGAAGTACACTTCCTTGTGGAATTGAGTTTTTTATTTGTATCACTTTTGGTCTAGTCATTCTAATTGTGTCAGTCTTGACGTTGTAATTTTCAATTTCCACTATTTGTTTCCAAATATTTAAATAGGAAGTTAGCCATTACAGTGGCTTTTCACGTATTCCTAAATCATATTATAGCTTTTTTTAAAAGAATTTTATACTATACTACGCATACGATATGTTTTTTTCAAGTCTAAAAAAATCCAAAAACATACTTCTTTCCACTTATATATTCGGTATTTCATTAATGTTTATACACGACAAATTTTGTTGAATTGTGTTTTCAAAACCCATTTTGAGAATTATGAAATATTTTGTATTTTTCACAAAAATAATACAAGCGTGTTTGCATCGCTTTTTCAAAAATGTTTGAAGATGTAGGCAGAAGTGCTGTCGGCATGTAGTTGTTAGGATCTTGTTTACATGCCTTTTTACGGATAGATACTGATATTTTTTAAAGGATTGGAATAATTCCCTCTTAAAAAGCTTGATTAACTAATAAATAATATGGTAAGGTCAATTCCTTGAAACAGTATTTTATTAATTTTAGCGGTAATTCATCAATACCATGACTGCTTTCGTTTTTTAAATTGCGAATCACCTATATTATAAGCCAGCTGCCTGTTCCGGCTTCGCACGGATGTTTTTTTTTATCATAAATTGAGATGTAAGCTAAACAAAGTTGGAACAAACTGCACACGGTATGCAAATTTGATTGAAATTGGTCTAGTAGTTTAGGAGTCCGTCGCGGACAAACAACGTGACGCGTAATTTATATATATAAAGATTTCGCGCTCTATTTCATTTTCCATAAACTATAGATGAGAACCATCTCAATCAGTTCAGTTTTCTAA
>NJDC01001160.1:34760-48347 GCA_002245475.1 Calephelis virginiensis
TTAAATTGCGAATCACCTATATTATAAGCCAGCTGCCTGTTCCGGCTTGGCACGGATGTTTTTTTTTTTATCATAAATTGAGATGTAAGCTAAACAATGTTGGAACAAACTGCACATGGTATGCAAATTTGATTGAAATTGGTCTAGTAGTTTAGGAGTCCGTCGCGGACAAACAACGTGACGCGTAACTTATATATATAAATATTTCACGCTCTATTTCATTCTCCATAAACTATAGATGAGAACCATCTCAATCAGTTCAGTTTTCTAATAAAAAGACGAACTATGGATGCTACTAAAACACATACACACACACACACACGCTCACGCACACACACACACACACGCTCACGCACACACACACACACACACACTTTTTGCGTCAGGCGTTAAAAATAAAAAAGTAGCTTTGAAAAGTGGAAATTATTAGTTTGCACTTTTGAGTTTGTGTTTTATTGTATCAAAGTAAGTATAACATATTATCTTATTTTTCAATTTGAATTTGAATGCTTAGATACAAACTTAATTTTAGGAACAAGGCATTTGAAACAAGTCTTTATAAGTCAGTAGCCGGTCGGAGATGGGAACCTAATTTGTTTATACAAACGAGCCGTGCGCTGGTGGAGCGTGGGCTGGGTGCGATGGGGTTGTCGCGTGCTAGCCCACGCGCCGCAGACTTTATTTTTCACTGGTTTCGTTATCTTGTCAAAAATAAACTTTGGCGCCATAACGTGGAACATATTATGTAATTACCGTAGTATTGTAACTACGTGCGACATTTGAAACACGATCAACCGCTGTGCTGTATTTTTTTTATAAACATTGGATTGGATTTTTATTTGGATGTAGTTTCAATACAGACTTTTCGGACGACGAACGTCGCAAGCTGGTGCCTTCTGAGGAGGTAGGGACGTTATGATATGGAAGAAGCAAAAGGATTTAATTGAGCTAAGTTTTAGAAACACCCATTAATAATATAAGGATTTACATATATATCGATTTGTTGTTTGTTATTGTTGAATAATATAGGGACCTATAAAAGACTATATAGAGACTTGTTAGAATTTTTGGAATAGAGGATATATTATATCGAGGTCTGCTGAGAATACGTAAGATGTTACGCATTTGTATATAGCTAGCTTTTCAGGCGAACTTCGTTCCAGCCGTTCAATTTGTATGGAAACAACAAAGTACTATATTTTCCATTTTCCCGGTTTTCTCTTCATAAAAAACTTCTCCCGACAATAACTAACACAGTAAAAAAAGAATTAGCCAAATCGGTACAGTCGTTCAGAAGTTATGCGTTAACCAACACATTCAGAGATTATTTTTTTTGTAATACTAGCGGCCAGCCCCGCCTGGTTATAAAATATTCATATAAACCTTCCTCTTCAATCACTTTATCTATTAAAACTATTGAAACTATTAAATTTTTTAAGAAAGATAAAAAAAACACAGTGTTTTAAATTGAAACTGCGACATTCACAATATTATGGGACTATTAACGAAAGTCAATGTTTTGAGTCCTATCTATGGTAGAAAATTTAATTCAAGCACTTAAACATTTTTATAAAATATCGTGACTACTAGCGGCATCTAGTATTGTACTCGGAACTGAGTTGCCGCGACTGGCCCACAGAGGGCTTTGCCGCGCAGCCATTCGGCGAGATAAAACCGGGCCCGAGAAGTCGGCAAATTCGGAAGAAAGTTGTTGCCTTCTGACTGTTCGTAAAGTAGGCACAAGTAGCGGTGCGCGCCGCTGCCGCGAGGTGGCGCTGGTGGCTTGTAACCTGGAAAAAAAATATATCAGCACATTAACTTTGTTACCTAGTATACGTTGTCAAATCAAACAAGTAAATCATAACTTACATATATTTTTTTCAGACATGTTAACAAGAAAAAACCTTTCACAAAATACTTTGCTTCCATAGACCAAGCTACAAAATACATTGGGGCGGACCCAGGCTTCGAGCCAGGGTCAAATCCATTCATAACACGTTTTTATTGACTTATCAAATAGATATGTAACTTTTATTCTTTTTAAACCTACTGAAATGGTCGTGACTAAATTTAGCTACTAGATAGGTAACTTCTAATTTACCTACCATATGTGGTCTGTAAAGATTCTACTTTTAATCTCGTTCACTTAAGGGTTTCCGTGAGAGAGGGCACAAAAAGCAAAATGTAAATTTGACTGTAACTATTGTTTTTAGGGTTCCGTAGCCAAAGGCCAAGAAATGAAACCCTTATAAATTCCTCAAGTCTGTATGTCCGGCCGTATGTCAAAGAGACTTTTTTTAAAACTGTAAGAACTAAAATGTGGAAATTTGGCAATCACATGTAAATGCGAACCGCATTAAGATTTTTACACAGAGATAGAAAAAAAACTATCAATTTTGGAGGTTCGCCATACTTATACATGAAACTGGATTTTTTTTTAACAAACGCGTGTAAGGGATATTTATGGATATGTCTTCAAAAATGATATTTAGATTTTTTATGTCATATTTTTCAAATCCAAATAATTTGCGCTAGAGCCACTTTCGTTGTGGTAAATGTGTGTCCAGGGGGCTGTTACTTCTGAAATAGGAGAATGACAAAACCAAAGAAGAAATGTGATGTACCATGTAAAACTCCACCGAAAATTGGTATGAACGAGATCAAGTAAGTAGTTTTTTTTTTCAATACGTTATAAATCGTAAACCGCAACCACTGTATATGAATCGTATACCTAATATTTTCTGTTACTTGCTACTACGGAACCCTTGGGCGAGTCTACTGATCGAATAATTATAAACTTTCTCCCAATGAAACAGAGATAAAACTAAATCTGTACCTACATTAAATATTTTTTTAAGCAATATTTGATGTTTACTGTATAAGGGATCAGAACCCAAAACAAAGGTTATCACAATTTTTGTTAGTTCACTTTTCACAAAAGAACTATTTAGGATATATTTCACTGCGATAAAATCTTACGTTTCCATCGCTAACCACAAAAAGTTACTTCTACGACGTGTGTACGAAGTCACGCGCAACACATAGTGAACAATAAAAATGACTTGTATACTTCCACAACTTATTTTCCTACCACTATGACATAAGGGCTACCGGTTCAAAGTAACACTAACTGAGTAATGTATGCCTACTTACGTATAATAAAACTGCCGAAGACTGAATTTTGACAATGTAAATAAATAAAAACAGGCGACTAAAATTGGCTACAGACCATATTTTTAGCATTTTTGTCTGTGTCTTTCCGGACCGCGATCCTAATCGAATCTACTAGACTTATCTTTATAATCTATGTCCCGAGGACTACTTTTACATACATACACACATATCTTCACGCCAACTCCCTTACGGGGTAGGCAGAGAGAATAGAGTGCCACACATCACGATCCTGATAAACCTGTCTGGCTTCCTTCACATTCATTACCCTTTTCATACAAACACGCCAGTTTCGGAGACTCTTACACCACCCTTGGATAATATCCGAGTGATCTGATAGTGGAATGTCAACCTTGGTCTCCCCGGGTACCTACATCCATCCACGTTCGCATTGTATATCTGCTTTGTCATTCTTTCATCTGACATTTTTACTCCATGCTCGAACCAGTGGAACATGACTTTTCGTATTTTAACACCAACATTTTTTTTAATCCCACTCTTTCTCGGATTTCATTGTTATGAATGCGGTCAGCGAGCGTTACATAACATATTTTCCGTAACGCTCTCATTTCGACCTATTTATCCTATTTTCATGCTTTTTCTGACATATCCAACTCTCGCTTCTATACAATAACGTTGGGACAAGCACAGAATTATGCAAAGCGAGTCTAGCTTTTTGACTCAAAACCTCGCTTTGAAACAGCTTAAGTACCAAACACTCCATTCACACTATTCCCTCCACACACTCTCCTCTCTACATAGGCGGTGTACTTTCCATCCCTGATAAAAGCGCAACCAACATATACAATTTCATTCCCTTGCTTCAACACTACATCATCAACTATAACTCTTACATCCGTTCTGGCTTCGTTTCTTTCAGACACCTTTCTTTACAATCACCTTCCATGACTGTGACCAGGGTCTGCAGCTCAGATGGTATAGAGCCTAAAAGTACAGCATCATCTGCATAAAGCAGGCAGTTCACCACTTGATCACCCATACGCATTCCCACATTCATAGAACTTAACCTTTGAAGACATTTGTCCAAATACAAAATAAACAAGCGTGCCGACAACACACAGCCCTGCTTGACGCCAATGTTGACATCAAACCAAGGCGATATGTTGCCGTCCACCCGCACACATGTTTTACAATCTAAATAAATAGACTGCACAGCACGTAGCAAGGACCCGTCTATCCCATAATCTGGCAAAATGTCCAAAGTTCCTTACGTACAACCCTGTCAAACGTTTTTTCACGATCCACAAAACCTCAGAAAACCTTCTGACCCACAGCCAAATGCTTCTCTACAATGTTGTGGAGCAAAAACACTTGATTCGTACATCGTGCCTGTCCTAGATTTAATTCTATTTATTCTAGAGGAAAACGAACAACTTCGAGACTTCTTCACCTCCCTCCAAAAGAGTTTGGTGTTCATCTTGAAGTTGTTAGCCAACCTCTCTTCTAATTTTATACTTTCCCTTTTGCGCTTCTCTTTCACTGATTGTTTGGTGATATTCTTGCAAAAACGGTACATTTCTTTCTTCAGATCTTTCATACTGTCATTCGGCTGCAAACATGATACATAGCCAATTTGCCAAGCTTTCTTCTTTCTTTAAAGGGAGGCTTTTACCTCCTCATCCCACCATGCTACACCATTCGTAGAGTTGTACATCTTTGCACTCCCACATACCTCTTTCGCAACATCAACTTTACTTTCTTTCAAAACATTCCAACATTCACCCACACTCCTACACTTCTCCTAAACTTGCTTTCTACACTCAGGTCTTGCAACTTTTCACTCTTAATCCTTTTAAGCCTTCCAAATGGAACTCGTACTCGTCAATGCCTCAATTTCTTAAATAGACCTCTAAGCCGGCTATTAACCAAGTAGTGGTCCGTGTTATGAGTTGGGCCTCTGAAGGCTCTCGTGTCCATTAAACACTTCCGTAGGCGACTATCAACCAAAATCAAATCTATCATACTTATTTGATCATTCCCTCTCCATGTATACGTATGCATGTCCTTATGCTGAAACATTGTGTTAGACACAAGAAGATATCTTTCCACAGATAAATCTACAATGCGCTTACTAGCATCATTCACTCTCTTCTCATCATAGGGTCCAAGAAAGGCCTCGTAACCGGCCCGTCGTGTCCGTCGTGTCAACCATTTAAGTCCTGTTTACCAAATAGTTTCTCGTGGGAGAAGTTTAAGAGTCAAATTTTGACTTTTAACACTCAACTCCGAAAAGAATGAGGTTCTCAACTCGACGATATTCTTTGCCAACTCTACGAACGAAAGGAATGAAATCATAGATTACCTCCTATACCTACAATTCTTAAAAACCAAGTTACAAAAACATCTCTGTCCGGTGTTAGCGTTTAGTACACGAGTTTCTGGGCTAAATTCTCCAAGCCGATCTACTCGAAATATATTTTCTCTAATAAAACAAAGGTGCCTGGGATTAAACAAGAAAGTTTTGTTTGAGTGTAAATCATATTATGTGAATTACGTAGTACCTTTGGCTAATCAAGGTTTTTCTTATCTTCGGGAATACTGGCGTTACCTAATTAGTTGGAGATAACAACAACATATTGTCGAAAATTAATATTTGTATTGGCTGCTTTATGCGTATTTAGTAATTTGGTATAAGCAAGTATGTTTAGAATATGTTTTTATTCCGGAATTTTGTACAGGATATGACGATGAGAAGACCAAGTTCTGATAGTTAAAGACAGCTGTGGCCTATAGAGACCATAGATATTTAAGGCACGTCGATGTCCTTTGACAATGAGCCATTACAATTGCACATTAAGTCCAATAACCTACTGTACAATTTCATCGGCTGTCTCAAGATTCTAGTTTGATTGTGTTTTGTACGCGACTGCGTTTTCTGCGCTCGGCATTTAAAGATCAATACAAAAAGGCCGGCAGGTAATCGATTCCACACAAGGACTCGGGCCAACATGGGTAGATTTTAATACACAGACAAAACGTGAGCACAGCTAGTATATAATACAATTATGTAACACACCCAACGTAACATAACGTAACAATTTCCTCACTAACTTATTTGCGCCGTAGCGTGGTGCGGATGACAATTTCAGGAACGTTTCGATTTACACTTTAAAGTTGCCGCAATTTAAAAATTACGACTTTTTATTTCAGCGCACCACATTTGTGAGCATTAAGTCACTTCTTAAATGTAGTAAATTAAATTAAACACAACCAAATTCTTGGAGACTACTAACGAAATTTAACTGAAAGAAAATTTTGCTAATTCTTATGCGTATAACGTAACGTTATAGTGATATAATGAACTGCTACTATCCATATCTATCCATAGATAGTCGATGATATTTTAAATAAAAAAAAAAACATACTGTGCGTAGTTAAATTTTAAATGTTAAAAAGTCTATTAGAGGTACATTAATGAAACACCGGAGCATATAAGAGTAAGGTTGCAAAAAAAAAACATTTATTCGTCTATTTTCGCTATTAAATCCATTTGTGCTGTGACGGATATTATCAATAAGGACTCCATCATATTGTCGATATGTAAATCGCGATCCCAATCGGACATAATGGCCTTTTTCGTGTTCATGAACTAAGTTGTTATTCAGCCACTTCACCATCTCCCTTTTGCGGTTGGATTGAACTGGGGGCTTATTCATTTGTACCGAATGATATGGTGCATTGTACATTATAATGGTCATTGGCTCTTTTAAATTATGCAATAAGCCCATGAACCAATCTTTAAATTGTTTATAATTCATCTCTTCATGGTCCTCCGTAGTTTTTTTTGACTTAAAAGCCAACAAAAAATTAGTAACCAATCCGCTTGCTGTACCTGCGTGACAAATTATAAGGCCTTTGCCTTCTGGTAACCTACTTTGGTACATGATTGCGCTGTATAATCAGTCCAACATTTACCCACTGTATGGTTGGCGTTGAGCCATATTTCATCCAGAAAAATATAGTTCGTTTTTTGCACTTGTAGTGAAATATACTATTTTTTGATAAATTACAGTGCATAACTAAAATTACACTAATTTACGTCACAATATTACAGATAACTAGATTTATGGTGCGACAATCGTTAGGTATCGATAAAAATTAATTGGAATAACGTCACATCTCTAGGCATGTGATTTTGACAGACGTCAACGTCGAACAGGCAGTTATCACCCGCACCATGCCACAGCGCAAACAGTGTGACAATCAGTCATACATCAAATCTAAATCTAATGCTTTCTTGAGATCCATAAACACAGAGACAGTTCTCAAGTCCATTTATTTGCCTTTAGTAATATACCTACATTTCAGGTCTTACATTCTATACAATATATTACTAAAACTTCTATACCTTAGATTAATAGGCATGCAAATATATCATTACTATAATATAAGACATTAAATTGTCACACAAATTATTAAATTTTAATTAAATTCAATACAAAGATTACATAATATCGATTTATATCAAGGAAAAAAATAATAATAGGCATTTCTGTCAAAATAATAGTTCAAAATATTTATGAAGCCTCTGGCCCAGAGCCGCTTCTTAGCGATTTCGAGGAGCGAAAACACCATATTCCATATTCTCTTCCAGAGCTGAAACCGGCCTGAACCTCCTAAAACATTATATTATACTTGCTATTATACGCGAAGATTTAAATTTACAAAAGTTTTTAAAAGTTTTGCATTAGAATTATTAAAAAAATTCAACATTATTTTTCAATTTTACATTCTTAGGAAACGAATTACGTTGTCGTCCACTTTATTTTTTGTCGTTTTGGACTTGGAGTTTCTTGAGAATGACTACAGAACTTTCTGGGATTGCTATAGGTACATACTAACCACAAAGATAATAATCAATATACCTGACATTGGCTAAATAAGTCGTGAAAAACGATTGAAAGCCATATTTATAAAAGAAAAAGAATAATTAAATAAATACGTAATATTTTTTAAGTTTCAACACTATTCTAACTATCTAGATGACTCCCAGGACTAGGTCATGCTCCTACTAATCCCCTTGGATCCACCCGTGAAGCTAATAGTAACCTTCAATATTAATTGGTCTTAGCGTGATGATATTATAGCCCCTATAGCCTTTCTCGATAAAAGGACTATCTAACACTGAAAGAGTTTTTCGAATCAAACCATTAGTTCCTGAGATTTGCGCGTTGCGCGAAAACTCTTCAGCTTTATAATATTAGTATAGATTTTGGTTCAAAATGCACCGAATTTCAAAATAGCAATGTTTATTAAACCGTTGATAAAATCCTACGCGTAGTTTAGTGCAGAAACTTAAACAAAGAGATCGACCCGAGACGCGACCGTTGGACATGAGGTACCGGCATGGCCCATGGCCCTTTGACTCCAGCTGTAGACTAACTACGCTTCTAGGAATAATACTTATCAGTTGTACTTACTTCTATAATCCACTCCGGACGTCTTCGAACTCTCAAAGGCGTTTAAAGTCAGGCCCTAAAATGAAAAAATAAATTATGTTGTGATAAAAGTTATTAAAACGTGCGATGGCCTTACGTAACAAAGTAACGTAAAGTAAGTTACGTAACAAAGTGTTATTTTTTTATCCTACGACATGTTAACGATATTTTGTAGCTTCTAATTGCCTACGTAAATTTTGACATATTTTTATTTATAAATTTTTTGAGATTTATGTTTTCATTGTTGTTATTATTTCCTTTTTACCACACGTGGTACATCACAATGTAATAAGATTTTACTATCAATAAATTTTATTTATACACAAATTTAAAGACATGGAAGATATGGAGTATTAAATTTTAAATTTAAACTGTTGCTTTAGCTTTTTAAATTATTTAAATCCAATTTAATGTTAAACAATTGAACTGAACAATATTTTTCAATTTTACGACACTAGAATACACACTAACATGCACACACAAGCACACACACACACATTCATGCACATTCATGTACATTCATGCACGCAAAAATGCGCGCTTTCTCAAAAAACATACCTACGGACTCACAATTACAATACATGAATTTTGTAACTCGTGAATCGCTTTTGTAAACATGTCTGAATAAAATTAATTACACCATTACTAGCAATTTCGCATGTCAAATCCAGAGACTAGTAAGAGCCTATACGTTCAGTCCACCATCTGGGGAACATTGGCGTTCAACCGCATGCTAGAATTGAACACGACATCTAACATTTGTATTTCTTTTTTTAATTGCAAGTAAGCTGAAGAAGCTGAGAAGTTATCTATACAGCCAAGTTTTAAAATGAAAAATGCAGGCAGGCTATTCCACGTTATTAATAATTTCAATGTGACTTATAATAAAAAAATCAATGATTTTATTCACATTTTATTTATTTTCTGACAAAGACATTTCAATAATGCAATACATAATTGTAAATGTAACATGATGTCTAGCACAATGCTGCTGCTACCGAGTTGCTCTGCACACCCGAGTTTTCTATGACCTGAAAATAATACTAAACTAACGAACGCTCTTTGAGAAAGTAAAAATTGAGACACATTGGAGGAGAGTTTCACCATCGAGCATTGCGTCAAAAGTAAAAGATTTATGTGTGCACATCACACTGATATTTAGCACCTTGTAATTCTGAAGACATTTCTTATCACCTACTACACTTTCGTAGAACCAGTTATAACGGTATTATTACCTAATGCATTCCAAACCTGGGACTTTACAACAAGATCGTAGTTATAGCTCGCGGTCAGTAACGCATCTGTGGGATCTCTTGCACGGCTAACTGAAAATCTAAGTCTCACTATGTAACAGATGACAAGCCTATCGGCAACCGCGCACATGTTTAGTCTCGGGCAACGTTGCTTTTATTTTTGAAATTGAACACATATTGCTCAAGGACTAACATCCCGGCCTCAGGTTGGCAACGCACCATTACCATCTTTGGTGTATCTAGGCGGCGTGAATTTCTTAACATCAGGAAATCCGTCTGCTTGTTTGCCTTCCAATATCATAAAAAAAAATTGATATAATTGAATCTTACCCCAGACCACTAGACCACAGAGGCGACAGTGTGAGTGCAAGTTTCAAGTACGTACTATGCACAACAATTAAACAAAACTTATACGTACCAACTTATCATTTCAGTATCAACAATTTTTTTGAAGCAGTAAGTGAACGGGCAGGGCATACGAATGATCAATGTCATGTTTCCTTGAAGTGAAGTAGCCGCCTCATCATCTAAAAACATATGTCTTTTAACTAAATAATAATAAATCTGTTTGCAACATTTGCTAACTCCCACAGGGAGGGAAGATTAGGTATATAGAAATAGAGCGAAGTAGGTAATTGAAGAAATCGATTTTCGTCAATGTCCATGTTTAGTTATGTAATAGTTATACTATCTACATTAGTAGTTTTTAAATGTAATTACCTGTTTCTTGTGCTTCAATGGTAGAAGTCTGATGACCAGACCAAATTTTCAGGTTTTTCCCAAACTATTGCACAAGGTTACAAAGCACAATTTTTATGTGGCGGGTAATAAAATGACAAAACTTAACAAAACGAGAACATTATGCTTTCGTAGATTTAAAGAGGCGAATTAAATCAAGGCAACATTATTTCTTAAAACAAAACTGATTTAAATAATATGAAAATTTAACAATTTTCATTTTGACTTTTGCGTCAATTAAAATTTAGCAAATCATGATATTTAGATGAACACTTTGGTTTTTTATTTTTACTTTTTGGTTTACAATGACAGATAAAGTCGCGTGGAAAAATAGCACTGTCACCTTTACGGTTGAATGTTTTTTAATTTACATTACATGGCGTGGTCAAATCATTGACCATAATGTGTAGAACTATCAAAGTTAAAACCAGAGACACGTTTTACGCAAATAAAGATTGATCGATTGATTAATGATTAATAAAAAGTGTAGAAGGACGGGTGTAATTTTCTGTTAAAGCACATTTTTTCCTGATATACTAGAAACAGATAAAGACTTATCGCCTCTGTGGTCTAGCGGTTCAAGTGTTGGACTTGACTACATGAGGTCCCGGGTTCGAATCCCGGGTCGGGCAACAAAACGAAAATTTGTTTTTTCCAATTTTCTAATAAAAAAAATGTTGCTCGGGATTGGATATGTGCCCGGTTGGCGATAGGCTTGCCACCTATCACATTGTGGGACTTAGTATCTTCAGCTAGTCGTGGGTTGTGCCTCTGCCTACCTTTTCGGGGATATGGGCGTGAAGATATAGATATAGACTAGATAAGTTCTAAATGTAACTCCAAAAATAGGACTGTACTTCAAACAATGGTACTTGATGTCAAATAACATTTACAATACAATACCAGATTTTTTTAATCATTACCACTAAACAAATCAAGAAGATTGTAACTAAATGGCAGAACGAAAAAAGTCGATATTAATAGATTTGAAAAGTATTTGAAAAATGTGTTTTGATTGCTTTCGAATGAAGTTAGTGTGCAATTAAATATATTAAACAAAGAGTGTGACAGTCTCTTTATTAAAAATAAAAATAGTGATAGAAATATTATAATGTATAGTGATGAACTGGGCAAGAACATTAGCCCCATTCTTTGTGAGAAGTTGGGACCAAATTTATTAAATCATTGTATGCCCGGTGCTTCATATGACTACATATTAAACAGTGTTCTCTCAAAAACATATGATCCAAATACTATTCTTATTATTTGTATTGGTCGAAAGGGAAGAACAAATCCTTACATTATTAAAAACTTTTTTGAAAGATTATCTGCCCTAAATGTTAAAAAAAAATATTGATTTAGTGTCCCCTATAATAAGGGCTTCTTGCAGGCTGAGAATGACATCAGATATAAATGTAATATTAAACTGCAAAGTATGTGTTATTACAGTAAAAATATCATTTTTAGTTTTCATTAAAATTAAGTATTCACAGACCGAAGATAACTATTATCTTGGAAAGTATTATAGGAGACAAATAGCAAATATGCTATATTAATTTATTTTTAACTCATTCAATTTGTTGGCTAACTCAACTGCTTCGTTGAGCAGTCTAGTAGTATTTTAATTTAAACTTTGGATGTTGTCCCCAATAATTTAAATTAAGTGTGAAGACAATAGAGTCAACCTCTTGCAATATTCCAAAAAATCACAGTTGCGAATTCGAAAATGTACCAAATTACATTACAAATAACTCTAAAAATTGTACTAAAATTAGTAAATCTTCTCAATTGAACTTAGTACACCAAAACATACGAGGTTTTTTGGGTAAAGAATCAGAGTTGGAGTTATATATAAACTACAAAAATATTGATGTGTTATGTCTTACTGAACACTGGTTAAAAGATTATCAATATATGTTCAGCTTCACGAATCACCAGATAGGTAGCTCATTTAATAGGAAAAATATCACCCGTGGTGGTTCTCTTGTAATTATTAAGAATAATATTAAATTTAGGGAACGTAAGGACATAGTGATTTTTTCTATTGAACGAGTTATTGAGATTGCTTGTATTGAGTATGGGCAGCTGGTTGTATTAAGTGTATACAGGCCCCCGTGTGGTTCATATGAAGATTTTGAAAAAACAATAGAAGAGGTATTACTTAAGGTTTCACATTCAAAAAAGAATATTATCATTTGTGGAGACTTTAATATTAATATATTGGAAAAATCTTCCCTGTCTTGTAGATTTCTCAATATGTTTAAATCATATAATTTACAAAACTTATTCTTGGAACCCACTAGATTAACGGCCACTAGTGCTACTTGCTTAGATAACATTTTTACAAATATGTCACCAGTTAGCTGTTCAGTTATAAATGAATTAGATTCTGATCACTGTGGTCAATTAGCTATTTTTCCTATGAAAATTGAGAAGTCTCAAAAGAATTATATTGCTTTTAATCCAATAAATTCTAGTCACTTAGAACACTTTCGGGATAATGTATTAGAAAAATTGCCAAATCTACCTTATAACGATGATCCAAATAAATTATTTAATTTGTTATTTAAATTAATTGACACCGAGCATAATAAAGTATTAATACATAGGAAAAAATGTATAGAAAAACGGGCGTCTTTCAGTAAGTGGGCAACAACCGGTATATTAATAAGTAGAAAACGGTTATTTGATTTATATTATGAAAAATCATATAACCATAGCATTGAATTTAAAAACTGTGTTAAAGTATATTCAAAATTGTTTGAAAGAGTATGTTCCACTGCTAAGTCTATGTATTTGAAAAACATTATTAAAAGATCCGACAGCAAAATCAAGGCCACGTGGAATATTATAAATATGGAAACCAGTAAATGTCAAATTATTAATGACGTATTTGAATTTGAATACGAGTAGATGGATGTAGTGTTAATGAGGATGTGAAAATAGCCAAAGAGTTTGAAAAATTC
>NJDC01001161.1:13791-28425 GCA_002245475.1 Calephelis virginiensis
GCAAAAATTACAAAACAATAGCGTAACTTTTAAACTATGATCCATCACCAGCCACCCCCCAGTTCAAATCCATACTCGGCAGTTTTACCAGTAGGCATTCCAGGGTAACGTCTCCTATCTTCGATCTGCATCATCAGACTGGTTCAGTTGTACCTGCTTTGGACACTTACGAATGCGGGTACAACTGAACTGGTTTGCAAAGATTATGAAACATAATACTGTAACTTTTAAATTATTATCTATCAGCCACCTCTAAGTTCTTGTCATCAAGTCCTCGTCATCAGAAAATATTAAATGATCTAGCTAAGACATATCTAACGAGTCCAAACACGATGGGTTTATTACTGATAAACCCATTTCATTCATTTCAGGGTTACTTCTCCTATATGAGCTCCATCACCAGACCAAGCTCATTTAACTACTTGGTCATTCATTATTATTTTAACTGCTAGGTCAAGGTGTTCAAAGGTGAAATAAATACCCATAGTGCTTCTAATATCCATTCCGATGCTTGCAAATAAGATGTAGACTTTGAACACCTAGACAGATTTCCATAAATTATAGCTAAGAACCATCTGGATCATGTCAGCTTTCACATAAAAAAACCGCATAAAAATTTGTTCATCCGCTGAAGAGCTACGATGCCATAGACACACACACAGACAGACACGTCAAACTTATAACACCCCTCGTTTTGCGGAAGGGGCTTAAACTAGCTTATAGATACCTAAGTTTTCATCATGGTTGGCACAAATTAAAAAAAAAACATTTAAGCCTTTGAAGATCATTTATGTTGTAGGATTGAAAATTGTCCTACTGTTGCTACTTTATTACTATTTCTAATTCGTGCTAATTTTAATATAAGTATAACATATTAAATCTGGGAGTTAAATGCCAAATTTTAATTAAATCTTTTATGCAACCTTTGACACCATCCTCTCCTGATTATCTTGAAAACTGTAATAGGTTAATTGATAATTGAAAATAATTGAGAGGAAAAAATAACATTTCATGTTACAAACTGAGTATAATGGTTTAATACTCAAAGGTTACAAATAAGTAAAACTTTATTACGGGGTGGGTGGGGATAATATGACAGGGGGCGAAATTAGCTTCAGAAACGCTTCATGTGCACAACCCTTACGGCCCATATTAATAACCTATCTACAGATAAAGATAGGCCTTCTAGAGTTTTGTTGTTTAGTTATTTTTGTTTATCATTGGAAAGTAATTGGTTGCCTGGTAACTGTTCTAAAGTAGCCCGAACTCTTATCTTAGACAGTTTATTAATATTGGCTGTTAGTCGACAGCTGTCGGAAAAAGATAAATTTTGACAAAACCTACATGTAATGCAGCTAAGAACCATCTCGACTTCGTCAGCTTCCAAACAAAAAATTCGGTATCGAAATCAGTCCATCCATTCAAAAGTTATATGCCACATACACACACACACAGACACGTCGGACTTATAACATATATACAATTTCTGTAGAGGGATAAGTGTGCCGGATACATATGTACACCCGGAAACCGTTATTCTTATTCCGTGGTCAAGAGAATAAAATAGATAGTTACCTTTTCCTGAAAATGTGGCGGTCCATTGCCATTACCAAAGTTGGCTATCAAGTTTTCACCTCTATATCCATATTTACTTTGATATTCCTCTCGTGCGTTTTTACCACTGTCAGGGTCAAATTTTATATCAACATTGTAATTTAAAATGCGAGGGTTAAATAATGGCGCCCAAAAACTTGAATAAATGTAGGCACAATCGCACCAGACTATAGTTGCCAATATAAATAATATTTTTAATGACATATTAAGGATGTATTAGATCGAAAGACTGTATATGAATGATATCAGAGCCAGACGTATGGATGTAAACACAAATTGAGACAAGTTCAAATATGTAGTTACGTGTAATGTGCTAAGAAACGTCAAGGACTGGCATAGTGAACAACTAATTAAGGCACAGCTCGATTTTATTGCGTACGAAAAAAAAATATTTTTAGCCCCTATCTCAGAAGAGATAGGCAGAGGTGACCACGTTTAGCCGACACGGTAATTTTCAGTCGCACAATGTTACAAGTGGCAAACCTACCGCCAACGGGCTATTTCACCCGAACGACGTCGTTTTTTTAACAGAAAATTGGAGAAACACATTGAGATGTTGAGTTACCCGAGTCGGGAATCGAGTCCGAGGCCTCATATAGTAAGCGCCTCTATTGGACCAGTTTCTGCAATGATTGTATGATTGATGTATGAAATGTAGCAGTAGCCAGAGCTGCAACTAAAAGACCCCTAACGCAAATCTATTCCTCCTTGATGATAAGATTATGGCTTATTTGTGTAGCCCGATATTTCTGGTCCTTGAGCATGCAGGGTCCTAGCCCTACCTTTCTGGGTACGCTTGACTTTTATTCACAGTAAACGAAGTATTTACTATATACATTCGAGGCCTATATACACTGTATATATCACTAAGTGCGTCTTTGTTCTGGTCTGGGATATAGGTCTAATTTGCAAATGTACCGTCTTAATCCTACCTTCTAGACTGGTAAATCATACTGGTGGTGTATCTCTACCCGGGCAAGTTGCTTTACTACCACCAGTGGACTTATTTGTAATAAAACATTTAGCTGCCGGGCAGAGGGCGAGAGGAAATTATCTGATGTATATAGGCGAAAACATATTGAAGTACTCATTAATCACGAAACTTCAATAACTATGAACTTATCAACATAAAATTAGACAAAAGTAGTTTATTGACGCTACATTTCAGCTAAGAGTAATTGTATATAACTATAATAACTAGTTATAATAACTATAACTAGCCCATTGGTCGAAATTCGACCATATTAAATTTTAATATCTTGATAAGAACGCCATCTTCATTTCTCAAGACTAACTAATTTGTTTCCAAACTTTTTAGTACGCCACCTGTGATCATTTATCGTTATCATCAATATATTTGTTTGTGTGTGTCAAATGCATGGTAGTGTGGGTAATGTTTTATTTATTGATTTAAAGTAAAGTAAAGCATTATTATTCATATATATTCATACTCTTCCGTTCGCACAATTTTCGTAAAAAAGGGTCCAAAGTCTTGGCATTACATATTAATTTATAGAATTCAGCTAACTAACCAGAACTAATACGGAATAAGGTCGAAGGACGGCTTTGTCAACCAAAGCTTGACAAGGTTGACAACCAAAGCACAACTTGTCTTAGCGGCAAAAAATATTTAATAATAATATTTTCATTTGAAAATTTATCACGAGTTCTTGTCTTAGTACAAAGTCCTAGACAAACTATTAAAAAAGTCATAATTAGTGACCTCTAGAATCGGTCACAGCGACTGGAACTTTATGAGTTGCGCTCCCGTCACACTTCAGAGTCAAAATAATAATTATTGTTCGCACTTTTTTCTGAGCTTTGTTTACTGAAAATCAGTTTTAATCTTTTTTTATGATATTAGAAGGCAAACAAGCAGACGGATTTCCTGATAGTAAGAAATTCATGCCCCCTTAAGACACCAAAGGTGGTAATGGTGCGTTGCCAACCTGAGGCCTATATTAAGCCTCGAGAAAAAGTAAGATTACTGGCTACCCTACCCTCCAAACCTGAACACATCAACGGCAAGCACTTACCGTATGGCGGCAGGAATAGATAAGGCGGTGATACCAATCCGGGCGAGTCGCTGCGAAACTACCTAAATAAAGTATTATTTTTCCTATTTTCCCTGCAATTTTCTCGGTTTTTCTCTTCATAAGAACCTTCTCCTGATAATAACTAACACAATAAAAAAGAAGTAGCCAAATGTTTAAAAAAAATCTATGTATGCTTACAGAAAAATGTGACGTTCACGACATTAATACAAGGAATAAAAATAATCTAGCCGTATACAAAACTCGTCTCCATAAAATTAGTAAATCCTTTTTGGGTCAATGTATATGTTTCTACAATAAGCTGCCCATTGGTATTAGAGACCTTTAAATAAGTTTAAAAAATGTGTAAAAGTAAAATTATGTCAAAAGGCTCTATTACACGTTCTCGGAGTATTTGGAAGATGAACATGCTTGGGGATAGAGTTTTCAATCTCCCACTGCAATTTGTAATGTGATTTGTTGTACTTTTTATTTAAGTTAAAATTAGTTTGTAATTTGTATTTTTAATCTAGTTTATATTGTAACTATTACTATTGAAAAAAGACAAGCCCGCTGATTTCTTTCGCTGGATCTTCTCAGTGTGAGGCCGCGATTCCGATCCGGTGGTAGTTTAAAAAATGTCGTTAAAATGGTTCAAGTGAATGAAGATTTTTCTGATTCTGATTCAACTCATCAACGCTCATCCATCTAATTGAAACCCGTCTTCCACTTTCTTATACCGGCTTTATTTTATACCGAATAAAACTTATCTATTTATTAATATTGGAAAAACTGGACATTTGTGTATACGAAACGAACTTGCCTTTAAATTGTTTGCAGAACAATTTATTTGCTTTAACGGCCGTGGCCTTAAGTTAAGTGTTAAACTCACAATAGTAGCGTCGATCATAAGTTCTCGTAAAACCAGGCTACTATTATCTACAACTAGCACTCGCTTACGTTGTTAATAGTCTTAAGCCTTTTGCATGAGTAAATTTACCTTAAGTTTATTTATCCAGGGCAAGGATATCCAGGAAGGCCGTTGCTCCTCTCTGGATCTGAAATTCCTCTTTTAACGTATTTTCACACCCTGAAGAGGTAAGCAGAGATGCAACCAAAACACCCACGATTAGCCGAAGGCACTACTTAGTCACAAAATATGACAGGAGGCAAACCTGTCGCCAACGAGACTCTATGTAATACCGATTAACGGAAAATTATTAGAAAAATATATTTTTTTAATATTTTAAATAGTTGAGAGGTTGTCGGTGCTCTACATACCCAGGCAACGGCAACTGATGTTCACCATGCTTCATAATACAAGCCTCTGAAGCATTTCACGAGTTATCGCTTGACAAGTAATTGGTCCGGAAAACCCGTAGCTGGCTCAGGGACTAATAGTAGTCTATAAACGCAGCTGCGCGGACAGGGAGGGTGCATTCCATCCTCTTTGCTAGCAATGCTATAGCCTCTCTCGCCGGCCAGGTAAGCTTGGACGCTTCCACGTCGCACCATCACGCCTAACAAAGATTACCTAACTTGAAATAAAAAAAAAACATTTTCCATTTGTCAGTGTCCATTTGTCATCAGTAATTTTACCATGTGTAAAGAATTAGCAGGATATCCTGTGGGTACTTTTACTGTCTCCAGAAGTGGCGGTTCTTAATTAAACTGTATTCTATTATAGTTGTGTATAGTACTACACTGTATCTAAAATGTATGTATGTAATAATACCTACTTTGGTCTATATTTATTAATAAGATGGTGTCTTCATATAATGTTCAAGATGAAACTTCGCAATTAGGACATGTTCAAGCTTTAGAGGCAGGAATAAGCAAGGCGGTAGTGCCAAGCCAAGTACTTAATCGCAAATCACAGTCATAGTAGGTACTATACATACCTTAGTCCATTAGTTCATTCCTTCCGCATTTTTTCAACTTAATATGCCTCTTGATAATGACTGCCATAACCTGCCTATTTTCCTTAACCCTTAGTGGAGATATTCAGCACAGTCTTCGCAGAGTGAGAATTTTTTTTGTAATAAAAAAATATCTCTTGACTTTGTGTAACTACGCAAATTGAATCTAACCCCAAAGTAAGCAAGTTATATGCCTGTGTTATGGGTGTAAAATAATACATAGAAATACTTAAATAATATCAGAATAAATTTAATAAACACCCAGATCCGGAAAACAGACATCAAAATATTCATCATCCATATGTCTGCCCCTGTCAGGGAATCGAATCCGAGTCTCGCGATTGGTCGGTGTAGTTAGGCATGTACGCTAGCGCCTCGACCAACAAGGTGCTCGTTATTTTGTGTGTAAAATAATTAAAAATGTTAGATAAACATATGATAAATCTGTAGAAAATTGAATTTTGTACATACATTAAAGATATTGAAAAAACTCGCTGCAAAAAACGGCTGCAGAATGCATTCCAAGCATTTTTACAATTTTTTGTCTGGCTGTGTACGCCGAATCTACTGAACCGACCATAACAAAATTTAGTTGGTTCGAATTATATGTTCCAAAGAATTTTTTTATATGTTTAGTATCCCGGTCACTAAAACGGTTCCCGTGGGAGAGATGTTTAAGTCAAATGTTAATTTGACAATAAGTCATTGACGTGTAGTCTGATTTCATTGTTTCCTTTTTGCTTTGTAATTTAAGCTTTACAGATGATAAGTGATAAGTTTTGTAGCTAAAAAATTACAGACATAAAAACACTCAGTATAAAGTGATCAAATGAATTTGAAATCTAGAATGTAGAGAAATATTTTACACGTGCATACGTATCTTCACGCCAAGTCTCCCTGCAGTGTAGGAAAAAAGTATAAAGTGCCAAGTATAAATTTCTCTGAGTTGGCTAGTTTATAATGTAAGAAGGTATCTATTTGGTCAAATCCTGAAAAACAAGGTTTACCGGTTTATCTTTCTTCAAAACCGGAACACAACTATGCCGAATATTAACGTAATATAGGCAGGAATAAGGTCTATTACCAATATGGGTGAGTCACAGTATTGCAATTGGAAATCGCATATTGACTCTTTCTGCAATAAACTTGATAGGTTTGTATATGTATTGAGAAGAATAAGAGAAGTAGCAGGCTTGGATGAATCTCTCTTAGCATATCATGGGTATGTTTCTGCAGTTTTGCAAAATGGTATTCCTATTTGAGGAAATTCTGTTGATTTAATTAGAATCTTTAGAGTACAAAAGAAGTGTATACGCGCCATATGTAGTGTTAACCAAATTACATTCGTGCAAACCACTGTTTGTCGCTAAAAAATTTACCTTTACCTTGTTTGTATATCTTGGCTGTATGTATATTTGTAAAAAAACATTATCAATTGTTTAAAACAAATCCTAAAATGTTGGAAATTTCATGTTTTAGAAATAGTAAGAAATTGTACGTGCCGAGCCAAAAACTTAATATTTTATAAAAATAATATTTATTGCATGTCCGTTCGTATATACCTACAACCTGATAATCTCAAATCACTTCCATTAAAAAGATTTCGAAGGAAGGTATTTGACCTGTTGTTAGAGAAAACATAATATAGTGTCAACGGTTTCCTTGTCGACAAGAATTTATAATAAAATAATTGTAATAATTAAAAACCAAATATAATAAAAGTTATGGTTGCCGAGGAGTTTGTTTCGTCGTTTCTTCTCCTGTCTGGCTAGGTTTGGAAACGGTGGTAGTTTTACGGTAGACAGGGTTAAATTTAATTATGATTTTGAAATGTTTGGTAATAAATAATTGAACCAATTATAACTATAATTAATTAAAGTAATAGTTTATGTACTTAAATAATATTTTTTATAAATATTAAAATATTTTCACATCAAAATCTAGTAGAATATGTTGATATACTTAAATATTTTTGTAACATCTCATTTACACACAAATTCCGCAAATAAATAATTTTCTTTCTTTCTTTTTTCTTTCACCATACCACCCTAGTCAGTCACAGTGTTATTTATTTATTTTTAATCTTTATTGCACTAAAACATTTGTACAAAGGTGAACTTAATGCCGGTAAGCATTTTCTTCCAGTTTACCCTGGGTAATTATACTAACTAGTGGTCGCCCATTGGTCGAAATTCGACCATAATAAATTTTAGTATCTTGTTAATAAGAACGCCATCTTCATTTTTCAAGACCAACTACTTTGTTTCCAAACTCTATAGTGCGCCATCTGTGATCTTTTATCGTTATTATCAATAATATATTTGTTTGTGTGAGTGTGAGTAATGTTTTATTTATTGATTGAATGTACTTTGTAAGCATTATTATTGAAAAATATTAGCGTTCTGCACTTCTACACATAAACAAAATTTTATGCTCCTGCGTCCGCGCTATTTTCGTACAAAAGTGGTCAAAGGTTTTGGCATCACGTACTTATTCATACATAGACGATGCCAAATAACACGTGGGTGGTGCATAAAGTTAGACAAAAGAAGAAAAAAAAAACACAATTACACAACTACGCAACTAACGAAAATAATTAAAAACAAAAATGATCCTAAATTTAGGTACATTATTTTTATACTAGCTAAGCTGACAGACGTTGTCTGGTCGTAACTTACTAAAATTATTGTTTTGTTTTCATATGAACCTTCTCATGACAATAATTGACAAAACATAAAAGATTGACGAAGTTGGTGACACACACACACACACACACACACATTGTAATGTTGTAATTTGTACATATAATCAAACAATAGAAGAGCAAATGCTGTAGTTTGAAGCTATTTCAAAAATAGTTGCAGGCGACTAAAGGGGGTACTTAGGCTATAACCCATTTACTCGTCCAATCGCATTCCTTCTTTTTTGTTTTGTATTATGTTATTCACGGATTTATTCTGTATTTTTCCCCAAGTCATAGGTAAGTTTCGTAGATAAGAAAGTATAGATATAACAACATTAAGTATAAAGTGACCACATAACTTGAAAACTGGAATATTTTTTTTATAGAAGAGGAGGCAAACGAGCAAGCGTATCACCTGATAGAAAGTGATCACCTCCGCCCACGGACATCCGCAACACCAGGAGTATCACAGATGCGTTGCCGACCTTTAAGGAATGAGTACGCTCTTTTTTTGAAGGTTCCTATAAGTCATAATCGTTTGGGAATACCGCCCTCGGTAACTGATTCCACAAAGGTGTTATACTGGGCAAAAAATGTCTTCGAAATCGCACAGTTGTAGACCGCCACGCATCGAGATGATGGGCATGATACCCCAAGCCCTGACGCGACGTCCGAAGGTGGAAATCAGCGGCTGGAATTAAACCAAACAACTCCTCAGAGCATTCCCCATGATAAATGCGGTAGAGAACATTGAGTGACCCAACATCTCTACGCAACGCTAAAGAATCAAGCCGATTGGTAATTGCCCGGTCATTGACAATTCGAATTGCTCTACGTTGAATGCGGTCAAATGGAAGGAACTGGTGCTGTGGAGCCCCTGCCCAGAGTTGAGAACAGTACTCCATATGAGGCCGAATTTGCGCTTTATATAGTTGTAAGCGATGGGCCGGCTTGAAATACTGTCTCGCTTTACTGAGCACACCAAGTTTTTTAGAGACTATTTTAGCCTTCTCCTCCAGATGACCACGAAATTGAACATTACTCGAAATGTCAACGCCGAGTATACCAATGCAGGCTGTGGCAGAAAGGGAAACGCTCTCAAATCGAGGAGATGCGACAAAGGGAGTATTTTTAGCGGAAAACGTGCAAACTTGTGTCTTGTTAGGGTTAAATTGCACCAGATTCTGCTGGTCCCAAAACGAAATTTCAGACAAAAAATTGTCAATTTTAGACACAAGTTGGTTCCGGCTCTCGATGACATGTTCCCGCAATATATTCGGCCAAAGTATAAGGCTTCCCCAGTAGTGTCGTCTGCATAGCAATGAGTGTCACTAATTTGCAACATGTCATTGATATGCAGAAGAAACAAAGTAGGAGAAATCACACAGCCTTGGGGAACACCAGCATTGACAGGTTTGGACTCCGAGCACGCACCGTCAACAACGACCTTGATGCTACGCCCCATCAAAAAACTAGTGATCCATGTACATAATTTCTCAGGAAGACCGTAAGACGGAAGCTTCCATAGAAGCGCCTTGTGCGAGAGATAGAGATAGAGAAACAATAGAACGTACAGAGCCTTTATCATGAGTGACTGTAGATTACGTTCGGTGATTTACGTATCGAAATCGTTAGCGCTTTTGGTCTACAAATATAGTTCTATTAGTTACCAGTAGAGGCGCTAAGCAAAGTTTTCATACAAATATTTTGCGGAGACGCTAGCGAGTAAAGTGCTGTAAGCCCATGGTAAGGGCTATGGTCATCATACATATACATATGTATATATTTTTATGCCAAGTCTCAATCACAGTTATAAAGTATATTAATATAATATGTGCTAAGGAGGGCAGAAAGCATCAAGTGCCAAGTTTAGGCCTTTCTAATATGTCTCAACGATACTAATATTTAAAAAGAAGTCGTTACCCTTATATGTCTTATTTAGTCCCTAAATTGTACGAAAAATAAATTACTTGTTATTAATTTTTCATTTAGAATAAGAATAAAAAAAATTGGAAATTTAACACTTTATATTGTAAAAAAAACATTGCTCGGGTTTGTATATGTGCCCGGTTGGCGATGGGCTTGTAACCTATCACATTGTGGGACTTAGTGTCTTCGGCTAGTCGCTGATGCCCTGGTTGTGCCTCTGCCTACTATTTCGGGGATATGGGCGTGAAGATATTTTTTATATTGTCACCATCTGATAGCTGTCAGGCGGAACGAAGTCCACCGGGTATGCTAGTTATAAATAAAATAAAACAAAATGTATACAAAACTAATCGTGCTTGTTGCGTAGGTTTGTTATAAATAATTTATGTTTTACGAGTAAGGTAAACTTTTGATTTAATATTACTTTATTAAAACTTTCAAAATACTGCCCTCTTTCAAGGTCCCGAATTTCAGATTAAATTTATCCATTTTTTTGTTTCAATTCAATTTATTTATACACTGCCACATCAGGGAATTAAAGTAAATTAACAAAATAGTTGCCAGGAACGAGAGATTTGGCAATCGATACTCTCTGCCTACCCCGCAACCAGAAAACCTTAGTGTGAGTCTGGTGCCTGTTACAGGTATTATCTGAGTTACATGTTTATACAGCGCCATAGTGGAATGTAAAATGTAAATTTGGAGTTTACGTAATTTAAAATATTTTTGTATTAAAATATTTTTATTAAAAAAATATAATATAAAAAATACATTAAGTACCAGCCACATCATTCGAGCATTTAGAATAACCTAGAGCCACATTTTAACCGATAAAAAAAATTATTGCACGCAGTGCAATCTATTATTTAGAAGAATCTTAGATTATGTAACTTAATATAGCCAAAGGCAGTATTTGCTAATCTCTGGTAAACCTAAGTGAGAGTCTGGTGTCTCTTGTAGGTAATAACCCGAGTTGCATGTTTATCAGTGCGATTGGACTTTATTTATAAATATAAATTCGGTGTTTAGGTAATTTTGTATTGTATTTGTAATTTTTCTTAAATAAATTCTAAAAATTAGAGGCTACATTGTCAGCAGAGATTAGTAAATATTCTTTGGAATCAATCACATCATCTTTGATCATTTTACTATGGCAAGCAGTGCCATCTGTTATTAAGTACAATCTTCGATACAGGGTCACATAAAAATCCAATAGATATTGACTATTGTTGCCCTTTAATATTCGATAAATTAAATATGAACAGTCGCCCTGCTAGTATTAGTAACTTTACAACCCTAACCGGAGTAGATACATCAACTTAATTTTAATGGATGCCTTCTAGAGGAGAATAAGACTTATACTGGTATAATTCAGGACCTCCATAGCCGTACAACAGTTTTCCTTTGCCATTTTCATCGTAGTATGGATACCGGTACTTTGGCCTGTAACAAATATGAAAAGTAAGTAAAAGTATACAGAGACTTTTTGTTATTTATTTTAACCTATTTTACAACTAACCACCGCACACGTCAGGACGTTATATACCAATTATGTTGGGACTAAACTTGCATAAAAGTAATACAAAACAGACTTAGTTTTATTTTTTTATTCTACCTCTTTTATGGCAGCTAAAGGTAACCACAGTATAGTGCTACAAAATTTATGAACATTTTGCTATGTACCTATATCCTTATGATAAATTGTAAGGTAGGTATTGACAAAAATCGCAACATAGTTTTAAGTTTTTTTATGTTATAACGTAGCGAACAAGAAGGTGGCACTCCTAATAGGAAGAGACTACCAACGGCTATAGACACCACAGATGTAAGACTAAGAAATCACTGCGGGCCCGCAGGTTCTGTAGAATACAGATTTATATGCAAAAAGTAAAATCGTATTTCACGACGCGATTTTCACCCGCAGCGCTCGCGGTAGATCGCATAGATCGTGCGGGTGGCGATCTCCCGCCGCTTTGGCGGTTTGCGACCCCGCGCTCTACGATCGCTTAGCGGGCGACCATTTTGTACTATTTGTACTGATTATTAAACCGCAACCGCCGGCCGCGCGATCATCAACCGCCGAGTTTGCGGGCGATAATTTCAACCTCGGCGGCTGCGGGACCGCAAAAATTACCGGTCTCGTGAGTTTTAAAATAAAATCGCAGAACCGTGACCGCCGCGGGTGCGGGTCAAAATCGTTGCATGAGTTCTATCTCTAGTGGTACGTTACATGGCCGGAAGCTCAGCCATATTTGCAAGTTCACTGACTGCATTACACTACACCTCCAGGACGCCATGGCGGCAGTATTAAGCAATACGGACGAACTTCTACACAATGTTCTACAGCCAAGTCAAAGTTTAACCAAGATAGTAAGTTTAACCAAGGTAGTATAGTAACTAACTACCTTTTTTGATATGATAAGTTAGCGAACAAGCACATGGCTCTTGGTGGTAAGAGATAACTGTGGGCTATAGACGTCATAGATGTTGTAGGCACGTTGCTGTCTTTAGGCTTAGATGTTAGGACAATTGTGCAAGTCTATTGACTACCCTAACCCCCTTATGGAGGCAGGAACGGAGTTGCAGCAAGGCACTCTTTCACCAGTGATCTTACTGGTAATGACCCATCTTACCTTTGCTCCAGCTCATCTCTTGTGAGCTATTCTATATAGCAGGCCCAGATAAATACGGCTATCCTGTGCTGTTATTTTGTCTAAGATACACTCAACGATTTAAAAAAAAACATGTTTTTTGTATGAAATGTTTTTGTTGTCTTAGTCAAGGAAAAGAAATTTTAACTGCTTCTGGTCTTGTTATGTGTTTAATGATTCCAATACGTTAGGCTCAGATTCGTTTCCTGACAAACCATTGAATTTCAAATGTAGTGTAGGTAAGGTGCATGTAGTAGGTGCGGGTTATTATATTTTTTATGATATTGGAAGGCAAAAAAGCAGACGGATGGTAAGAAATTCACGCCGCCTAGAGACACCAAAGGTGGTAATGGTGCGTTGCCGACCTGAGGCCGAGATGGTAGGACTCGAGCAAAAGTAAGCTTTCCAGCTACCTTAGCCTCCAAACCGGAACTTGACAACGGCAAGCACTGACGTTACGGCGGCGGCAGGAATAGGTAAGTTGGTGGTACCAGGCAAGTTGCTGCGAAACTCTACCACCTGGTAGGATGTCACGGTGTTAGTGACGGTAAGCCTTTGCTTGCTTTTTACGAGCTGCCTGGCTGGAAGGCCTACTAAAACCAAAGTCATGTTTACCTTTCGAAATATTGGAAGTTTGGTGCTCTAGGTTGTGGTACCGTCGAATCGCTCGCAATTACTAGAGTCATCACCATAACCAACTGTAAAAATAATCGAAACGTCAAAATCTGTCTATGATACACTACACAAATTTATTCACTATATTAAAAAAATACAAAAAATGTTCTGCCGCTTAGCAATAATAAAAAAAATAATAAAAAAATTAAAAGGCCTATGTTTGAAGTAAGTATATATACCTATGTGTAGATTCAATTTGTTATGGTTTTTTTGTTGATGTAATAAAATTGAAAAAATAAAATAATAAATAGCTTTAATTACTTTTGCAAGGTAGATTATGTTTATATTATAAACTACTACTCTACTACTATTCTCTGTTCATATTTTATAATCTAATAAAGCAAAAACCAAAAGACGCATATTCTGATGGCATGATATACATATCGCCTATACCTGAATATAAAAAATACAACCTATATACCTACTTACCTACATGTGAATTGATTATCTGAGGCTGGGATGCTAAGCTTGAATAGGTAGGTATATTGTGTAACTAACTTCTTACACATATCTAGTACTTACTTAATAACCTCTCATACATACATGTATGACACACAATATGTTACGTAAAATATATGTAATGAAATGCCTACTGATATTATACCTAAATCTGAAAGTGTATGTGCGTGTTGCTTTTTCACATCAAAACGACCAAACTGATTTTGGAGATTTTAAGATTTCATTTTAATCCCAATACCTCTGTAATTTCTTGCAGGAGAGTTTAACAAGTAACCTGCAACAGTTACTTTCAGTTCAGCGCAACTTTCATATCAAAAAATAAAAAAGCAAACTTATTTGCTATGTTTTTATTCGCCCAAATCATATGACACTAGTTGCCTTATATCTGAATCCCTTTAGACTTACTTTCAAATTATACGGGTTATACTTTTTCAAGTAAACTTTATACAAATTCGGGTTTGCTATGTATCTATGGAAGTCTCGCCTCTTATTACGCAGACGGAGTCGCAAGCAACATCATATATTATAACATCATCATATATTAAATCAATGCAACTTTTCTTTGTAATTTTATAACTCAAGACCGAGATCACCTATCCAAACCAAATGATTAGGCTTTGTTCGGACTTTTTAGTTGATGGTTTATGTGAAGTTTGCATAATATCGATCGA
>NJDC01001161.1:53951-66874 GCA_002245475.1 Calephelis virginiensis
TATATATATATATATATATATAAATAATATATCTAAATAGATTTGTGTATGTATAACTTGTCTTAATGCAAACAAACAACAAGATAGTAGAAATAGCTTATATACCAGCGATTCCCAAAGTGGCTACGACTCATCTAAAAAAGTTCCCAAACTTAGGACCCACCTTTAGGACATTAAACTGTTACCAATATGAATAAAAGACTAAGGTTAAACTTTTTTATTATTTTAATCATTTATTTAATTAAGTCTTAATTAAATAATTACATCAAAAATAAGAAGAATTAAATTGTCGTTTGAATGGTGTATTATCGGTAGGGTGGTGTGTTATTCTACAGGCAGGGCCCACTCAATATTCTTATGCAACCCAGCAGTGGGTCGCAACCCATAGTTTGGGAAACCCTATTATATACTATTATAATGACAAATTTGATATAATATATGACTCATTATATATATCTTATACATACATACTTAAAAACTGAGATTTAAAGTTTCTTAGTGATGACATTACCAACTTTAGTAGCAAACCTGTGTAATTTTATAAAGCAGGCAACCTTTTCGCAGGCAAGGGTCATATGGCGGTGAAACCCTAACCCATAGAAGGTATAATTAGTCATGTCACAGTCAACCGCAAATTGTTTAAGCATTTACTTTGATATTTATAAAACATTCACAGGCCACAAATGGCCAGCGGGCCGTGGGTTGTCAACTGCTGTTATAAAGTATACAAAGCTGTAAGGGCTGTAAGCATTGAAGACATTCCAGAGAAAACATTGATATAAGTTACAGGAACCCTTCAAATCTAAAGAATGTTTTAGTAATATTGATTGTTCCATTATTTAGGCAAAACTACTGAATAGAACCAACTTAATTAAAGATAGAGGAGAACATAAAACTAAGCTATGTTTCACCAAAGTCAGTTGAGTAGAAAAAACATCAACAGTTAAAGAAAAAAGGACGCCACGCCTTAGGCTAGATGAATACAACAATAATTACTATCTAACACTAAATATGCCCCTACTCAGTAAACACCTTTCTTTACTTTCGTCGTTTGGACTGATGTTAATTGTACGAAAAGATATGATTATTATACATAATATGTTACTTACGATAGCATAAAGTTAACTTACTTTCCCATTGTTCTGGAGAGGCTGGTTTGATTTTTTGCACTAACTTTTCCACTTCGGCGTTTAGATTCGACATCGAAAGGTAATGTCTTATAATTCTCCATTGTCCTCCTAACGACGACATTTTTCCGTTTATATTAGTATATTTTGGTACAATGAAGTTCACTTCCTATCTCGGCTAGTATTAAAATTACGCAGTCACATAAATATAACTTGTTTCTTGAAGTACTTTTCACGTACACAATATTTTTAAATACACACTGTATTTTCAGTAAAAGAAGTGATAAACAAATAAGCTTACGGATACTACTTATTTAAACACTTTTTCGTTATTGTAAGAAATCAAATTTAATTAGAAAGATGAAATGAGTCTATTTTCGTTTTTCTTTGGCCTCAACAACAAAAATAAATATTGACAAATGTGAAATGACATTTGCAATCGAATTATCATACGTCAAATCATGCGATCAGTCCTACCAACTGAACAAAACTAATTGAATTTTAATTCGTCAATGTATTTCGTACTTAATTTTCAAAAAAACTTTTTCATCACTCAAAAGTCAAAACTATTTAATCACTGTTTGACTAAACTTTACAAAGACAATATTCAGTCCGTTCTGCTCAAATGTGTTTTAATAACTGAACCGGGAAATTAATCATTCACAAGTTTTATAGTACATTAAAAACATGTTTGTGTTATCGGCGAGTCGCTGAATAGATTTGATTCGCGGATTTTGAGGCATGAGGTGACTGGTGACGTATACCTATTACGTTACTAAATTCTAAACCACACCTCTATTCTAGGTCAATGAAAAGGCTTAAAATTGTAAACAAACATCGTATGATCGTGTCTTGTATGCGTTCCAAAAATGCGAAACATATTCGTAACACCGCGATCGTAAGATGTTGGTGGAAAATACAATATCTAGGTTAAATTATAGGTACATTTACTTCTCTTATCTTCACACCCATATCCCCGAAGAGGTTGGCAGAGGCTCAACCAGGGCACCCACGAATACCCGAAGATACTAACTATCCTATCCCGAGCAACTTTTTTTTTATTAGAAAATTGGAAAACCATATTTTCTTTTTGTTGCCCGACCAGGGAATCGAACCCAGCACCTCATAAAAGTCTAGTCCAGCACCTAGACTGCTAGATGACAGAGGCGATTCTCTACGTTACATAGACATAATTATGTAGGTAAGTACCTATTTAATATCAAGAAAAGGAAACATACATCCGTAATGCTTAATGTTGCAGGTACCTACCTAACTTCTATTAATTACAAATCACAAGGTAGGCAAGGTACAACCAAGGCACCCACGACTAGCCGAAGACACTAAGTCCCACAATGTGATAGGTGGCAAGCCTATCGCCAACCGGGCACATTTCCAATCCCGACCAACATTTTTTTTAAATTAGAAAATTGGAAAAATCCAATTTAATTTTTGTTGGCCGACCCGGGATTCGAACCCGACCTCATGCAGTCAAGTCCAACACCCGGACCGCTAGACCACAGAGGCGACGTTCTTTCTTTATTATTTTCACATAAAGTTGTTTCAGGTAGATTTTCCTCAATTTCCGGTATAATTGCATCATTTACAGTACGACTCACAGTACACAGTCTTCAACTCTGACTTATCGGAAGTAAAGTTTCATTAAATTCATCACAGTCTGATGAATCTTGCGAATCCATATCAATTAAAGGATTGTAACTTGGATCTACTGGAATAAAATCATCTTCGTTTTCAACGGAGATAGAATTAGATACAGAACCAACCACGACCAATATGTTATCAGGAGATTCATGGACTTCTGAGGACTTCATTGATGGCGGTAATGAAGACAATGGACTAGGCAAAAAATTATTTTCATTCCTGATGGTAAGAAATTCACGCCGCCTAGAGACACCAAAGGTGATAATGGTGATCGGGATGTTAGACCTCGAGCAAAAGTAAGTTTACCGGCTACCTTACCCTCCGAACCGGAACACGTCATGACGTTACGGCGGCAGGAATAGGTAAGGCGGTGGTAACAATCCGGGCGAGTTGTTGCGAAACTCTACCACCTAGTCAGATGTCACGGTGTTAGTGGCGGTAAGCCTATGCTCGCCTTTTACGAGCTGCCTGGTAAGGAAGGCAGATGGTCTATTCTGCAAAGGGGCCCGGACCAACAGGGGGGTAAAGGTCAAAGGTCATTTTCTAGGTCCAGGAACTAATACAATCTTTAATTAAACTTGGAACATTGAAAAATTACGTATGCAACGCGCACCGGTTCACTATTTTTTTATTAAAATTATAGCTATATACACAACTTTTTTGTATAGCTAAGATTCATTATTTATTTTAAACAGGAAAAAATATGGGAACAGTTCTTTTGTCTGTGTATGTGTTTCTAATTTATTGTATTATAGGCCGAAACGACTTTTAATTTCCCTATTTTGTTAGTACACTTATTTTTAAGGGTTTTTTAAACGGTGTCCACGAAATGGACGCGAATTGGGGGTGGACGCGAACAGGCGAAAATAATTATTTGTACTGTGGTATTTACGGTAGGTTTTGATATAATTAAAACACACATTTTACTAACAGCCCATTTCAATAACCTATCTAGATGCAAAAGTCATTTTCTTGGCAGTAAGAAATTAATTACCTATTTGTTCATTTTAAATAACAATCGCATCAAAAGTTGATATTAGTAAAAACAACAAACTGTAAACAACAATCACTTAAGACGTGGAAAACAAAAACATTTCTGCGAATATCTGTTAATCATTTTGCGCCTCAAACGTATGTCGTACTAGCAATCTCTTTTCTCTTATGTGTCTAGGTATATAGTTTTACACCTCAATGCACTGTACATGTAGGACAGCCTTTCCCAAAGTGGGCGATAACGCCCCCTTGTGGGCGCTGGAAGCCTAGAGGGGGGCGGTATAAATCTTGAAAAAAATGTTTTTTTTTTTAAACTAGGCGCAACAAATATGTTATTGAGGTTATTGACAAGAAAAAAACGAAGGGGGGGCGCTACAAAACAACTGATTTTCAAAGTGGGCGTTACATGAAATAAGTTTGGGAACCTCTGATGTAGGAAATGAGTAGGTATGGCATGTCTTGGATTAGAAATGTGCAGCCGTAGTAAAGTTTGTTTACAAGAACATTAGGTACGTCAAAAGCATTAACTGATTTAATATTAAATGCCTAATCACTATAAATTAAGATCATGTTTTGAATTTGACGCAATAGATAATAATGCCAACTTGTATCAAATGTATATCATATACAGACAATACATTAGGCACACAGTAATATCTTAATCATACATTATAAATAAACACCACATACTGAAATTGTTTTTCTATAAATTAATTGTGCAACATAAATATGTATATAGGGGTTACGTTAGTTGCGTTTCTAGTGATATAGTAAACTTATTTCGTTAGAATCCGAGTACATTTTCTTTTTTTCTTTTTTCTTCCCGTGTTGGTCCGAGCTCCTTTGCAGAATAGACCATCTGCCTTCATGCCAGGCAGCTTGTAAAAGGCGAGCATAGGCTTACCGTCATTAACACCTTGACATCTGACTAGGCGGTTGAGTTTCGCAGCGACTCACCCGGATTGGTACCACCGCCTTACCCATTCCTGCCGCCATAACGACATGACGTGTTCTGGTTCGGAGGGTAAAGTAGCCGGTAAACTTACTTTTGCTCCAGGCCTTACATCCTGGCCTCGGGTAGGCAACGCACCATTACCACCTCTGGTGTCTCTAGGCGGCCTTAATTTCTTACCGTCAGGAAATAAGTCTGCATGTTTGCCTTCTAATATCATAAAAATAATGGACTGAAGTGTTAGGTACTTTGAAAGTTTCACGAAACATGTCCGCACAAGCACTTTTTTGTTAATAATTAATGCGGTTGCGTTAATAGTTGACGGGACTGGGTGGTGGGTGCGTGGAGCTGGGTTCCAAAGTCTCAGTCTGTCGGCGACTTGGCTCTTTGGGAATTTCATTTAGTTTGTTGCATTCAGTCATTAATTTAAAGCTAAACGTTATGCCTGTGCAGTAGCAAATTCACAGAATTAGCAGAGTAGTGATATTTTAAAAATGAGCTCGACTTCAGTTTCACAAATGACTAATACGAACAATTTTTAACAAAGATTCATTATACAGGTATCCAATTTCATAAAAGAAGGGGCTCATTATTATTATGATGAAAACTCAAATAAAAACAGATCACTTATCATTGTAATCACAAAGATGGATGGTCAAATTGGTCCAAATAACCAACAGCAGTAAAACATATGTCGTTATAAAGGTTATTTTATGTACCTTAATTATTTGTGTAACAGCAAGGCTTGAAGCGCTGTTTGAAAAAAGTTACAGAGGTCTGAAAGTGCGCATACTTTAATTTGAATACGGTGTATAAAAATACAATATTGGGTAGCAATCGTTTATTTATAATATTTTTACATTCTGTCACAGTGATTTACAATCGTAAAAATGTAAATTGTCAAAAGAAATGTAAAAAAGTTCCAATTAAAATGTTATCTTAGATCAACATCTTAAGCTATATATAATGCACAACGGACATATGAATACAAATAAATGTCCCTGGACAAGTTACACAAATTGAATATAACCCCAAAGTAAGCAAATTATATGCTTGTGTTATGGGTGTTAGTCAACGATTCTAATACATAGAAATACTTAAATATATACCAGAATAAATTTAATAAACACCCAGACCCGGAAATGCAGACATCTAAATGTTCATCACACAAATGCTTGCCCCCGTCGGGAATCGAACCCGAACCTCGCGGTTGGTCGCTGTAGTTAGGCGTGTACGCTAGCCACTCGACCTAAGAGGCGGTCAAATATGTTTTTTTGTTGTTGATTTTCGTCTATAATTAATACATAAATAAATACAAACTAAACTAAGGATTAAGGATGGCGGGTGCAACGGGCCCTGCCCTCTCTACACACCCTTTCGACTCCGTGCTATGCGCGGCGCTTACGCATGCTTAAAATTGAGTTTATATGGTAATGTAGTCGGTAGTTAACTAATTATAAAACGTGATTCAAAAACATTATTAAGTGTTTTAGTTGGTAATATAAAAGAAATATCTTCACGCCCATATTCCCGAAGAATTAGGCAGAGGCACAACCAGGGACCCACCGCTAGCCTAAGACAGTAAGTCCCACAATGTGATAGGTGGCAAGCCTATCGCCAACTGGGTACATTTCCAATCCCGAGCAACAATTTTTTTATTAGAAAATTGGAAAAACCCAATTTTCTTTTTGTTGCCCGACCCGAGATTCGAACCCGTGACCTCATGCAGTCAAGTCCAACAACTGAACCGCTACACCACAAAAAAAGTATTGTAACTTTTGTCTCACAGCGATTCGATACTTACCGTTGTAATAAAAAATATTCAGTATTAAAAGCACTGTCGAATGACACATAGCTCGTTGCTATTGGCTCTTGGACCAAGTTGTATGGATTTTGCCCATTATATCACTTAAGCATTTCACACACGGCAGCTACGAGTATAATGTAAAAATATACATTACAGCACGATACATCTCATTACATCTTTCTATAGAAATCGTCAGGAGACCACACACGACAGCTATAATGTACATTTTTACATCTTCGTATCTAAAGTTGCAGAAAGATACCAAAATATACATTTACATTCCGATACATCTCGATACATCTTAATACATTTCCTTACGAACAGGATGTTCAAAAAATTGCTGTTACAGACAGAGACACCACATAAAGGGTTTTGTTAGCGTTCCATCTCCAAGAGAGTAGGATAGAACCCATTTTCTGGCGTTTGTCCGGTGTTCTGTGTAGGTACAAATCAAACTTGTACAAACAGTCTGGCTATTCCTTTAAATTTTTCAATTATCTGTTTTTGGCACATGTGGCAATACGTACATCAAAGTTACAATACGAATCATCTTCTGATTAACTATCTAGTAAATCTGATTGTAAGTAGCTAGACGGGTCCACGTAAATTGTAATATTATTTTCTTAAACTGTTTTAATAGCTGGCCTTCGTAGTTGGTAATTACACTGGCCGGTATTAAAAAAAATATATAGAGTTCCATCTAAATTTTAAAATGTAGAACAGAAAGATTATTCAAAAACAATCCTAACACAGTCTGCTTTTCGATTGGATTCTACAACCGTCTGCTGACATGATATATCTGCTACAGGACTAATATTTGGCATTCTAATTCTATTTCTGGAAGAAGTCAAGGGAATAAATAATAAGAAGAAGTTACGGAGGAGCTGCTGCCTGCTGCCTACTACCTGGTGCCTGCTGCCTGGTACCCGCTCCTCGGTGGTGGACCCGAGGACCCTGAACCGGCGGTAGCTGCCCCGCCGGTGTACTTCTCTGGCCACCTTCCCAGCGACCCTCTTCTACTGCTGCTCCTGGCTGCTGAGGGAAGGTGCCAAGGGGTCCCCTACTCCAGCCGCTGTGGCCTATAGCAGCGGACCTCCGTGCTCCACTCCGTGCTCTCCTACGTGCTGCGCTCCGTGCGCCATCGACCAATCTTTGAGCTACCGACGTATCCCACGCCCATCTATTTTCTATTTTCCCTTTTCTTTAGCCGGCAGAAACTTTTATAGTGTACAGTGCACAGACCTTTATCGAGACCTTTTTTTTAATTTTTAATACAGTGTAATTTTGTTTAGATTTTTTTATTTTTTTAACCTCAAATCAACAGGATTCCCTACCAACAGCCAAACTTAAGGAAGTTTGACTGTTTGTTTGTTTATTTTTCTGTTAACATAGTGGTGGGTGGTAGCTAAGCCATCCCCACTACGTTACAAAATGTAATTTAAAAATAAGAACAGCCTGTATAACAGATCCATGTCTAAAAAGTGCGTCAATCGGGGCGTATGCTAATGAAATGAAGGGAAAGATACATTACAATACCTGCTGTGTGTGTGATACATTGATGTAATGTAAAGCTGTACATCCCGGGATGTAATGTATATTTTTACATTATAGCTGCCGTGTGTGAAGGCCTTTAAACTTATCACTCATCAGCATTGTGATTTCGGCGTCATATCAAATCATGTTTCATGGTCACGAAGCTAATAGATAGCCTATACAAGCTTCTTGATCATGCTTCTTTTTCTTTACGCTTCTTCCTCACTGCTTTTTCAGGTTATTGTTCACGATACAAACTGAGAGATCCATTTGTAAGTGCGCCAAAACACATGTAGCGGAGGTTTGTTACAATGTGCGTAATATGTGCTAAATAATTCTATATACGATATCTACTTACTTATTTTTTTCATCTTTACTTTGATTTAAATGTAATATATAGTAGTAAAAAAACGTATTTTCAGACCTCTTCGGGACAGAGGCACAACAAGGGCACCCACGACTTGGACACTAAGTCCGACAATGTGATAGACAACCGGGCACATGTCCAATCCCGAGCAACATTTTTTTTATTGGAAAATTGGAAATACCATATTTTCTTTTTGTTGCCCGACCCGGAATTCGAACCCGGGACCACATGAAGTCAAGTGTTGGACTTGGACCGCTAGACCACAGATTAGATTGATATAAGTATATAAGTAGAGATTAGTATCTATTGTCTTTGCTATGCTTTAATATCTTTGTAAGTTGTAACAACTTCTTAACCCACAAATAAATAAACTTTATGTCATTTATAGTATTAAAAAAACATAAACTCTAAACAGTACATAGTGGGTAATTAAGTCATCCTCGTCATCTGCGTAGAATAGACCAACTGCCATTCTGCTTGGCAGCTTGTAAGAGACAAGCAATAAATACGAGGGCCATTCAATAAATTTTTAGCCTAAGAAAAAATAAAGAAAATTTTGAGAAAGTAAAGATTTATTTTTCAACATAGTCTCCTTTCAATTCAATACACTTGGACCAGCGATGCTCCAACTTTTTTAACCCGTCAAAAAAATACGATTTCCCGAGGTCTTCAAAATAGGCCTCTGTTGCGGCGATGACCTCATCATTCGACCCAAATCTTTTGCCGGCGAGTGACTTTTTCAGATTTGGGAACAAGAAAAAGTCGCATGGAGCCAAGTCTGGAGAATACGGTGGATGGGGCAGCAATTCGTAGCGCAATTCGATTAATTTGGCCATGACAACGGCGGAGGTGTGAGCCGGTGTTGTTGTCTGGTGTGAGCAAACGCGGCACCCACCGCGCCGAAAACTTTTTCATACCCAATTCTTCGTGCAGAATATGATGCACTGTCCCATCTGCGATGCCTACAGTCTCAGCTATCTCGTGAATCTTCAGTCGCCGGTCTGCCAACACGAGATCGTGGATTTTTTTTACGTTTTCTTCTGTAGTAGCCGTTTTCGGTGCACCTGGGCGTGGCTCATCAAAAACCGACGTGCGGCCACGAGCAAACTCGTTGGACCAATTTTTGACGGTCGCCATCGAAGGAGAAGAGTCACCGTACACATCATCCAAGCGCTCTTTGATTTCGCTGCGCGTTTTCTCTTCCAAAAACAAGAATCTAATCACCGAACAATATTGTTCTTTTTCCATTTTTGCAAAACCGACCGACACGCTCGCTTCCAAAGGCTGTCGAAATAAAACAAATGAAGGGAAAAGACTGAAAACTACTTGATAGACTTAAAAAAGTATTTACTGCACGATAGTAAAACTCTTTTGTAACAACAACGCCATGGGGCGATGAGGCTAAGTAATTATTGAAGGCCCCTCATATGTCATTAGTCATTACCGTCAAGACCATTATGTACCTAATAGAAGAATGCTATGCTGCAACTTACTCGGTTAGGGATCCACCACCTTCCTGCCGCCTTCATTATCTTTAACAAATATATAAATATTGCCTACCCCGTAAGGGACTTGGCGTGAAGATATGTATGTATATATGTAAATATATAAATAACTGTTATAATGACACTCCAGTAGCTGGTAGACTTGAACAATAGGTCAATTGTCCTGGCTATAGGATAGCGATGCATCTTTAGTATATATGGTGTCTATCGGCGACGGTTTTCATTTACCATTTTCACTGACTTCACATAAAAAATTAACATTCAGTAGGTATATTTGCGTAATATTCGCAATTTATAGATAGGTGGGTATAGTAAATATTTGTGTTGAATGATAAAAAATTGCGCAGTTTATTCAAGGATAAATTTCAAGGTTATCGATAAACATTTAGTACTATAATAAAAAAAGCGTATTTCAAACGTGTTCTATCCAGACTATATAAAGCACATTTTCTCTACGCTCTAAAATCTTACAGCAACAATATTTTCCACTGGCCTTGACCACAACCTTTTCGACGGTTGTCTCTTTCCAGTGTCTGTTTGCTCTCTCATCACATAGGTAAATGATAAAAAAGGTCACCTCTATGAGTATAATTTTTTGTACATAAGTGTAAGATTACCTATTCAGATACCTACTGTCACAATTAAAAACCCTGCGAACTGACATGCTAGACATAGACAGGTTTTAAGAAACCAAAGCTGTAATATAGGTACCTACGTAATTAAATTGTCATAATTAACTAAGTGAATATAATCTTGTTATCATATTTATCTATTTTATTTAAAACTATCTGTTCCGGTGAACTTCGTTTCACCCGTTCAGTTTGTACCTATACGAAAATTAAAGTATTGGTCCTCCTTAATTTTCTTTTTTTTTAATTGAGCGCCTTTGTCCTGGTTACCAGGAGTCTCATGCAATTGGGTTGACTCAAATATAATTGTCATAAAAATCCCTACAGAAGTTATTCAAATTGGTCAACTCCAAAGTAAGCAAATTATCTAGGGACAGGGGAATGCACCTTCGGTCTCGCCTTTTTATCGAAACCTCATAAATTGGGTTTGAATTAAACCAGTTAGGTTACTCTTGAAGCTCGATTCATGCAACATTGGAAATTGGGATCGAGTATATCATTTTAGGTACTCTTGAACACAATACTTACTAGCAAAATATCAACATTTAGGTAAGTAAGTAGTTAAAAGTAAACACTAAACTATTTTATCAGATTGGTTGAATTTATTTGTAAATAAATGTTAATAATCCACCAGTAGGTACCTACTGTTCAAAAGTAGGTACCTAAAATGACAAACGATTCCAATTTCCAATTGGAACGATATCGAGATTCAAGAATAACCCTTTTGATAAACAAAATTATGAAGGTGTGGTGTGTAATAAACTAATTGAATGTAAAGTCTGTAGCTCTAATACTTACTTACTATAACAATTAAATTAAATATAACAATTATTCACTTAAGATCATCAAAACTCATTTAGTACTTATTTCCTAAGTCCTAGAAAGCTGAAATTTGGTGTGTACCTAAGCTAATATTAGAGTAATACTTTGGTAATATTATAGCTAAGGTAAGTTAATAAGCTAATAGCTATGTCTAACAATAAACTTAATAAGCTTATACTATTATAACTTATACTAAGCTAATATTTGTACCTACCTACACAATCAATGGAAAATTTTTGAAAGTTAAAACTATTATACACCCAAGGCATAAATTAGGTTATGGATGTTTCTGCGAATGTTTTTAGTCCTAAAATGCTGAAATGTTGTTTATAAACAAATTTAAGTAGGTACGTAGGTCAAACTATAAGTTTTGCGTAACTTAAAAAAACATGTATGACCAAACTATTATGTTTATTGCTTTTCAAAATAATCTCCTTTACGAAAATTAATAGAAGAAGGCGTTACTTTGCGGAAATCCATACTTAAATCTAAATAAAATTAAATTAAATAAAATTATTTAGTTTTAAATTTACAAATTAAATAATTTAATTTAGATTTAAATCTTCTTTACATTTTAAACATTTTTTCATGCGATCGAACATTTTTTTAATACAGGGAGACTAAAAATCTGAAGGCATGTTTTCTACGTGCTGATTGAACGCTATCACTGCCTCTTCGGAATTGGTAAAAGTAAAACCTCTAATCAAATCTTTGATTTTGGACAAAATACAGTCACAGGGTGCTAGGTCGGGGCTGCGCGCAGGTTGAGTGACGAGATGTACTTTTTCGGAAGCTAAAAATAAATTTGTTTTGTTGGCCTTGTGTGAAGAAGCGTTATCATGGTATAGGAGAATGCGGCTTTTGGGTCGTCTTTCGCGAACTTTTTCTAACACCCTGGGTAAACAAATGGTAGAATACCACTCGGCATTAACACTTTTTTGATCTTCAAGTGGAATTATACAGATGGGACCCGTAGCTGAGAAAAAAAACGAGATAATTTTTTTGGTAACGTATCTCACCTGTCTCACTTTTGTTGGCCTGTTCTCATTTTCAAACATCCGTTCACAAGATTGCTGTTTTTTTTCGGGTTCAAAACAATAAATCCACGTTTCTTCTCATGTGACAATGTCATCAACAGCGTTAGAATGGTCGTGGTCGTACTTCAGTAGCATCTGTGAGCACCATTCCATGCGACCCCACTTCACGTCCGCGTCCTCGAATTGTCCCATAGATAATCCGGGGGTTTTCTTCAGTGAACCGCTTAGCAGTAGCCACATTATTTTCATTCACGACAATTGAAGGCCGCCCTTTACGAAGTTCGTCATGTAAAGAAACTCGACCTCTCTCAAATTCAGCAAACCATCGCCTCACGGAGCTCGAACAAGGTGCTTCTCTCCCAAAAGCATTTTGAAGACGAGCGACACAGTCTTGCCGAGAAAGAGAACTTTTGAAATAATAAAAAATTACCGCTCTAAAATATTTTCGACTTAATACCATTTTCGTTGCGTACGTAGAACTTTCATGTGTGA
>NJDC01001161.1:67545-90761 GCA_002245475.1 Calephelis virginiensis
CGAGCCCGCTTCACGTCCGCGTCCTCGAATTGTCTCATAGATAATCCGGGGGTTTTCTTATGTGAACCGCTTAGCAGTTGCCACATTATATTCATTCACGACAATTGAAGGCCGCCCTTTACGAAGTTCGTCATGTAAAGAAACTCGACCTCTCTCAAATTCAGCAAACCATCGCCTTACGGAGCTCGAACAAGGTGCTTCTCTCCCAAAAGCATTTTGAAGACGAGCGACACAGTCTTGCGGAGAAAGAGAACTTTTGAAATAATAAAAAATTACCGCTCTAAAATATTTTCGACTTAATACCATTTTCGTTGCGTACCTACGTAGAACTTTCATGTGTGATAAAAAAAAAACAATTGACAAATAATTTCCCGCCAATCGTTTTTTTTATTACTAAGAAAGTTGCAACGTTTTAAAAATATAACATTCGAAATTCAAATAGTTCCGATTAGCTAGAAGTGCAAAACTTTGAGTGTGCCCCATGTACAATAAAACATTTATCTTACTATACTCACACACTTACACTAGAGCATCGCTATTTGACGGAAGGGATCTGTGAATTTACCGGTTACCCCACCTATAGCAAGGAACACGACAATAACGAGTATTGACACTAAGGTAAATAAATAAGTAAGCATTCCTGTACGAGTTACATAAATTGAACCTAACTCCAGTCAGCAAATTATATGCCCGTGCTATGGGTGTTTGTCAACGATTCTAATGCATTGAAATACTATCTACACCCAGACCCGGAAATACAGACATCTACACATTCATTACACAAATGCCTGCCCCCATTGGGAATCGAACCCGAACATCGCGGTTGGTCGGTAGCGTTGGGCGTGTACGATAGCCCCTCGACCAACGACGCGGTCAAGGAATATGTAAAGCGATGGCATCATTCAGGGCGAGCTTGTACACAGCTTTCTATCACGTAGTAACTTAATGATTATAAATGTATTACAATTGTTATAAACAACTTACAAAAAATTAAATCCTACATACATGAAATTTTTTTATAGGATGTGTTTCTTTTTATAAGTGACTAGTGGTCGCCCATTGGTCGAAATTCGACCATAATAAATTTTAATATCTTGTTGATAAGAACGCCATCTTAATCTCTCAAGACCAACTACATTGTTTCCAAACTTTTTAGTGCTATAGGTAGTTGATCTTTTATCGTTATCATCAATATATTTGTGTGTGTGTCAAATATATGGTAGTGTGGGTAATGTTTTATTTATTGATTTAATGTACTTTATAAGCATTATAATTGAAAAATAGCGTTCTGCACTTCTCCTACGCATAAACTATAATTGTGCCAAATTTTATGCTCCTCCGTCCGCGCAAATTTCGTAAAAAGGGGTCCAAAATTTTAGCATCACCTATTAATATACATATAGAAAAGAGAAAGAACAATCGTAAGACTCTTTTACTGGAAAGAGACAACCATAGATATTGTAGGTACGTCGCTGTCCTTGCTTGTGGTGTTATGCATTTTTTGTAAGAATACCGGCTTCCCTCCAACCCAGAACTTGACACTATCTTTATAGCGGCAGAACAGGTAAGGCGGTGGAAACCTACCGGCAGGAGTTATAGCACGGCACTCGATTACCAGTGGTCTTGCATTACCAGCAACAAGAAGAACCAATTTACAAAGAGAAAAAAAAGAGGTACTAATACCGAAGAATTAGGAATAAGTAGTAGCTGCTACTGGTACAAATAATAGAATCACACAAATAGCTGCACCCGTCGCGAGTCGAGTTCGATTTGTCATTGGTGACTGAAGAACGAGGTGGTCTAGTTAAAAAAAAAACATTTAAAAAGGAAAATAGTTTCTTAAGTATCTTTATTGAATAAAATTCACTTAAATGTAAAAATAGTCAAAAAAATTCCTACAGTAATCAGCCATGGGCAGCAGTCCATGGGGGCCGGCTACCCTCGTTTTTCTGGCACGGACGTTGGGATTAATATGTGCGTTGTGTAGTTCAGATACTTGCGTGGAACATGCCGCGGCAGGATCACCGGAAGAGCCTAGGGAACCGATCCTAGAAAAACGGTAAGTACATACTATACAAAATGAAAAAAACCGACTCTGCCTTATATAGAGTCTTGCCAATATAAGTCATAAGTGTGTGACTGTCCTCTAGCGGGAATTTACACAACCTACACAGCCTATTATGCAAGTTTACTGGATACCCTACCTTCCGGACTAGAACATGAAGCTATCATAATAGCGGCAGTCCTTGCCGTTGACGTGTTCCGGTTCGGAGGGTAAGGTAGCCGGTAAACTTACTTTTGCTCGAGGTGTAACATCTTGGCCTCAGGTTGGCAACGCACCATTACCACCTTTGGTGTCTCTAGACGGGGTGAATTTCTTACCATCAGGAAATCCGTCTGCTTGTTTGCCTTCCAATATCATAAAAATAAAAGTAATGGGTAGGTAAGTCGGCTACCCGGGCAAGTTGTTGCATAGAACTTTGTCACCAATGTTTGTGTTTTTAATTATTACAATGGGTGTGCCCCGGGGCTCTATTCTAGAACCTTTTTTATTTTATTGTTATATAGGTATATTGATTTACCTTACTACATAAGAAATAAACATGGGATTGTATTTTTATTTTAGCACTTGCCCTGCGCTTGGGATAAATTTTTCTATAAATTTTAAAGAAAGAAAAAAATTCGCCCCAATCCTCAGTAGCTCAATTGGTTAGAGCATTCGTCGGCTTGAGACGAAAGGTTACAGGTTCAAATCCTGTCTGGGGTGAAATTTTTTTTTCTTTAAAATTTATAGAAAAATGGGATTGTATTGTTCAGATTGTATCGGATGACACTTCACTTTTATTTAAAGTGAAAAGGCAACTATGTAAGTATGTCAAACCAACACTGCGATTTCAAAAATTGTACACTGGTTCAATGTAAATAATCTTTATGTAAATGGAAAAAAAAATGTAAGTATTTAATTTTCAATGCCTAATGTGAGGCAAGTAGAAACTGATGTACAACTTAATGGGAACAAGCTGGACCTTGTAGATTTCATAACGTTTTTAGGGATCACAGTAGATAAAGGTTGCAATGAAAAACTCGCATTGAGACTGATCTCAGCAGCATATGCCGTTAAAAAGTGAGACAGTTAGGTAATAGATGTTGACACCGATCGCGATAGGAATGTTTATTTTAGTTATTTTCACAACATTATGTCATAAGGAATTTTTCTCTGAAGGAGTTCTGCCGATGTAAATATTATTTTGTACATAAGAGGGCCATACGAGCAATTGCCCAAGCTATACCCAAGAGTTTCCCTGAGAGAAAAATTCAAAGAAATTAATATTGTAACTGTAACTTCCTAGTATGTCTTTGAATATTTAATATATGTTCAGAAAAAAATCGTTGATTTAAAAGAAATTGTGATATAGGTACATCGTATGAATACAAGGAATAAGAACAATCTTGCTGTGTATGTGTCTGGTCTCCACAGAGTAAGCCATTCTTTCATGGGCCAATGTCTAAGCTCTTTTACAATAAACTCCCCGATTATATGAAAGACGTGCCATTCAAATCAAAGTGAAATTGTATAAAAAAGGTTACTTTAGCATTGCTGAATATCCATCGGGTAAGAGAGGATTAATTGATTCTCATACCAATCTCTTATTAATACTAATATGTGATGTATTACTAATTAATTTGTATAAATAAGGAAAAAAAGACAAGCCCGCTAAGTTTCTTGTCGGATCTTTTCAGTGTGTGGTCGCGTTCCGATCCGGTGGTAGTTTTTATTAGTCTATATAATATTGACACGTCACAAGTGCCTCTTATAAGGTGTATGTTAATAAAAATATTATCTTTTCTATTCTATTCTATGATTCATATAACCTTTACTTGCCTGATGCGAGCTGTCAGGCAGAGAGTCAGATAATCTACTCTCATCAGGCAGGCATACTTTATACCCGATTATCGCAATAACCGTAACTAGATTGTTAGTTGTTGCAGATTCTCTTAGCTTATCTCCTAAGATCTTTTGTTATACCTTAAATGCTTACCTAAGAAATTGGCAAAAAAGTAAAGAAACATACGCAATTACAAATGGGTCAAGTACAGAACCTCCTTTTTAAATTCGATAAAAAATAAAAATAAAAATAAACTGAGCAAAGCATAAGTGAGTGTTACATAATTTGGCAACTCGATTTTAAAGCCAATATCCTCAACTGATTATGCTTTTTTTTGACATTTGTTTTTATGTATATATGGTTTTGAAAATTAAGTTTAATTAAGTACAATGAAAATATGATAGATTGGAGCTGTTATACATGTAGCATAGAGAAGGAAGATAGTTATACGACCTCCGAAATTTCCAACTTTATCCTATGTTGTTTAGGTTTATTTGATACGTCTAAAATCTTTACAACTTTATTGGTGGTAACAACTATTGAAAAAAAAATTATGCCTTTAAAACTTTGCACGAAGACATATTTTTTGTTAACTTACTTTTTGTTATATTACTTGTATAATATCAATTAAGAACGTTATTAAAGAAAACTTTGGATAGAAGGCCAACACCTCATCTTTTTTTCCTCTCATTCATTCATCGATTCTCACATCCGAATCTTAAATTAGTTGTTGGTACACGTGTATATGGTATATATAGGTATGTCTGCACATTTAACTAAAAAGTAAATGTAAATGTATATATACCAGAAATCATTGCCGGGGTGTGCATTACCATCCCAAGGATACGTCATCACCAGTAGCTTCCCTGCATCTTCACCCATTAGTTGTGATGACGGCTCTCGATTTTTTAATTGGACATTTATTCCACCTGCAAATTTTTCAATTTTTTTTTACAAAAGCCAGAGTTTCGTAAAATTTTGCCCAGTATCCAGCTGCCATTGCTTTACCAACTGTCGCCGCTGTGACACTTTCAGTTTTGGAGATTTAGGTTATGCAAGTGGTTGAACATCCCAACTTCAGCTTTGCAACGTACTGTCAAGTATTAACATCTAACTCTGATAATCACACGTTTTACCATAGCATATATTTTATATTCAGAGATGCATCTGGCGTCTGCCCCGTACGTTTTTAATCCTTAAAACCTTACAAACTAGTTGACGACGAGTGCTAAAGATAATATGGAAGGACTGGTAAGACGTTGGATACCTAAATAGAAAAATGTCTAGCAGTATAAGTTTTCGCCAGAACATTTGGTAAGTGTGCCTAGTACCTACTGACTTAATTCAGGCTAATCAATAACCTTTTCGGTATCTACCTATAAACGATGGCCAGTTGCTTGTCATAGGAAACCAGTCCAGTCCAATATTATAAAGAGAAATTTATTTTTTGGATGTTGTAAGGGAAAAACTCAAAAACTAATAGATCGACTTCAAAAATTCTGTCAGCAATAGTACAATGAGTAACATGTTAAGCTAGGTATTCACCCGGATTGGTACCACCGCCTTACCTATTCCTGCCGCCATAACGTCATGACATGTCCCGGTTTGGAGGGTAAGGTAGCCGGTAAACTTACGTTTGCTCGAGGCCTAACATCCCGGCCTTACGTTGGCAACACTCCATTTCCACCTTTGGTGTCTCTAGGCGGTGTAAATTTCTTACCATCAGGAAATCCGTCTACTTGTTTGCCTTCCAATATCATAAAAAAAAGTTATATTGTCTACTTCCTAAAATAAGATAGTAAAAATAATGCAACCAGCAATATGCATAGACAAAAAATCTTACCTTTTGGATGTGCTTCTGATTTCAGAAACTTCCGTTTTACCTTGCAATTTCCATTGTATGTATCAGTGACTTCCGAAAACATTTTCCCTATATTTTTACCTGGCTCAATGTATGCAAAGTTAACATCAGTGATATTGTTTATCAAACCCCGGTCAAGAAAGACTTGTATCCTATCCAGGAAAGTGAGAATATACATATCGGACTGGTGAAGAGACACCATCCATACACCTAAACCTAAAATAATAAATAAATACAAACACTCGTAATATCTAAACACATTACGTGAATTTATCTAACAAAGAATAGCAAATTGTACGGGTGTGACATGGGTGTTGGGCCAGCGACACTAATGCTGGTATTTGTATGGTACATAAAATAAAATTGTTTATGAAAGAATTCTGTACTTGAAAGATTTTTAAAAAAGGTTGTTGCAGGCGACTAAGAATGGGCAGCAGAACATATTTTTAAGATTTTTGTCCTTTTGTCCATATACCACGATTAACGCTAAATTTACTGAACCTATTGTACCAAAACTTGAAGGGAAGGTAATTTGGACGTAGTTAAGCAGAAAGGACCCAATCCACATCTAACTAGTTTTGAGATAATTGACTGTGAATATAATTATAAATATTATTTATATATTGAGTATAATAATAGAGCCTTAAAATATATTTACAAAATACTACTACTTAATACTATTTACTTAATAATTAATAGTTATTCAAATAAGCCACCCCGAAGCATTCCTGGTGCAAAAGTACCCATGACACTAGCGGCATTACCACGTTGGAAGGCCAGGGCGAGTCTCGGCACCAAGAATAAGCCGGAAAGACTTGAGAAAGTATACAGTTGTCTTCAAAGTAAAGATTGGAGGGAAATCTGTATACTTGATAAAGAAAGGGGTATAGAGATGAAACAACGGCCTTAATTTCATTTAATACAAAATCTCTCTCCACAGAATTAAAGGCATTCTTTAAATCGAGTTTTACTATAACCGAATCGCAATTTTTGCAATCCAAAGCAAAAGAGCGTGTAGCATGAATTACAGCTTCACAGCCTAACAGGGTTTCAAAACCTAATTCTATTCTTCTTTTCTTTTGGCTTTCCCGTTGGTACGGATTCTGCCAATATCATGTCAGTCATAGGAGTGACACATTAATATGTTGTCCAGTAACATTAGGATGAGAACTATTTTTGAGTAATCTAAAACAGAACAGACACAACACATTGTTAATTCTAAGGGACACACAGTATTATTAGAATATGGTTAATAACATATATTATACTATGCATATATATTTAAAAGCTATTAGTTATTTATAAAAAAAATTTAATGACATAGATCCTAAAGTTTAATTTTGTTAGTGGCAATAAAAGCTGCGAGGGTTTCAATGAAGGGGGAAAATACACAGGCAAGGAGAGATTGGAGATTAGTGGAGCGAGGTATATCTGGGGGTAGGATGTCATATAAAGGGACTGCTAATTTAGGGCAGGAGAAAAATATATGATCAACTGTGCCTTCATCAAGACCACACTCACATATTGAATTATCTCTAATTCTTAATTTAGCTAGAAAGACTGGAGTACAAACGTGGCCTAAGCGGAGTCTACAAATCGTTGATGTTACTTGCTTAAAACCTAATTGGTGTGGCTGCAGCAACACTGACATTTCTTGTTTCACTGCATGACAAGCAATTTTAGCTGTCAAACGTCGAATGACGCTCCCTACAGCTATTGGCCTAACTCCACCATCTTTTTTCGTTAAAACACAGAGAGAGACTCCATAGAGATACGGGCAAACATCGGGGTTTAGCTTACCACTTAATAAAAAGTTACACATTTCTAAAATATCTTCTAACAGGCGCCGTCCAGAGTTGCCGGTGGAAACTGCTGTAAGTTGCTTAAAATAACTAGGGCGAAGTCCATCCAAACCACCTGTCAATCCGCTATTGAATGAACCAATGGCACGGACAATGTCTTCTAAATTAACTTTTAATGGTAATGTTGAGGAGTCTGGATAACTGGGGAATTTGAGCTGTCGTGAAGGTATTGGATGTTTTGATTTTAATGAGGCCAAAGTTTCTTTGCCTGACTAAGCAAAATCATCATCAGACATAAGCAGGCGAGCAGCACCTCTCAGATCTCCATCATACACCTTGGACTCAATAATTTTTATTACTGAATTTGATTTTCATTTGTTTGCCGAGTACTCGTTGAAAGTAAAATTATCCGAGTAATTTAAGTTGTTTTTTACTTTTTTAATTACGTTGCCGTGACCAGATTTTTCGAGAAACTTTTAAAGCGAAGTAGGCAAAGGTGAGAAAATTCCGCCAATCTTCTAAGGAATTTGACGATACACATATATTTATTAGTTTACTTAATTTATCTGCCGCCAACACCCTCGCAACCTTAGGAATATGGCGGAGCACTGGAGTCGTTTTCTTAAATAATGGTAGTTTGCTAAAATCTATGTTGCAATTTGTTGGTGCTTCAGGAACAATAGAGGTTGGCTCACCTTGCGAATAAGAGGCGGATACTGTTTGGGAAACATCTATGTGTTTTCCCTATATGCACTTTTAAACCTTGAGAGTTGAAGTTTCTTGATTAGTTCGAACAATGGGGACATGTCAGCAACTTTGGCCCGGCATCCATAAAATATCAATTGTTATGTTTTTTTATTGTATATAATTGTGAACAGATTTTTGTAAATGTAATTGTGAGTTATCTTGAAAAACATATAATTTGACAGTTGACATTTCTCATTTGTATAATTATGTTATACTTTGAATTATATATATAGATATGGGCCATACATGTGGATTGGTATCTAATAAGTAATAATTGCACAAATGCGATACACAAATGTAATAGCTTTGTTTATCTGTAGGATTTTTTACTGAACGAAAGTATAAAACGTTACGATCTCTTTAGTATGTTTAACTCGATTTTGGTGTTTGTGTGGGTTGAATCCTTTCTGATCAACTACGTCCATTTATGTATCGAGGAAAGTTAAAAGCTACTATTATCCCATTTAACAAAAGTTGTTCCCGTGTGATAGAGGTAAAATAGAAACGTGAATGGAGCTGTTACTCATTAAGGAAGTTCCGATTCTACTCACCACAGCCGATAACATTGAGGAAGACATCCTTCCCCACCGCCTGGCCCCTGGCCTGAGCCTCCACCAGCGTGCACTCGGCCAAGATCACCAGCCGCTTGTAGTACACCTCGTTGTCAAACCACTGCTGTCCCCCGTCATCGAGGGTCCAGCGGTCCGACAAATTTACGAAATGATCTAAATATTGCAGGTCCGGAGATTTGGAATGGACTTTTATTGTTGATATTAAATGTTTGTACGTGTAACTGGGGACCTATAAACCAGAATAAATAAATAAATATCCCTGGATAAATTACACAAATTGAATCTACCCCCAAAGTAATCAAATTACATGCTTGTGTTTATAGGTTTTCTACCGCCTCGTTGGTCGAGTGCCTAGCGTACACGCCTAATTACACCGACCAATCGCGAGGCTCGGGTTCGATTCCCGACGGGCCAGGCATTTGTGTGATGAACATTTAAATGTCTGCATTTCCGAGTCTGGGTGTATATTAAATTTATTCTGTTATCTATTTAAGTATTTCTATGTATTAAAATCGTTGACTAACACCCATAACACATGCATATAATTTGCTTACTTTGGGGTTAGATTCTATTTGTGTAACATATCCAGGGATAATTAATATTTATGGGTGTTGGTTAACTATTTTAATACATAGAAATACTTAAATAGATACTAGAATAAATTTAATAAACACCCAGACCCGGAAATGCAGACTTCTAAATATTCATCACACAAATATCTGCTCCCGTCGGGAATTGAACCCGACCCTCAAAATAAGTGGTTAGAGTTAGGAATGTACGACAACAAGGCGATTTAAGTTTTTTTAAGCTTTTTGCATTTCATAAACGGAGATGTTATATTTCATTGTTTAACAGAAATATACGTTTTTGATTCTTTGTTAAAAAAGTTTTATTTGTGCCTCTCGTTAATGTTCAAGAAGAATTTATATAATATGTCGATTGATGTATCTAGAATTTAATGTTTACTTAATTAATAATAATAACAAAAACTGATTTGGCATTCGATTTTATTTTTTAATTCACTAGAATTTAACAAGATTGATGAATAATAAATAAGTTTAGTTTGATGTAGAGTGTAGAGTGTCCGGCTTTTCTACCCACGTGTCCGGCCAAACTGGCTGGACTGTCGAGCTTTTAGGTTTGGTGGAAACAAAGTAGTTGGTCTTGAGAATTTAAGATGGCGTTCCTAGCAACTAGATATTAAAATTTATTATGGTCGAATTTCCAACGTGCGACCACTAGTTTATATAAAACTGAATCAATAAAAAACTTTTGAATTACAAACCCCAAAGAAATTCGCCCATAGTTGCCTCCACATGGACTTGTCTGACTTCTTAACTTGATCACCATATCCATTCTCGGGTACGTTCTGGTGGTTTGTAATTAATATATCTTCGTATGCCATACGATATTTGCGCGCAAATCTAGTACCTATCAATCCTAGAAGTGAAATTAAAAATAGATGTAGAAGTATTACTTCAGAGGGTTAGAAGGAAGAAATTAGTGTTCAATATAACATGGCTTTAACATAGCCCCCACCTACAGACACCATAGACGTTCTCATACGTCGCTATCTTATGGCTAGTATTTTAGGCCACGTGTACAAGTCTAACGGCTATGCTTTTTTACAATATGGTACACAACAATAACGTTATGGCAGCGACAGATGAATGAGTAATAATATTTTTTTAGTTTTTCTTTGATAAGAACGAATAAACTGTTAAATCGGTAGGGAAACGACATTTTATCGTTTTGGTGAGGCTGAGATGTTAAGTCTCTAGCGCTAACTTACTGGCTACCCCTGCCAGGCCCCCACCAATCGACCGTATCTACAGCGATAAATGCCGACAAATTCGCGTGGAGCCGCATCCACTCTGACAGTGAGTGTCGCTGCTTACGCGTAGAGCTCACGCGTGTATTTATTATAAGTTTTATAATACGTTTAAAATGTAATTACTTGTTTAAAGCATTGCTCATTTTACGGATGTTTGTTGAATAAAAGGACGAGGGACAGCCATTTTAAAAAAAAATCTTTATTTGCTAGCTATACCACCTACATATAAAATACATACAAAACTTAAAATTTACTGCAATTACGAGTGATTCTAATCGCAGACTCCTGACTAGTTATTATTATCTATATATAACATTAGTCAGTACTAATTTGTAAATTAAATGAAAACAGTACCTAAGTACTTCAAAACTTATTTTTATTTCAATGAGTAAATATCTATCTACTTACGCATTTTAGACTATCGTGCTGTTCACAAATAAAAGTAGCCTCAAGTAGGTACTTTAGTACTTATTATTCTGTACCTAAAAACTAAAGCTTTGTTTTTTTATTCCATATTATGAAAGGCTATATCTATTATATTTATTGCAATATATTCTATCTACCTAATTGACCGAGTAGTCATACGCATCAAACGTAAGATACAATAAGTGGTCAAGTTTCTCCTCATATTCTTAGTGACAAGGGTGACTCACCCCAATTTTTTTACTAAAATCACATTAATAAAAGTAGCAGAACAACTTCTGCCGGGTCAGGTAGTTGTATATAGTAGATAGCAGCGCTGCCGCGGCCGCAAGCTGACGACTCTTAGCACCATAGGTATCGCGTCACTCGAAGCTAGACAGTGACAGAGTTATGCGTTAAAAGAGAGCGGAAATAGTTAGGTGAATATCTCGTGAAGAATAGAGCGCTTGTACGAGCTGAATTGAACTTTGTTGCTTAGCTACAAGAGTCGCTATTTGTACGAATCGTTACAACGAAGAGGTGGTTCTGTACGATAGTACATTCTATTCTGTGCCCCTACTTTGATTTTGTTTATCTATATATTAATATGTGGTGCCAAAACTGTGGACCCCTTTTTACGAAAATTGCGCTGACGGAGGCACACTTATAGTTTATGTGTAGGAAAAGTGCACAAAGCTAATATTTTTCAATAACAACGCTTATAGAGTACATTAAATCAATAAATAAAACATTACTCACACTACCATGCATTTGACACACACAAACAAATATATTGATGACTAGCTGTCCCGGCGAACTTCGTTCCACCCGTTCAGTTTGTATGAGAAAAATGAAAATTTTGTTTTTCCTAGTTTTATCGCAGTGTTTCCCTTTTTATTATATTTTAAACCTTCCTTGGACTTGAATAAATAATTAAAAACCAAAATTAGCCAAATCCATTCAGCCGTTTTCGATTTTTAGCGAGACTAACGAACAGCAATTGATTTTTATATATATAGATAACGATAAAACATCACAGATGGCGCACTAAGTATAACGTTTGGAAACAAAGTAGTTGATCTTGAGAAATGAAGATGGCGTTCTTATCAACAAGGTATTAAAATTTGTTATGGTCGAATTTCGACCAATGGGCAACCACTAGTACATTTCAATTCTTTATTGCAATAAAAATAGGCTACTGGCAAACTTAATGCTAGTTAGCATTCTATCCTAGTTTTCTCTAAGTAATTATGACAAAAATCACGTATGTGGTGTATTAGGTTACGAGAAAAAAAAACACTTTTTTACAACCACGCAATGATTAAAAATAATCCTAAAATTAAAACTTTTTATAAACCCCCGGAAAAACCTGTAAATAAAGTAGCTAAAACCAATTCGATCACGTCAGCTTTTAAGCAAAACAACGCATCGAAATTGGTTTAAAAGTTATGATGCCATAGACATACTAGCGCACGAATTACGAAAAATCGAGTTTTTAAGAACTTTCTTAATAGGAACATGAAAATGGCGAGCGTTAACATTACGTCGGTATAAATAGGTACCTATTTATACCGCCGTATGTGGTCTAACGGTTACGTTGTTGGACTTGACTGCATGAGGTCCCTGGTTCGAAACCCGGGTCAGGCAACAAAAAGAAAATTGGTTTTCCAATTTTCTAAAAAAAAATGTTGCTCGGGATTGGATATGTGCCCGGTTGGCGATAGGTTTGCCACCTATCACATTGTGGGACTTAGTGTCCCCGAAGTTACAACCCTGGTTGTACCTCTGCCTACGCCTTCGGGGATATGGGCGAGAAGATACTTTTTATTTTTAAATAGGTTATGCGGTGATATTAACGGGAAAATGTCGTTGTAACTCCACCTAGTTACAGTCTCGGTGTTAGTGGCAAATGGCTCAACTTTATAATTAGCTTGGTAGGAAAGCAAATGGCTGAAAACCTTTAATTTAGCTTGAGACCAACATGGGTAATTAGAAAAAAATGTTAAAACACTAAAATTAGTAGTACCTACTTATTGACTATTGTACGAGTACCACATAACCTGCATATTGTTTTCCTATACATTGCTATTTAGTCTTTTTTATCTTCTTCACTGCTCTTCCTCATCCCCTCATTCAGATTAACATTATGATAACAATTTTCCCCAGTTTTATCTTCCTTCATTTTTCATCTCATCTTCCTTGTGCTATCGACTCTGTTTCTCAAACTTTTTGTATCTATCTTAAATACTCTTATTAGCCATAAACGTTCGACTGAAACACTTACCTATAATAACAGCGTTCTTCTCTATGTTATCTTCTTTGACTACTCCTCTGTTCTTTCTTGTCCCGTCATTGATACATTCTGTGTATCCACTCACAAATAACATGGCGGATAATTTGATCTCGTCGTAGCTCAAGCAGTTCTGCAGCTCCAGAGGCGGCATCTCTTCTGAGGTGCCTATTGTATCCCATCCGCCATAGCTTGTGGAAAAAAATTACATTAGGAGTCTGTAAAATAAATCAGCTCAAATTATACAAGTGACGTGAATGCATCAAGTTGGTATATTTTAGAAATCACAATAACTCAGTGGTTGTGATTCTGCTGTGTAACTAAACTTATTTTAGATGCATGCTTTTTCAAATGACACAAAAACAACAGAGATGGAACATGCCTAAGCATGTCAGATTAGTCTGGATATGTGAAATTGTAACGTTTTTATCAACGCTATCCGGGGAAGAGAATAATAGAATAAACGTATACTAAACAGACAGCATTAAAACGAAGAAATAGTAGATAGTGATAACATAGAATTAGTTTAGACTTTAGTGAGTACGCAACACAACCAAAATTAGTATCACTTAATAGTAATTTGCAAAATTGAAACCGTGTTTCTGACTTCTTGACCGCGTATTAGGTTTGTAAAAGTACCAAACTATTTTTAATCTAGTGCAGAGTCTTTACCATGATGTTGTTGTTTTTTAATTTTATCCAACTCGGGGAAAGGCAAAGGATCTGTGTCCATACAGCCACGTCTTCAGTATTAATAAATCTTTTTCTTGTTATATATTTTCAATTTATGTCTTCCGTATTTATTAATTTCAGTCATTAATCACTATTTACACAGTCTTGTCTGGGTCTTGAGTAAAGCGGTGGTTTCGTTACACAAGCTCGTTTATGAGATTTGGCGGCAGCGAGGAAATTCACGATACACTAATTTCTTCATGATTATTTCATTAGTGCACTTTCACTGAACAAAATCAAACTAATTCCCACCTAAATTAATCAATTTTACTCATATTTTACACTAAATTCAATAATTGTGAAAAAATTACGACCATCTTCATTCACGATGGCGCCAAAACTCCTCTTTACCATGAGTTAGTATACATAGATCACAGTATAGATTACGTTCTGCAAGTTCTTCTTCTTTCTTTAGGTTTTAGCTTTCACGTTAGTATTTAGCCATTAGTCAAGTAGTAATTTTCATTAAATTTTATATCAATTTCAATTAATTTTAATTAGTCATTAGTCATAAGTCGTCAGTAAGTCATGTAAAACTCTTGGGTAAAACGGTGGCCTTTTTACACAAGCTCATGTAATGAGTTTTGGCGGCAACGAGGAAATATACGATACGCTAATTTCTTCATGATTATTTCATTGGTGCACTTTCACTGAACGAAATTGTACAAAATGCCACCAAAATTGACTAACTTCACTCAATATTAACACGAAATTCAATAATTATGAAAAAAACTTCGACCATCTTTTCTCTCGATGGCGCCAAAACTCGTTCTGCAAGTTACGTGTCGAAATCTATGACACTTTTGGTCAAAATTGTGTTTCTCTTCGGCCCCTTCAAAGTTGTCATACATATAGTTTACAGAGACGGTAACGAGTATAGTAAACTTGACAAGTCGTAAACTCATGGTAAGGGCCTCGATTTCTTTTGGCTATCGTTAAAAATGTCAAAACTTTTCATTAAAGAACTCCGGTTTAGAAAAAATAGAATACCAACTAAAACAAGAAGCATTAAATAATAGCTTTACTGCCAAATTTAGGTAGGTACCTGTAGACAATAAATAAAACGTTACTCACACTACCATGCATTTGACACACACAAACAAATATATTGATGTTGATGATAAAAAAATCACAGATGGCGCACTAACTATTCAGGAAACAAAGTAGTTGGTCTTGAAAAATAAAGATGGCGTTCTTATCAACACGATATTAAAATTTGGTTATCAAAATATTAAAATGGTCGAATTTCCACCAACTACTTATAAACTACTTATAATAAATTAGTACTAGGTAAGTACATACAAGCAGATGGTTTATTCTACATTCGGGTCCCGGGCCAAGACGGGTAGTGAAGAATCGGCTTTTTATTGCATCATACTGTTAGAAAACTATTTGTTTTTGTTTTTTATTAATCAATTTAAAAATTTAAAAATCAAGGTTAGGTAGGTAGGTAGGTAGGGTAGGTATAGGTGTCTACAGGCGACGTCAATTTGTTACCATTAAGAAATCCTTCCGATTGTGTGCCTTCCTATGATATAAAAAATGCAACCTAACATTAAAGTTATCGTCATCAGATTCGTATCACACCCAAGCCCTGGCGAATGGTGATGTTACATGTGCCAGTTAACTAACTTCTAAATTTTTATTAATTAATTTTATTACATTGAAATAACTCACCCCGATTCTCCGTTGACGAGTAAAAACTTATCATCCGATCTTAGAAAGGAGGCTGCCCGCTTCTGCAGCAAGCGGTCGATCAACTCTGGTACCGTCATGGTTTCATACAATGCTTGTTCTACAGGATTTCCAAATTTGCTGTAAATTGTAGAGTTCATCTATTGTAGTTTGTAACAATTTAACCCAGTGTTAAAAACGACTTCAATTCAACTTATTTGACGAATTTCTATACATTTTAAAGAAAGAAAAAATTTCGCCCCAGACAGGATTTGAACCTGTAACCTTTCGTCTCAAGCCGACGAATGCTCTAAGCAATTGAGCTACTGAGGATTCAAGTCCCGTGGCGAAATTTTTAATTCCTTTCTAACCCGTTAACGCGGGTAGTTTTTTTTCTTTTTTTCTTTCTTTAAAATGTATAGAAATTTATCCCAAGCACAGGGCAAGTGCTAAAATAAAAATACGTTATTTGACGAATATTTACGTCAAATAAATTTACAAAACATGAATTGGGTACTTTTTCGATATCCCTGGGATATTACAGTCAGATCCAGACTAGAATGGCACCACCTTAAAAAAACTGTTTTTTTCAAATAAAAAAAAGAATCGTTAACTACATATCGTTAAAAATAAAAATATGGGTTTAACATGTAGTCTCCACCCTTTTTAAAGTCGGTTAAAGATGGTGTCAGTTACTCAATTTTGTGTCTCAAAAATCACATGTCTAATGTTTAACACGACATTAGTGAAAGCTTAAAGATTTTGGTATTTTAATCATTACAATCCTGGACAATGAAGTACCGATTCCTTTTTTTTGCAGAGTTAGCGTTTTCAAGTACCTACGTAGCTACCTTATATTTATCAAAAGTATTTGGTATAGACTACTTTAAATTTTCTGACTATTTGTTTAATACAGCATCGCGGGTAAACTACTTAATCAATTTTAATTGGGTTTCCGCTATATGAAAGATAAGGTTTCTACTTAAAATGCTTCATGTTAAACATTTTGTTCAACATCGGTCTTTTAGCAACACTTTTTTGATTAAAGTATAAATACCTACACCCGTTTTTTATTACAACCTGATAAATCGGAACATGACAATGACGAGCATAGGTGTTATGATGGCAGGAAATTGTAAATCGGTGTTAACGATAGCGCCTAATTGGGCGGGCCGGAACGGGGCGCAGCGCATCGTAATAAATAATCCGCATAGATCGCTTTCATACATTTGTATGGAGCAACGCCCACTGTGCCGGGGCGCATCGAAGCGAATTTCCGTGAGCCCCGCTCCCATTCCCCGATGCGGCCAACAGTGACGAAAGATCACGATATCATTATTGTGTGCGCTAAAGACACTTAAACGCTAAAATTTCATATGACAACTACTAGATATATTTGATATTTTCTATCGTCGGCGCTTGGGAAAACTTCCAAATATTCATATTTTTAAACAAACTACTAGAGGCGTCACTATCCCTACTTGATGATTTTAACGTTGAGTCGTCTCGAAAAATCCGCCGATGCGATGCGGCCCAGCCCGCCTCAGTGTGCTTTGCAACGACGGGACGTCCACCACAAAACTGTGCTTAGACTATCTCCACAAAGTACATTGAATAATAGGTTATCTCGTTTCAAGCATCACATACTGTGGTTATGGACATGGACAGCAGTACAAACATAATTTAACCTTTTATAAATGATAAACTCAGCCATTAGCAACAAAACTTTTTCATGAACTAGCGGGTAAGTGGATGATATATTCCTTTGAAGGTCTTCGGGTGGTCTTCGGCTTTTCAATTGCTCGAGTCTGAAAATATTAAAATTAAATAATTAAATTTATTCAGGTATTAGTATCATTGTATACAAAAAGTATATTCACGCCCATATCCCCGAAGAGGTAAGCAGAGGCACAACCAGGGCACCCACTACCAGCCTAAGACACTAGGTAAGTCCCACAATGTGACAGCTGGCTAACCTGTCGCCAACCGGGCATATATCCAATCCCGAGCAACATTTTTTTATTAGAAAATTGGAAAACCCAAATTATCTTTTTGTTGCTCCACCCGGGATTCGAACTCGGAACCTCATGCAGTCAAGTCCAACATCTGAACTGCTAGACCACAGAGGCGATAACATAGTATATTGTTACGACTTTGAGTACCTATATCTCGAAAACGAAGCGTCGTACAGCAAAACCCCAAAAACGCATAAGTAGGTATTAGGTCTACTATCGAACAGTGAAGAAAGTTCTCGAAAAGTCGTTGATAAGAGAACAACGTTTTCTGGAACATTCGCGGTCCGCGGCGAGTAGTACCTATACACAGCACGCATTGTTTACGTATAGCGCCGCAGGTAATAAATCATGTCCTTGACGTAATCACCCGAAGATTCGGGAAGCGTCTATTGTGTTAGATTGTATGAGAAGTTTCTCGAACCATGGGCATAGCAGTATATAAGGAGGCATCGAGCCGCGACCCGCCAGTTCAATTTCGGAAGCGAAATCGAAGCGATCTCTACTAAGCGACAAGGAAGAATTATTTCGGCGAATACAGCGAGGACATTGGACCAGTGATTTTACTTAGCGATTCGGATTCTGTTAAGAGGATTTTTGTGGAAGCTTTCAATAAACGTCTTCTACGTTACAAACGGCATTTTATTACCCATAGCTCGTAACAATATGTATATAATATCTGACCACCTTGTTGGTCGAAGGGTTAGCATACACGCCTTACTGCACCGATTAACTACGAGGCTCTGTTTCGATTCCTGGGGCTAACATTTGCGTGATAAATATTTAGATATCTGCACTATTGGGTCTTTAATTTATTCTGGTATCTAAATAAGTATGTCTTTTATTATCTTTGACTAAAACCCATAACACAAGCATATTTATATTTGATATTTTCCATCGTCGGCGCTTGGTAAAACTTCCAAATATTCATATTTTTAAATGAAGAAACACTTGTACTGTTTTACGTATCACTTATATATTTATTGTTTTATAAATAGCCTACCGGTTTCGCTTATGACAGCATCATTCTAATCCTGAAGTGATACGTAAAACAGTACAAGTGTTTCTTCATATAAAAATATGAACACAAGCATATAATTTGCTTACTTTTGGGATTAGATTCAATTTGTGTAATTTGTCCAGGATTTTTTTAAAACACTTTTGAATTAACCACTTTTTTACCCCTACGAAAAAAGAGGGATTATAAGTTTGACGTGTCTGTGTACTTTATCTTGAAGACCTCGTCAATGATATGTGAAAATGTATACACTACTAGCTTTCCCGGCGAACTTCGTTCCACCTCTTCAGTTTGTACGGGAAAATTTTTTTTCCTAGTTTCCTCGCATTTTTTTTACCCTTTTTCTTATCTTTTAAACCTTGCCTGGACTTGAACAAATAATTCAAAGCCAAAATTAGCCAAATCGGTTCAGCCGTTTTCGAGTTTTAGCGAGACTAACGAACAGCAATTGATTTTTATAAAATTAAATATAGCTTAAAAGTCATCATCTGATCATGATAAAACAAATATGGGACCACGTGGAAATCATGATCTATCTCTCCGAAAAATAACCATAAAAGTCAGTTGGCTATTGGACGAGTAATCGCGTAACAAAAATACAACAAAAACGAACAATCGAATTGAAAACCTACTCCTTTTATGGAGTCGGTTTAAAAAAACATAAACGTACCTTACTGTGTCTATAGGAAACTTAATAGGAAAAGCCTTGCTCTTCTTTATAAGCTCATCCACATCATCAGGAGCATCAGGGCCAGAACTTAAGGAGACCTGAGCTTGAACCAACAATTCACGTGATTCTATACTGCCATCGTAACTCCAATCAGGTTTGTACCTAGCATCAGGAGAAATATATTATCGCCTCTGTGGTCTAGCGGTTCAGTTGTTGGACTTGACTGCAAGAGGTCCCGGGTTCGAATCTCGGGTCGAGCAAGAAAAAGAAAATTGGGTTTTACCAATTTTCTTTAAAAAAGAAACGTTGCTCGGGATTGGATATGTGCTCGGTTGGCGATAGGCTTGCCACCTATCACATTGTGGGACTTAGTGTCTTCGGCTAGTCGTGGGTGCCCTGACTGTGCCTCTGCCTAATTCTTCGGGGATATGGGCGTGAAGATACTTTTTTTTAAATTTATATTCTTCAAATCGATCTAAGAATAAAACAATTGGACGCCTCGTTGGTCGAGGGGTTACCGTTACCTGACTAACTACAATTCTCGTGTGCGATTCTCGAGATAGACATTTGTGTGATGAATATTTAGGTCTGGGGGTGTTTATTAAACTTATTCCAGTATCTAGTTAAGTTATTATTACAGTTGTTATTTCTACTTAATTATTATTGTTGTTAACTGACATAACACAAACATAATTATATTTTTATTACTATAGATTCAATTTGTGTAATTTCAAGAAACTAACTACAATTGTTTTGTGATATTGTTTAGGTAAACAAAAAAACATACATTATTAAGTAAAGACTCAAAAACAATCTGATTTTTAATCACAAAACTGCCTCCCGAAAAAGAATCATAAAAATCCCGTCATACAGAAAAAAACCGCAACAAAAATATTGCACCGCAATACCGCATTTATACCGCAATATAAATATCAATTGAAGGGGAATTGAGAACCTCTTGTTTCAACAGGCTTAAAATAATTTGTGGTGGGCAAAGCAAGGCCAAGACCTAAATCTTGGTATTGGTCTTGAAATAAGTCTTGGTCTTCTAAAAAACTTAAAATACCAACAAAACCGTGGGTAACCGGTATCTAATGTCTTTCCAAAATACCTTAGTGTTCAAGTTTTTAGACAAGTTTGCCAAGGTGCGCTGCCAATTTTAGGCCGGGATGTTAGGCCTCGACCAAAGTAAATGTACCGGCTACCTTATCATCCGAACCGGAACACGTCAACGGCAAGTGCTGACGCTATGGCGGCAGGAAAAGAGAAGGCGGTGGTATCAATCCGGGCGTGTCGCTGCGAAACTCTACCACCTAGTCAGATGTCACGGTATTACTGACGGTAAGCCTATGCTTGCCTTTTACGAGCTGCCTGGCAGGAAGGCAGATGGTATATTCTGCGAAGGAGCCCGGACCAAGAAGTGAGAAAAGTGTATAAACATTAACATTTAGGAATATGTACACTACTTACTTCTTATACTACAGCTTTTGAGTCATTTTTAAACTAATCATGCTGAAGTATTTTCCGGAAAATTCGACATACTTAACTACAACAAAATTAACTTACCAAGGTAGGCTGTGCAGTTTTTCTAGAACATCTGTCTGCGTCTTTATGAAAAAAAAAACATTAAAAAACGTTTACATACTTTATGAATTAGATTAGTGTATGTTTGTATCAGATAATCTGTACAATATATGTTAGCAAACTTTGTCTTTACATTGGCTAGTGAAATTACGTTTTTAATTTCTCTATTTCCTTCCAAAATTTACATACATCTTTACACTGTAAGTTGGTACATATTTATGATTTGAGTAGTAAGTTTTTTAAAGGTTTCTTACTTATTTTTCAAGTTGGGGGTAGGTCTGGCGGTCCGCAGTCGAACTTGACTTCTTGAGGTCCCGGATTCGATTCCCGAGTCGGGCAACAAAAAAATTAGAAAATGTATATTTTCAGTTTTCTAATAAAGTTAATTTTGCCCGGAATTAGATTGTGCCCGGTTGGCAAATGGCTTAGTGTCTTCGGCTAGTCGTGGGTGCCCTGGTTGTGCCTCTGCCTAGTGCTTCGGGGATATGGGCGTGAAGATACAATTTTTTTATCAAGATATAATTATACAAAAACAATTTGTTCATCACTTATAATAGCTATATACTATATAGTTTGTATTTTTAACCATATCCTTGACTATTTGTGGGGTATTATTACAGTTGTGTGTTTTTATAACCTGTTTTTTTAACTTGATTCTTATTTCTGATATTATCACATATACTTATACCTAATTAGTTTTCCGCATACCTACTTAAAGTAAGATAATTTCTCTGTAGCCATTGTCTTTCCTGTTTGTGATTATCATACTCAGATTACCCAGGTACATTAGCATTCCTAAACCTCTTACAAGTACTTGGAGTATACCGTATGCTATGATATGCAGTAATAAGCTCTCTGCACTCTGAGTAAGATATCCATCGAATAGTTTGTTTACTTTATATGTGTATACTGAATAGGTTTTAAGAATGAAGCATGACCTATATAACTAACATAAGCATAGGATTGTTAGCCAATAGCTTGATAAAGTGATAGGGTTACATTTATTAATAACATTCGCCGTTAAAACCTAAATTGTTTCCATATATTTCAAGTTTAAACACAATCACCTTACTTTTTTACCTCGGAAATAGAACAGAAAGACAATTTTTCAATAGTTTTTCTTTCTAGGTTGTAATATATCTATCTCCATAACACACACAATTTTGATATATGCATACCTATTGTCACTCTTCTATCCCTTTCGGTGTACGACAAAATACAATTTTATAAAACACATTAAATCGCCTTGATCGCCTGTGTGGTCTAGTGGTTCCGGTGTTGGACTAGACTGCTTGAGGTCCCGGGTTCGAATCCCGGGTCGGGCAACAAAAAGAAAATTTGGTTTTTCCAATTTTCTTATAAAATAAATGTTGCTCGGGATTGGATATGTGCCCGGTTGGCGATACGTTTGCCACCTATCACATTGTGGGACTTAGTGTCTTCGGCTAGTCGTGGGTGGGTCTTCGGGGATATGGGCGTGAAGATACTTTTTTTTTACTACATTAAAGTTACCTAGGTGTTTAGGTTTACCTGAGAAATTGTTGAGATTTCGGTAAGTACCTATGTAAGTATTTATAGGTTCTTTGTTTAAATAAACAAAATAGTTTCAATAGTTTCGGAGTTTATGCCTACATACATCGTGACATGAGATTTTTATATTTTGATAGGTACCTACACCTAATCTACCTACCTACCTATATATACATAGGTATAAATAATTTATTATAAGTAGGTACTAAATTCCGTCATACCTATCTAATCTAATTCTGTATATTTTTCGCTCAATGTAAAAAATATATCAATTGAAAAACATTATGCTAAAATGTACCTATCTTACCAGACAAAAATAACTTACCATAGGATCCCTTAGATGACGTATCCCTTCGAAATTACGGGACCACATTTTCAGGTCAGATGACGAAGATTATTCACAGATGTTGCTCCCTATTGTGGTAGCTAAGCAATCTAATTATTATCTGAGTTTTATTTACTACTTTCACAGCACAAAACAGCAACTACGTTTCATCAATTAGTTCATATAAAACTTATTATATTTTGTTATTATTTTAAGTTATCTTTTTATCAGTTTATCTATGTTTATAAAAACAATTTTACGTTATAATTTTACGTA
>NJDC01001161.1:107943-131126 GCA_002245475.1 Calephelis virginiensis
AAAAAAGTCTCTTATTCCAAGATTAACAAGCAAAATTTACAAACTAAAATTCGTAAAATACTATATCCCTAACCTGGGTGTATGTTTCGACAAAGGCCTCTTTACAGTGCTTTCTATTGTTAACTAATCTATATATCTTTACAAATAAAAAGTTGGAGTGTCTGTTTGTGATATTAAAATAACCGTTTTGTACTATATGCATATGATAGCGGATGTAATGAGTGCTACTAAGAATAAGAATGCTACTTTTTTTTATAGAAAATTCTAAAAAAAGTTTACATAAGTTTTTATGAGATACCAAACAGATCAAATCACTGGCACATTAGAAAAATATTTTTAACTACCTAGTCTGGTAGTTTGTTTTTTTCAACAACTCTTCATTCCTAATTGGTGGGATGCTCTAAATACCACAGATGTTAATAGTATGTAATCCAACTTAGAACACCAATGTTAATCCTTATGTTGAAGAAAATACCAATAGTACACATATTTTCACTCCAAGGTACAATTTGTTTTTCTTGCAGTGTAGGCCTATTATCGAGTGCTAAGTGCCAGGCCTATCTAACTTCCTCTGCTTCCATTACTCTTTTGATACAAATATACTAGTTTTGGTATCTCTTGAATAGGGGTGCTGCTCTTGGATCAATACCTTAGGTTGCAATAGTTTAGTTGTGGAATGCCTAACTAGGTCTCCATAAGTACATTCACATTTTATATGTATATTCTGTCATTGTTTCTACTATAAATTATACAACGGAACTAATAGAGCACTAGCTTCCAAACTGGAACATAAAGTGCTTAATAAAAAATCTAGTTTTAAGCATTTAGAACCACTTAATCACTCCCACTAAGCAAAATAAATATTAGTATTATTTTGACTTATAACTTGACTCACCTGACAGTCTCAATAGGAAACTTAATAGGAAAATCTTTACTTTTTCTAATTATCTCATCAACATTGTCTTCGAGTTTTGCCTGTGGCACGTTTTTCAATTCCTTTAGTTGCTGTTTTAATTCTTCACTGACATTTGAGTAGTTCCAATTGGGTATACACCTGTATTTTAAAACACATTAAACTTAGCTATATGAATGTCTTGTTTGTCAATTGTTCAATATTTTTGTGATGAACATAACTGAAGAGACCGAGAAGCATAGTGTGAGACAAATAGTACAAATCCAAATCATATTGAAGGTGAAGTCTACTTTTTTTTCAAATTTGGTGACAAAAACAACAGACAAATAACATTACACTACATTAAGCTAGTATTATGAACAAATATAAACATGATATTTCTGGGTCTAAATGTTTATTAGTTATTCTGATAATTATGTATTTCTATGTGATTTTGGCCAGGCACTCTTGTTCAAAGCTCTTCTAAGATGATTATGGTTACCTACGTAGTATTACTATATAATCTGAGTTGTGGTTGTCTGTATATTAGTTGTTATAAATCACCTGTTATTATTATTACATAAAGTTAACTCATATTGGGCAAAACCCTGTGTTGTAGGTATCAGTTTAGATAACTGGATACCTACAACGTACGAGGTATTTATAATATACCTACCTAATTTAACAATATAAGAAAACTTACCAAGGAAAATCATGAAGTTTGTCTAAGATTTCCATTTTGGCCTGCAACAAGACATAAAACATGTATTAAAATTCAAAAAACTACAAAAATGATAAATACCAGGGATATAATATATCCATTAATCCACGAATAAGTAACAAAATTATTCATTGTTATAATTTACTTTTTATCCTTCATGTACTAATTAGCAACAAATACTATACTTATACCAATTTCAAACATTTTCTTTTCATGGTTTAAAACCATTATCAAACACTGTTTTAATGCTTTATTTTATAGTAAAACTTTAATAAAAATTCAAAACATAAACTTTAAACCAACTTTAAGCATACCGAAACGGCACTGTTGTCAAATTTAGCTTTTTTTCGTTGAGTTGCCATGGAAACTAAATTATTTAAATCAGAAATGCACAGACCACAGCACAAAACAATAATTTATAATTAATCCTCTCTACCGAGAGGACCACAGGGTAATAAACAGTAATAAACACAGAACAATATATACTCTACGAAGTAATAAATTAAACAGCAAGTTCAAACTGTCAAGATAAAAAACATGCGTGTATTTACAAATAACCGAGTACCAAAAAAAATGCACTGCAGTGTTATTGGTCCACATAATCAACATAAAATTGATTTCAATCAATCAGAACGCGCCATCACAATTTGACAATGAGAACAAATTACGAAGGCGTAGTGTCAATCGCTACATCTCACTCTGTCAGTATCGGAAATACCAGGAAGTACCTATAGTTCATTGACCTACAATTATATTTCATAATATTGTGAAATCCTACTTCTATCCTAAACATTAATGTAAATAAGGCACACATTCCACGCAAACCTAGTACCTACTTAGATAAGTATAGATATAAAATAGGTAGGTAAATACACTTTTATCGTGTTTTTCTCTTGGTGGCAATGGGACCACCTCTGAAAGAAAGAAAGAAATAAAAATATTTATTTGCGCAGTATGTGTGTAAATGAGATGTTACAAAAATATTTAAGTAGGTACCTATATCAACATATTCTACTATATTTTGTTGTGAAATATTTTAACATTTATAAAAAATATTATTTATTTGCATATGCTTTTACTTTTAAGCCAATTGTTTATATTTATAACTAGTTTAATTATTTATCACCAAAACATTTAAAAACTATAATTAAATGTAACCCTGTCTACCGTAAACTACCAAGTAACTGCAAGTAACTACTGAAACTGAGTTAACTACTGAAGAATGCTATTATAAATAAAACGAGAATTTTAAAATCGTTTCTATAACGACGGAGAAATCAATTAACATGCATAAAAATATAAAGGAGTCGAACATAATATAACCTCCTTTTTACAGTCAGTTAAAAAGTTACAACCACAAACATATGTGCGAACAAGCGTTTTTATACAGGTTTACCTACTTACACCAGAATTTCAATGTATTTCCTAATCGTAAATAAAATAGCTTGATGATATTTATGTCTTAACTATATTAAAAAATCATGGCTTAAATTTTAAGATTGTTTAAAACACTTCCGATGAAATAACAACGATGACTAACTCCGCAGTGTGGGGAAATTGCTTTTATAATACTTTTGCCACGAATTTTATAATATGGTGTAATTTAGGATTTTTATTTCATAATGCAAAGAAATAAAAATATTTCCTACCTACCGACCTACTGGTAGGTATCAAATATGTTTACAAAAATAATTATTGAACAAATTTGACGTACGTGTGAGTAATATTGTTCTGTACTAAGGACCTATTTTGTATGTATTACGTGGGTACACGTTATTTTATCGTCTAATTATTAAAAAGTAAATAAGCACCTACCTAATAGGTGCTTAATCCTTATTCTAGTCATAAACCTTTATACCCATTTATGCCTTACCTCATATTTAAGCGTGAACACAGGGTCCGTTTTCCTACTCTTACTACCTACGCCACCATAGATAATACACTTATATTTACGCCACTTTACTACATACGACTCAAGCAGTCCACTTGTTTAAACTTATTAAATTAGGGGACTTAAATATCTAAGATCTTTCTTAAAGAACTGTCGTCATTTCCGAATATTTCTGACTCTCTCCAGAGTCTTGTAAAGTTAGTTAATAGTCAAAATGAGAGAGAGGCCGTTACATTAGAGAGAGTCGGCAACATTTGGAAATAACATCTTTCTTTGTTAGGAGGAGTGTAACCCCCAGTAGTAGTTTATAGCTTCATGATTCTTACGTTGTTTTATATTACCGTTCAAAAAAGTTCCTATTGCTATAAAAAAAGGTGGTAATATAGTAAGTACTTACCAAATATTCTTTTACCCAAACTGGTACCACCGCCAAAATGTAGAGTTTAAACATGTCGTGTTTGAACCCGAGGAGCAGAGCAGGATTTGTTCATGTTTTATTAAAGGAAACAAACACCATCTGTTTGTTTGTTTGTTTCTGGTAGGAAGAAATATATGTCGCTTATAAACCTACACAAAAGTCGTACTGCTGAGATCCTAAGCTTTTTGCGTGAGTTAGGCCACTACTCGATCTTGTGAACTCCAAAACAGAGCACGATGATAAGTAAATAAATATCTCTGGTCAAGTCACATAAATTTAACCTGACCCCCAAGTAAGCAAATTGTATGCTTGTGTTATGGGTGTTAGTCAACGATTCTAATACATAGAAATATTTAAATAGATACCAGAATATATTTAATAAATTCTCAGACCTGGAAACGCAGACATCAAAATGTTAAAGTATCTTCACGCTCATATCGCCGAAGGAGCTAGGCAGAGGCACAACCAGGGTACCCACGACTAGCCGAAGACACTAAGTCTCACAATGTGATAGGTGGCAAGCCTATCGCCAACCGGGCACATATCTAATCCCGAGCAACATTTTTTTAAATAGAAAATTGGAAAAACCCAATTTTCTTTTGTTGCCCGACCCGGGATTCGAACCCGAGCCTCGCGGTTGGTCGATGTCGTTAGGCGTGTACGTTAGCCACTCGACCAACTAGGCGTAGGGCGAGCACTATGAAAGCGACATTAATATATAAAGGTAAAAAAAGTGGATATGGGCTGCTCACATAAGATCATCCCGATAACATGATAGTACGTATTGACCGCTGTTTCAAATCCCAAAAAGCTACAAATAAGACCAAAAATATATACAACGACACATATTAGTGGTAGAGCGCTGTACAGCAGCTGTCCTCTTTATTGATAGGCCCTTCTTACCTACTTATTTCTGTCGACATACCACCAGTGCTTGTCTTTGTCGTGTTTCATGCCAGAGGATAGAGTCGCAGACAGATTTGCACACGAGGCCTATGATTTTGGCCGTAGGATATCGATACACTATTAACATATTAATAGTACTACTATTTAAATTATGCGCTTCGGCTTTACACTTTTACTTTTATTTTTAATTTGGCTAACCAAATCTAAATTACAGCGAAATGATTAATTATGTAATAAAAATTCTATATAGACCAATATCTTTAAAATACATTCGGATTTCCGAAGCTTGACGAATATAGCCGAAGCTCATAATTTAAATAGTACTGCCGTTCATATATTGTCTAGAAACGATTTTTACGTCGATACAACATACATCAAATAGGTTACTGTACTTATTATAAAAACTACTGGTCGGCCATTGGTCGAAATTCGACCATAATAAATTTTAATATCTTGTTGATACGAACGCCATCTTCATTTCTCAAGACCAACTACTTTGTTTCCAAACTTTTTAGTGCGCCATCTGTGATCTTTTATCGTTATCATCAATATATTTGTTTGTGTGTGTCAAATGCATGATAGTGTGGGTAATGTTTTTTTTATTTATTTTAGGTTCTTTATAAGCATTATTGTTGAAAAATATTAGCGTTCTGCACTTCTCCTACACATAAACTATATGTGTGCCAAATTTTATGCTCCTGCGTCCGCACAATTTTCGTAAAAAGGGGTCCAAAGTTTTGGCATCACGTATTAATATATAGATTACAAAATACCTTCACTGGAGATTAAAAATAAAATCAAAAACAAATGGTAAATAAATCTATGTATATTTGATCTAACACGTTATACATTTTACAAAATTAATTTCTACATGTCTAGTTCATACTATCTCGTTCGCACTTACATAATATATTATTGCAATATATAACAGCTTTCTTTTTCGAACATACATTCTATATAATGTCCCCTACCAATCCTTACAATATTAAAATATATATTATTAATATCTTAATAATTTAGAGGCTAAGGTTTAACAAACACAAGTTTTTCTGTATTTTAGTTCGTTAAACCACAGGTAAGCAATATTCGAATGTGAGTTTGGGCAAGGATATACTTTCCTATCTCGTTAGTGTTTAGATCCTCAAAATCTTTGAAGTCAGAGCCAAACGGCGATATTTATAGGCCCTAGGACAGCAGCGCGAAGGCTATTTATTTTCCCAAAACAAGTAATGATCAAGCTTCTCAAAAGTCTCCACCAAAAAAAAATTGTACTTATCCACTATACTCTTATGTCTAGTGGATAAGTACAAGTTTTTATTTCATAAAAGTGTGTAAGTAATGGAATTCCACCAAGTGCCTACGATAACAAGTATTGATTCTAAGAATAATATTAACCTCGACCGCCCAGACGTCAAATGTCATAATATCGTTAAGCGCCCGAGGTAAATTTAACGTACGGACGTAAGTTAGTGGTCAGCGTTTAAATGCCGATTTAGACGAAAATATGTATGAAAGTACTAGCCAATATGTATATATTCAGAATCTTTATAAAATTGACTTTATTCAGTATATGAAATAAACAAAGTTTGTGTATAAATAGAGGTAATCCAAAAGGTCTAATCACAGAATTGTGTAAATTTACGCATGTCACTGTAGAAAAATTCATATAATCACTAATATGAGGTCTTATTAGCACAATAAAAGGTGTAGTAATATTACTAATTAGTCATTTTATTAATATAAATAGATATAAAATCATACTGTCAATCAATTTGTCAAAGGAAATCATAGAAATAGGAATATATAAACAATGTTCTATAGCAAATTTAGTTGTATAAATACCGTTGGAATCGACATATAACTTAACAACATATTCTCTTTGTCTCTTTTAAAAAATGTTGATATTATGTACGACGAAAGAGATAACGTCATTTTTGTTTTTGCTCATTTTGGCGTCGATTTAAAGTGACGTCATGACAGTTGTCATGTTTGCCAAGAATCAATATTTAGTGTTCATTTTTTATAGTGATGTACTACTATTATAACTGTCGATATTTTATTTTACGTTCCCAGAAAAAAATATTTGGACTAGATAAGAATGTATACCATTGCCACTGAAAATATCAATCACAGTCTAGCTTAATAAGAATTCTTTCTAGTGCTCACTTAAAAATAAAGAAAGTGTACTCTACTTTTCTGGACAGCCTTATGTCAAAATGGCAGCCATATTTAGTAGCCGACGGCAGGCTTTTTTCGTAGGTATTTGTCCATATACTTAGAGGTCAATGAAGGAAATCTATTTGAAAGTGAAGTCCTAAAAGCGAAAATATCTTTGAAAGCCATTTATGTTCCAATCCTTTTTTGGCCATAATTATCCACAGCTGTTCTATATTTTTTGGTATATCTGATGTCAAAAAAAATAACGAGTGTTTTTTAGTCTGATCTTTAAAAATTTTAGGGTAAGAAGAAAAAACAGACAAAAATACCACTACCAAAGCTGAGGCTGTAAAAATAAACCATTCTTTACTTCCATAAGTGGATTAACTTTTCATAATTTACAAAAAATATGGAACCATTAAATCCAGACTATTATTTCTACTATTTTGCTAGAGTTATTAAAATCAATCGGAAATATTGATGAAATTTCGAGCCGCACTGAGAAATAGGAACAAACAATACATGGAGTTTTTTTTCATGTAGGATTTTTTTTTACTTTTAAATGTGTATATTATACGAAATTCACTGATAAGTTTATTTTTATTTTAATTTTTTTAGGTTTCACTTACAACAAATAATATTTTTTTTCCTTTCAAAAATATTTTTGTGTATACTTATAGAAAATATTAATAAAATAAACAAAAACAAATCAATCAAAGAAAACAAAAATTAAAATGTGTAGTAGTACTTGACGCGTTGAGCGTAGACGGTGTTCGATCCAAAATTTTCGTGGGAATATCGAGTCGATAAAAGATTCAAATATTTTAGGCGTCTCCACGACTTCTGTGTTCATTGGTTTATGTTTCGTCGCCATTTTAATCTTCAAATTCGGGGCGTCCCGCCTCGATATAACGGTTAAGGGTTACACATTGTTATTTTATTTATTTTTCAGATTTAATTAAATACTAACGATTCCTCCATTTATCTCACTATATAGTCAATAATATTCTCTACTAATAAAACACAAGTTTAAGTAGAAAATGTGGCTTATTTAAGACAGAAATGAATAGTTTTGTAACGGTTTTATTTGGGTAGGCACATAAAGTAATCTAAATATTGTCTAACAAGTTCTGTGTAGCAAAATTATAATGAAAATTATCTTACCATTTATTATGAATAACATTAGCTACTTACCAAAAAGTTTCTTTTCGCAATAGCTAAACTATAACGCGATAAAATCACACAACAAAGTGAACTAGCAGCCTAGACCAATATGACATCACCCACTTCAAAGTGTACTCGACTTTTTGAATAAACAAACGTCTAAAATATACATGTGTGTGTAACATAGATCTGTTATTCGTTTCATTAGCTTCAATATTTTATACATTGGAAAGAGAGAAACGTTGTTCACAGGCTTCATTTTAATATTTTTTGGAACAACTTGCGTGACCACCGTTTAACGGTGGCCGGGCGCTTATCGGGAGTATAACAGTACACCGTAGAAAGGTGGCCGGGCGTTCGAGAGGTTGTTCAGTTTGTGCAATTAATGTCGGTAAAGATAAGAAAAACGACTGTTTGAAAATTAATAACGTAAATGTTGCTGATCAGTGGCTCGCTTGAGTCTGCTACAATTTACCTGACTCTATGAATGAATGAATGGATCTATGGATTATTTGTTTTATATTTGGCTCGTTTAAACTCAAACGCCATTGTGAAATAAGGGTTAGCCTACTTCTATCAGCACTGCAAGGCCTTTTCCCGTCGCCCTATATTTTTCTGACGCTAGAAATCGCCATTAACTCAAGAGAAAAATAGTGGAAATACTATTTAATTTTCTCCTATTTAAGCTTAAAACATGTTTATAACAATCCTTCCTAAAACACACATTCGAGTTAGTATTAAGAATATTGTAAAACTTTGGCAATAATTCGACATTTGCTTTTAAAATATAATACAAACATTCCTGTATTTGATATTTCACACTAAGCTAAAGGGAGACAGTAATATAATCTATCTACATCCCTCACATTCTTATGGTACGAGAGCAAGGCAATAAATAACGAATACATTGTCTCAATCACTCTTCAAGTTACAGCAAAACAGTCTTATATCATCGTAACGCTATCTCTTTTCTACTTACGAGGTAAGAGCAAGACAGCATACTCACAATTTTTAATTTGACCTCTAACTAGTTAAAAAGTCAGTAACGAGCCCTTAAGTAAAAGAGCGAAATCAGTAAGAAAATTGACAAGCACCCCGACCTTGAAATACAACCATACATGTTGAACGCACAAATGCATCTCCTGTCGGGAATCGAACCCGATCTATGTTGGTGATCAGAAAAGCGTTGTACAGTTACCCCTTGACGAATGAGACATTTAAAAGCGTCATAATAATATTGGCTTTTCTAGTCATAATATTCATTCCGGCCTTTGTAAGCATTATAAAAATAGATTTTCTTGACATTACATTAGCACTCTCCTGGCATCAGCATCATCATTATTCATCATCATTAGGCATCAGTGGGGGATGCCTTCGTTGTTAGGCCATTCACGATTTAGTTTGCTATTTGATGCAAAAGTGACATGACGTAATGGCAATATGGCATGGTAATGTAATATACGTGTGACCCGGCTCTGTTTTTGAGTTAAATACCTACAGTCGAGCGGTGTGAATACACGCCATAGGGCTGCGCGTCATTAGTGTTATAAATACATCTGCTTATTTGAATTTCTTTCTAATTTTGTGATCGTAAATACTGATTTTTAAATATTGTTTAGTGAATATTAATTGTTCAATAAAAAGTATGTGGTGTTTTTGATTACCAAATTTAATATTCAAAGTGTCCAATAAAAACATATGTGGTGTTTTCGATTACGAAATTTCATAAAATAACGTCATTAACCGCTCAAGAAAATCTAAAAAAACAGCAGAACATAGATTTTATTTGTTCTGTAAATACTTGGAATTCGTAACTGCGGCTCAACCGCGTATAATGGCATACCGAGTGCATACCAAACTCGAAACGTGTCGAAAGCATTTATGCCCGTTTGTATTAAGATAGAATACTGTATGTTACATAACCGTGGTTATAATGTGAGAAACAAGCGATTATTGCGACCCCTAGATTAGGTCTAGTGTGTGCTACGTTCTTAGATAGATATAAGATATAATGTACAAAAATTTGTCAAGCATTTTAAAAATAGCTTTAACCGACCTAACAATGTAATTTTCCGTAGAAAATATCACCATTAGCTATTAACAGCGACAATCGTTTCAACTTAATCTTAGGTTTATACAATGTGATTTTTTGAAACTTGATTAACCGAAGTGTGCGGTTAATAGATAATTTTGAATAATTACATTAACCGGAACATTAGACGGGATTATTATTAATTTTGAAAAATGAAAATATTATCAATGAAAAAAATGTTTTCGGCACACATTACCTAAAATACACGTATTTTAATGTTCTTTTTTGAATCTTTGCTTTGTAATGATGTATTTTTAAAAATTAGCCTCCTTTGACAGTTAGAAAGTATACCTATCTGTTTGATTCAAATAAAATAACAATTTGAAACAAAAAAAAACCTAACCAAAAGTTTAAATATTTCAGGTTTCAGGTTAGGTTTTTTTTAAAATTCTTTTATTTGATTGCTTTGTAACTTTAAAATGAGCTCTGTGAGTTTTGAGTTAAATTTTTAATAAAGTTGATTTCCTTTTCTATTTATTTTTTCATTTTTTTTATAGATAAATAATTATTAGATGTCTAGTACCCTCACATAGCTTGATCAAATTTCGAAAAATCACATTGTATTCTAACCAACGCTTTCTCCGGTCCCAATGACATTACCGCGTCGGTGAATAAATACTAATTCATAAGATTGACAGCTATGTATGTGCGTGGTGCAGCTTAATTTTTTTAATAAGCATAAGTTTGCCTGTTTCTGGACGCGCAATTGAGTTTAAAATCATTCGATTTTTTTAATCTATTTGGACATATTTATTCACAGGTACCGCCTCGCTCTCTCCCACTCTCTTTACAATGTAAGAGCGAGACGGTATATATGCTCCCACTCCCCGTTCCCGTGAGTGGTGTGTGTGGTCCCCCCCCCCCTATGCGGTGAGAGCGCGGCAGTAGTGAGCGAGCGGCCGGAGCCCGTCCTTGCCGACGACCCGCAGACGGGCGGCGCACAGGGCGGGGTTGACGTGAGCGTTGTGCAGCTCGCTCACCTGCGTGGAGGCCGCCGCCGCGGGGTCGCCCGACCCCGACAGGCTGCCCAACCTAAGCACACAACCTCGCTCTCTATACTACGGGAAGAGACTCAATACGCATCAATATAAACAACCCACAAACTAACTGCAACGCCTTTCAAAATTGACTGTTATCATCAGAAAAACGGAGTGCTTTTTAGCTTTTTTATGTGATAATTCAACGAACGCAAGTCCCTGACGGTAAAAAAACAATCGTAGTCTACAGGCACCATACATGTTATAGGTAAGTCGCTGTCCTGCGGCCGAGATGTTAGACCTATTTTGCAAGACTACCAGCTGCCCTAACCTCCAAGCCGGAACATTATAGTCAGTGTACCAGCAGGAATAGGTGAGGCGGTGGATTTCTATACCAGCAAGTTGCTGCACAACACTCTACTAACAGATACCTTGATGGTACTGACCTACATTTTAACCAGAGCTCGCCTCCAAGGAGCTGCCTGGAAGAAAGACATATGGTCCATTTTATTCAGTTGAACCGGAAGGGTTTTATCACATAAAAAAGAAAACTAGTTGTATTTTTATAGCATTAGACAATGAACAAACAAACGGTCCTCCTGCTTGTGCCTCCTGCTTGTGGAAGATGATCGTGACCTATAAACACCATCGATGTTTAATTTGTCTTAGTGCCCTAGTCTTAGTGGCCAAGAAGCCTATAATGCAATTCTACCGTCCTGAAAGAAACATTAGAATGTCTTTATAACCGCAGGAATACGGCAGGCAGTCAATCCTTACCCGGGCAAATTGCTGCTCAGCACTCGACCACCAATGATCTTATTAATAACGATTCATATAACATATGCTCGCCTCTAACAAACCACTTAGCACCTGATAAGTACGTTGTAAGAGGCGAGCATACTTAGGCAGATAGTTTATTTTACAAAGAGGACTCGAACTAACACTAACCTAATCTAACACTTAAATTTAATTGAAACTATTGCATGACATCAAAATCATAGTCGTGAAAGGATATTTATTGAAATTAATTACAATTTTTTAACCGTTAAAGAGTATTTATTGGAATTTATTACTTTCTTTAATGTTGTTATTACACGTAAATGGTTTTAATAAAGGCAAATATGAAGCAAACTAATTTTTGGCATACAGTTTGCAAATCAATAATCATAGAAACATTTATTAATTACATTGCTTAGAGGGAGGGGTCCTCTCATGCAATCATCACATAATTCTCCTATTTTTATATTATAAAATACCAATTTACCAATTACACTGTTAGAACAACAATTTTAAAATGTTAGTGCAAAAGGACAAAGCGACAGCCTTACCAGAATTCATTCCCGGGATGTGCGTTCCCGTCCCAGGGGTAGGTGAGGACCAGCAGCTTGCCCTCGTGCTCCCCGACCAGTCGAGCGGACGGTTCGCGGTTCTCCATTTGCACGTTAATGCCACCTAAAACAATAGAATAGAATAATAATAATAGAATAATGTTGTGGTGCTCTTCACATAGTATTTATTTTATCCTAATAATATTATAAATGCGAAAGTTTGTATAGATGTTTGTTACTCTTTCACGCTCGAATGGCTGAACGGATTTGTCTGAAATTTGGAAGACAGATAGATTGTGACCTGGATTAACATATAGGCTATTTTAAAACCCGATCGCACACCGGGTTTCTGTGAAAACGCGGGCGAAGCCGCAGGTAGCAGCTAGTTCTAAATAAAGTCTCTCCAAATATATGCAAAATTTGGATGTTGTGCTTGGACATTCTGAATATTTAAATAAAATATTTACTACTTCAATTACAACCAAATTTAAAAACTTAGACCTAAAATAAATTAAATTAATTTAAAAATTTTAACATTCCCATTTACTTGCTCAATTTCAATGTCCCGCGCGCGATGTATGGATATCAGCCTATGAGCGTGTGTAAAAGCCCGATTTTAAAAAAAAAAATAACTGGTTTACTTAATCTTATTCGTGTTTTTTTATTATGATTTATGTTTTCATCTGAATTCCTACTTAAAATATCGTTAACCAATTCAAGATTTTTTACATATTCTATGTTATTTTATTGTTTTCAATTTCGACGAACTAATACCATACAAAATTTAAAAAGCTTTTGGCACTTTATCGATTCAGATTACACAAAACCTACCTACCTTTATTACAAACATAATTACCTTTTTTAATTATTCATAGTAATTACATTGTAGACATAATACTACAATGTACAAGGCACCAAACATCACAGTCTTATTTTACAATATACATGTATAGAACATGCATGTACATTATGAGAAATTGCAAAATTATCTCTATAATATTATTAAAAAAAAAACTAAAAACTTACCTTTAGGATGTCGTTTACTTTCAAAGAATATTCTCCTTTCCTTGGGTGACTGTTCATCCGCTTCAGACGAATTTATAAACAATCCTAAAAATAAAAATAAAATTGCATATATAAATAATCAATTAATTAGATTGACATATTTCATAACATTACAATTAATTTTGATAATTAAAAATTGCACGCCTGTGAAGGTCAAATATTTGACACTAATAGCATTAGATCAATGGTATTTAAAAAATGTTTGATGCAATTAACGAATATGACTATGTCTATAAACTTAGCATAAATATATCTTAAAGTACAGAACAGATGATGATAGCAACGTGTTACATATGTATTTTATAACACTAGTGGTCGCCCATTGGTCGAAATTCGACCATTTTAATACTTTAATATCCAAATTTTAATATCTTGTTGATAAGAACGCCATCTTCATTTCTCAAGACCAACTACTTTGTTTCCTGAATAATTAGTGCGCCATCTGTGATCTTTTATCGTCAACATCAATATAGTTGTTTGTGTGTGTCAAATGCATGGTAGTGTGGGTAATGTTTTATTTATTGATTTAATGTACTTTATAAGCATTATTATTGAAAAATATTAGCGTTCTGCACTTCTCCTACACATAAACTGCAAGTGTGCCAAATTTTAGATGACGCAAGTAAAGGTATAAAACAATTTAATGACAACCCTCATACAATCAAAACTGAAACTTAGAAGTCGATAGGATGCACGTATTGCACTGAGCGTCACTGGAATTAAAATTGCGTCGCGACGATATACATGGTTGTCAACTTGGGTTTACGATCCAGCTAGCGTGCCGGCTGACGTCCGATCGACTACTGGCAAACCTATTATTCTTTTTTACTACTGGCAAACGGAAACTTGTAAAGTATAGTGCGTGTGAGACCGTCGGATCGCCAGGCGAGCATAAATAAACTGCTGAGTGAAAATGGGTTTTCACAAGGAAAGGGATGTAATGATAAGTTGTAAAAAAACGTTATAATTGATTATTCGAAATCACACAGATACATTTTATATTGTATATCAAAAACATATTTTTGGAGTTAGCCGATTTCGATGAAACAAGGATCAGATTTTAAATAGAATTTCTTTTCTACAATGAGCGAAAATTACAAGCGAAATAATAAACAGACGCAACCAAGTAACCTGTCCCTTTATTAACTAATGTACAGACTTAGCTTTTTGTATGGTTGTAGGGATGTAAGATATTAAATAGTGTTAGCGTTACCTGTAATACTATGACTGGGTTTGATATAGGCGAAATTTACATCAGTAATGTGGTTCAACAAATCTTTCTTCAGGAAGGCCCGTATTCTCTCTAGAAACGTTAGCACGTACACATCAGACTGGTGTTTCGATACTTTCCATACACCGAGACCTGAAAACATAGTGATTCTATTTCCATCATGGAAAGATATTTAATTTTTATATTTATTTAGTTTCTACGCTCTATTATTATTATATATTTTAATTAAACACGAAGTGTTTGGGACAGACGAAAGAGCTGGTGTCTCAGCGAGGACCGTTCGACGACGTCTGGTAGAAGCAAGGCTGATCGGAAGAGTGGCTCGCAAAGTACCGTTGTTGAAGAAAGAACATAGAAATGCTCGTTTGGCGTTTGCACGTAAATATGGACATTGGACCTATGTCCAATGGCAACATGTATTATTCTCTGACGAGACCAAGGTTAGTTTGATTTCTTCAGATGGAAGGCAATACGTACGGCGTCCAGTAAAAGCGGAAATGAATCCAAGATTCACAAAAAAGCAGGTGAAACATGGCGGTGGAAACATTAAAATGTGGGGTTCATTTTCTGGACGTGGAGTGGGACCTGTGAGGAAAGTTCAGGGTAACTTAGACCAACATCAATACAAGGCAATATTGGAGGAAACGATGCTTCCCTATGCTGAGGAGCATCTCCCTATTATATGGACGTTTCAGCATGATAACAACCAGAAACATACCGCCCGTTCAGTCAAGTCGTTTCTTACCAGTCAGTCAGTATCGGTGCTAGATTGGCCAGCAAATAGCCCGGACCTTAACCCAATCGAGCACCTTTGGAACGAAATCAAGAAAAAAGTAGCCACTTATCGTACCACAACTTTAGATGAACTTATTAAAGCTTTTTGTGAGGCATGGGCAAACATTCCTGTCGAAACATGCCAGAAACTGATAATGTCTATGCCACATCGGTGTCAAGCGGTAATTACTAACAAAGGTTTTGCTACTGGGTACTGATTTTACACGTAATAAAATGGAGCTGTTAAAGAATATTATAATACTGCAGATTATTAGTTTTGTTTAAATCTATTTTTCATTATAGTTTACTGTCCTTAATCAAATGTCCAGCTACAGAATTATACCTTAAAATTTAATACATGTTCAACCTTTGATATTAAACACTTTTTTCTATTTATTTATTCTTTTATTTACAGCCATTTAAAGCATAATAATCGGAACAAATTATGCAAATAATAGTTACTGAGAATCAATAGGGTTTTATGTTTGTATGTACATAACCGGTTATTGTTCTTCACTATCTTGCATGTCCCTAATTAGTTGACCATATATCAGGATCACATTGTAAAATTGATAAACAGCAACCACTTACCACATCCTATAATATTGAGGAAGACATCCCTTCCCGCCGTGGCCCCTCTGGCCTCCCCCTCCAACAACGCACTCTCAGCAAGAATCACCAGCCTCTTGTAATACACCTCGTTGTCAAACACCGCGTCCACAGTCTTGACGTACCGCTCTAGATATTGTTTATCTTCACTTTTGTTTTGTATATTCACGTAGGAGGTGAGCTCTTCATAAGTGTAGCTATGTACCTTGAAAACAATCAACGTGTAAAATTATTATAATTCAACACTGTCATCATGAAACATTATTATCACATTAGAATATTATTATCACTGTGAAAAATATAACCAGTTTGGCGCAACTTTCATATAAAAAATTAAAAAAATAAGTTTGCTATGTTTTTTATTCGCCCAAATCATATAACACTAGTTGCCTTATATCTGAATGCCTTTAGACTTACTTTCAAATTATACGGATTATAATTTTTCAAGTAAACTTTATACAAATTCGGGTTTGCTATGTATCTATGGACGTCCCGCCTCTTATTACGTAGTATTTATATACTCTTTGAATATAACTGGTACATTTTTTTTAATATTACTCTAAAACATATCCTGTCTTATCACAAAAAAAATTAAACAGTCGTTAAATGGTTTACCAAACACTGTTTAAAACATGATTCTCAATCAATAACATTTTTTTTATGATATTGGAAGGCAAACAAGCAGTCGGTTTTCCTGATAATAATAAATTACCGCCGCTTAGAGACACCAAAGGTGGTAATGGAGCGTTGCCAACCTGAGGCCAGGATGTTAGGCCTCGAGCAAAAGTAAGTTTACCGGTAAGCATGTGTTTAATTTTTTTTTGTGGAAAAGTGGATTGCGTTGAAACAGAAATATCATTGGAAATATAAACACTATTATCACAATACGGGTTCATTTAATGACCTGATATTTAGTAAAACGCATTGTAGTTTTATGTTCGGCTCCTAATTTTTTTTTCTATGTATGTTAATCGATTTTTTTAGTCCAAAACCGTGAACCAATTTTAAAAATTCTTTTTTTATTTGATAGAGTCTTACTTCCATTTTGGTCCCATCTCTTTGCTATCAAGTGTAGTTCTGATGGTGGTATCTATTGTGGTGATATAAATTAAAAGAAACACTCAATTTTTGGGTACTTATATGTGTGACATAATAGTAAAATTGAAATTGGTTTTGTGTAATTTGTTGCATTTAAATTACTTCAATTTTAAATTTGAATGCTATTAAAGATAAATATTAAATTTTGGAAGGAGAATATAGGGAGAGTGATCATACCATTATTTCAATTAATCTGTAATAACAGTATATTTGCATAAAATTAATGTTAAAATTAAATTTTAGTTAAATTAAATTAAAAAAACCAATCAATCACGAATGATTTCCTATAAATAATTTATATAACATTAAATTACACTTAGTTAAGCATTAATTTTTAACTAACTTAAAACTATTCGTAAAACTGATCAAAAGTACACAATAAAAAATAAAAAAATATTACAACCTGAAAAAAAGTAAAATTAGGTACAGTATGATAAAAAAATACTATTAAGTCAGATTAATGAAAAACAAAAACGAAAAATATTAAATTTATAGTGATTTTCCCATTTTATTCATCACCCACCTGATAGAACTCCGACCACATTTGTCTCCACATATGTTTTGCTGACTGATTGTTTTTGACATATGTAGTTTTCAAAACATTTAAACACGTTGTAGGTGTTACTTCCTCTCCATATCCGTTTTCTAGAGAGTTCTGTTGTTCCGTGATTAATATGTCTTCATATTCCATTCTCCCTTTCCTTTCAAATCTGGCACCAATTAATCCTGGAAACATATTTCCAGTATAAAACACACAAGCAGACGGATTTCTAGAAGATAAAAAAATTAACATCAAAGATGTTAACAGTACATGATAGGGTTGTCAAACCGATTTTACCAGCTACACTAGCCTCCAAGCCGGTACATAACCACTGTAATAATATAGCGACAATCCGGGCATATCCTAGTACTATTCACTGCACAATTTAAGTGTTTCAGTATTCTATATTTATTCTATTCAGTGGTATTCTATATAGTCATCAAATACCTAGTCTAAAAACACATTTTTATCTTTTTTACAGTGAATTAATTCTCATTTAAACATGAATTACCTATAATAACAGCATCTTCTTGTGCGACATCCTCCCTGATGACCCCACAATTAGTTCTCGCCCCATCGTTGATGCATTCAGTATAGCCACTGACATACACCATGGCGGATAGTTTCATTTCGTCATAACTTAGACAATTTTCCAGTAGAAGAGGCGGTTTTTGTTGTAAAGTACCCACTGATTCCCATCCTTCCGATCTACAATGATAATAACAAATAAATATATGTAACAAAAAAATAACAAATATTCTAGCAATACTTGGTGCAAAATGAGCCTTTTACTAACCTCTAAGTTTCAATTATTCTTACATGCATGGGTTGCCAAGAAAAGTGTAGGCATTTTTTTTTATAAATTAAGTTGCCTCTTGTTAAACGAGAAAATTCTCACTTGTGTATATTAGTAGTATTCCTTGATGTTACTTAGAACTACATATTTAGCAATTTCGCTTTTACTGCATGTATCTAGTTGGCTAATTTACAAATAGTGAAATATATTTTTAGATCTATATCTATATCCCAATTTCACATGGTCATCTCATCACACCTGAATGGATGAACCAATACTGCAACTTATTTTTTGTTGTGTAGACAGGAGAAGATTGAAGGAAAATGGAAAAAACAATACTTTATTTCCATACAAACTGTCAGTAGCTGTTAATGTCAAGCTATATGAAGTTTGCCGGGTTGGCTATTCTATAATAATATTTTTTTATATTTTCCAAGTACCAACAATGTAAAGTTAACAATATATGAAATACCCACCCTTCTTCACCTGTCAATAGCTGATATTCGTCGTTGGGTCCCATAAAAGAAATGGCACGCTTTTTCAAAATCCTATCAATCAATTCGGGTACTGTCATGTCCTTATAAAATGCCTTTTCTATGGATGAGCCAAACTCCCTGTAATTTTATAAAAAAAAAATTCATAATCTGAATTTATTGTTCAGCTTCTACCTATTCTGGTCCAGTTTATTGAATTTGATTATGGGTATTTCTAATAGAAACTTTTTAACTACAACTTAATGAAGATGTTAAAAAGTCTTTAAAAACTTTATACAAAAAGAATAATTATAGCTAAGGCAGTATGTGTTGGTAGAGGCAGTATGTGTTGGCAGATATTTAAAAAAAAACTTACAATATATAATATATATACTTACCACTACTACCACTATACCAATCACTTTTTTAAAATTTTTGCCCATTACTACATCACTGGAAAAAAGCGGGTGCTTGACTACTTCAGATTTTTTTTTACGTTTTTTTATGAATATTTTAAAGATATGTCTAAATTAAAATCTAAACAGTATTCTATCAAAACTGGTGAGCTTATTGACACCTGGGAATAAGCTAGGATTTATTGAAAGGAAGTCAGTTATTATCTTTTTCTAATTCCATAAAGAAACTGAAAAAAAGGTTAAAAGAACTATACCTTTTGTAAATGAGGAAATGAGTCATCAAAAGTAAAACTCGTTCATGGATGATGGGGTATGTTGATATTATATTGTGCTTTAACTTTTCTATAGGTCTTCTAACTTTAAGCTTCTCTAACCTATAAAAAATAAATAACTTAAATATTATTCAGCTTGGGAATATCACATCACAATCTTAAAACTGCCAGTTACTGGATTAATATTGTAATTTAGATTATACCACCAGTGCAAATGGACTTTTTTTATGATATTAGAAGGCAAACAAGCAGACAGATTTCCTAATGGTAAGAAATTCACTCTGCCTAGATACACCAAAGGTGGTAATGGTGCGCTGCCAACCTAAGGCCAAGTTGTTAGACCACGAGCAAAAGTAAGTTTACCGGCTACCTTATCCTCCAGACCGGAACATGTCAACAGCAAGCACTGACGTTATGGCGGCAGGAATAGGCACTGTGGTATTACTAACCCGGTCGAATTGCTGCGAAACTCTACCACCTAGTAGGATGTCACGGTGTTAGTGAAAGTCTATGCTCGCCTTTTATGAGCTGCCTGACACGAAGGCAGATGGTCTATTCTACAAAGGAGCCCGGACCAATACGGCGAAATAAATAAATCACATCAGTGCTAACAATAGATTCTATTAATAGTCATTAAGTTTATTATTTCAATTTATTTGTATGCATGTCAATAAAAAATACATACCTTACAGTTTCAATTGGGAAGGGAATAGGAAATGCTTTGCTATTTCTAATGATTTCATCTACGTCATCTGGAAGTTCTGGGCTTGGCAAATCTATGCATTGTCTCAGTAATTCATTTGTTTCCTTACTCATACTAGGGTAGCACCAATCTGGTTTACACCTGAAATACAATATTAAGAATCAAATATAAATGTATTTTTAGTCTACATATTTTATACAATGACATATTGAATATTAATAAAGTTAAAATATGAAGAAATTAGTAAAATAATTTCCAAATTGACACTGTAGACCAGGGTCGATAATTTTTAAAACCAAAAAAAATTACAGTAGGATGAAACCCTTTAGAAAAGAATGGGAATATAATAAAAATGAAAGGAAAAATAAATTACAGTCGATCCAAGTTAGGGAAGTGGAAGGTACTGTAATTTTTTTTATTTTTTACCATTTTTGAAGGCCTCGGCCCTGGTCTACTGTTCTTCATAAACAATTAAATCCAAATATTTTTATAAATATATTGGAAGATGATTGATGGTGATAGTGAAATATAAGATAGATAGCCACATACATAAGCCAGATTCTTCTGAATTATCTAAGGTATTCCACAAGAATGGCTTATATTTAATTCTGACAATTATCTGAAAAATTAGACTATTATTTATGAAATATAGAGTGTAGTATAAAGTACCTATACATTAACAAATCCAAATAACTGTCTAAATACAAAACTGTCTAAAAAAATACAAACTCACAAAATACAAAATCACAAATATAATATATAGTTACATTATTTAAAATCTATTTTTTTTATCACTTACCAAGAAAGGTTTTGAAATTGACGTAAAATATCCATTTGTTTAGAAAATATCTAAAACAAACAGAAAGCATATAATAAAAATAATATGAAAATAATCAGACAGTAATAAATGTCTATTGTGTAATTACAATTTTACAAACCTCAGGAGTAATAGCTTACTTTTAATTTCTAATTATTTTGTTAATGATGGAAAAGGTAATAAGTGATATCAAAACTTTGCATCCCTTTTTATGAAAACTGCAGACGAAGGAGCATAAAATTTAACAAACTAAGCATTATTATTGAAAAATATTAGGGTTAACAAGTTGGTACATTAAATCAATAAATAAAACATTACCCACTCTACCATGGGTTTGACACACACAAACAAATATATTGATTATAATGATAAAAAGGTTTGGAAACAAAGTAGTTGGTCTTGAGAAATGAAGATGGGGTTCTTATCAACAAGATATTAAATATATTATGGTCGAATTTCGACCACTGGGCGACCACTAGTTAGATTTATTGAATCATAAATGATAATTAAACTCGTATACACTGGGTTTTCAATATGATTGGTGAAATCAGCACTTAGTATATTCTCCAAATTAATAAGGCACATACCACAGTTTCATTAGGTTTTATTTCACATAATACGATCCTAAGACAATGAACAAAAGAAGCAAACAATACACATTTGAACATCTTAAGCCATTTAGTATTACGAAAAATCAAAACTACAACAGGTTTAAATACTGAACGATTTAACTCAAGGAAAATCGTGTTCAATTAGACCAATAACGTTGTACCAGCTGTCAATAGGTTTTAAAGGCAATTAATTTACGAACTACGAAATAGACTTACTATTTTTCTAGCGATTATGTTAAATTTTGCGCGTCTTGTAATTTGTATAAAGTACATTAAAACAGGGAGCAAAGTTTTAAGACGAAATTAAGTAATAGATCATTACATATTTTTATTCATATTCGAAAATTAAAATACAAAATACGAAATTGTTTTCAAGAAAGTTGCAATATTTTCGCAAAAAAATCACAAATTACAAAATTGTCGACAAATTTGTCATTTGACAACTGCCATTGACAACTGAGATTTGAGAGCTTTTTAATTTTTTTTTTAAATTAATTTGCTTCTTCCTGGGGTCGGCTAAGACCTTGCTTGCCAGGCCATGCTGCCACGTCTTCCGTATTAATTAATTCTTATACAGTTATAGGCACTATTTACAAAGTCACGTCAGGGTCTTGAGTAAAGTGGTGGACACTTCACACAAGCTCAATTTGGGAGATTTGGTGGCAGAGAGGAAATTCACGATACACTAATTTCTACATGATTATTTCATTTGTGCACTTTCACTGAACAAAATTAAACTTATTCCCACCTAAATTAACTAATTTTACTCATAACTTACACTAAATTCAATAATTGTGAAAAATTACGACCATCTTCATTCACGATGGCGCCAAAACCGTTTTTTTTAAGTTAATTTGCCCCTTTCTGGGGTCGACTAAGACCTTTAGGCCATGCTGCCACGTCTTCCGTATTAATTTTTATACAGTCATTAGTCACACGTCTTCCGTATCAATTAATTCTTTTAAAGTCATTACTCACTATTTACAAAGGCACGTTAGAGTCTTGAGTAAAGCGGTGGTCACTGCGGTGACCACGCGGTGAGCGGAGGTAATAAGATAAAATTATTATTTGTTGTAATACTCCTGAGGGAAATCTCCCACGCTTTAAAGTTGTCTGGGGGGTAATTATTAGTAAAAAAATTCACATTGTTTTACTAATAATTATCCTACTCTCTAACTGGAGCAAAACAGTGAAAAGTATTGCAGTAGCTACAGAAAAAAGTAAAAAGCTA
>NJDC01001161.1:131756-149169 GCA_002245475.1 Calephelis virginiensis
TTGTTATGATAATGAAAGGAAGAAATTTGTAAAAAATATTTATGACTCAAAAAAGCTTTATCCTGAACCAAAATGGAAATCACATATGTTGATAGACAGGTACACAATGATTTGGCAAAGAACAGCTAGAAATAAATTATTTGCAGTCAACACATTACCATCAATGGAGAATGAGAATCAATTTCAGCTACGGAAAATTGAGGTTCTTTTGAGCAACTCAAGTAAAGTCAATGATGTGATAGTATTGGGATTGTTAACACAACTAACTGAAGGTACATTTTATTTAGAAGACCCATCAGGTAGTGTGCAGTTAGACATAAGTGAGACAAGATACCATTCTGGGCTATTTACTGAAAGTAGTTTTGTATTAGCCGAAGGCTATTATGAAGATAAAGTCTTACATGTTATGGGCTTGGTTCTGCCTCCCACAGAAAGCAGAGCCATGTCTATGCCATATTTTGGCAATCTAAATACTTTTGGTGGACCATCAAAGACTTTGTTGAAAAATTCTCAAAATTTACTTAAATTAGAACAAGAAAATGAAGATGGTATTATTGTTTTTCTGTCTGACGTTTGGTTTGACAATTTAAAAGTTGTGTCCAAGTTAAAAACCTTGTTCTCTGGGTTTAATGATTATCCGCCAATTGCTATAGTATTTTTGGGTGAATTCCTCTCTTGTCCATATGGGTATGAACATAGTACACAATTGAAGGCAGCTTTAACAAACTTTAGTGACATTATTTTGTCATTCACAAAACTATGTGACAGCTGCAAGTTTATATTTGTTCCTGGGAGTGGAGATCCAGCTGCTGCTAACATTTTACCTAGGCCAGCATTACCAGACTTTGTTACTGCAAACGTAAAGGACAAGTTAGGTGATAGTGTTGTTTTTACAACAAATCCATGTCATATTCAATATTGTACACAAGAAATTGTTGTTATCAGACAGGATTTAGTGACAAAAATGTGCAGAAACTCAATACATTTCCCTGAAACTGGAGATATACCAGATCACTTAACAAAGACTCTTTTAAGCCAATGTACATTGTCTCCATTATCTATAGGTGTACAACCAGTATATTGGAAATACTCAGATGCATTGAACTTATATCCTATTCCTGATTTGGTGGTAGTTGGTGACCATTTCCAGCCATATACTAGGTCATATCAGAACTGCCAAGTTACTAATCCTGGGTCATTCCCTCGAACTGAATTTTCATTTAAAGTCTACATACCAGCCTCAAGAACAGTGGAAGACTCTCAAATACCCAATGATGATACTTAATAGGTGAATGAAATGAAGTTTAGAATAAAAACACAAATAATGTTTGAGGAGTTGAATTCTGTAGGATATGTACCCAAGTACAATGTGTGTGCTGAGTACTAAGTACAAGCATGTGTTTTAAAGTTGGAATATTGCTCCAATGCTTGATCCTAAATTGAATTGATTGTTATTTTCAGGGTCAAAAAACGAATTAAGGGTATCCTAGGTTATTTGCATTTTTTGACCTTGATCTTTGAAGATATACTTAATAAAAAAACAGACTGTGATGTATTGTTTTATTTTAACAATTTAATTACAAATAAAATATATGTTTACAAAAAATGTTTTGGAATATATTTTGTCCTGATTAAGTTGACCATTGTGTCATAAACTAGGAGTTGTACTGTGTAGTATCAGGACACATATAACCTGTGAGACTCAAGTTTTATGAAAAAAATAGTTTTATGATATTTGTGTCCAATTTCTACACAATATTTTTAAAATTATACATTAGATACTATATTAATATTAATTTTATACAGAATTAACTCCACATTTATTATTAATAAGATGACTTAAATTGTAAATAAATTAATCTATAATACAAGTTAATGTCAAGTGTGCTTAACTATTCCTACTACTTAATATAAATTTAAAATATTTACAAGCTAATGTTTTGTTATTTAATATTGTTTGATATTTTTTCTTATAATAAGGTTTTCTCAACATTCACAATATGTGAATAATAAAATAGTTGTATAGTTAAAAAAGCTGATAGGCAATGAAATAAAATAAGCAAAATAAGTGATTTTTGCTAATGGGTAATATAGAAAATAAAAGGGCTAATGTAAAAAATGACTAATATTTAATAAATTTAAATTATCAATTGGATGGATTTCATTATTATGCATATACATATTTCAATTCAGTAGACATACATATTGTACACATTCACGTTTTTAAGTTGCCTCGTCTATTTGTTTGTTCAAAATATTGAACGCTAGCCGTCTAAAATTTAATATGGAATCTTTTGAAATATAGCCTTATTTAAATTTAAATATAAGTGCAATAGAGATTTGAGAATGTTCCTAATAGAATACAGACTAAGCCATAAATAATTCGACATTTTAACAAAACTGATGCATTTGCTTTCACATGCACAACTTATAAGCGTGAAATTGTGCACTTAACACTAACATAAATCTAATCTAATTGTAGCTGTTTATCACAAATAGTCGAGGTTGAACAATGAACAAGCAAACAATATTAACATAGACATAAATTGGTCTATTAACAATTAGTCATTTCCGCTACATCAAGGCTTGATTTCCTGTACCCATTTTTGTTTTGTTGGGTGGTGTCAATGGGTTTTTTTCATAAGTTTATTTAATTTCATTGGATCGATGTATATTTTTTTTGATATTTTAACCGACATTGGGAAAAGAAAGTTTGATGATAATCTCGGGGAAAATGAGGATAAACTCAATTTTTGTTTATGCAGATGACACAAATTGAAGTGACCAAACATAACGGCCTTCGGCTAAATTATTGCAGTCGACACCCTTGTAATTAAATACTTATTTATGTACAAATAATTGCAAAAAATAGCTGCTATAAATATATTATAGATATAAAAATATTTGTGTAATTTCGGTTTCATTCGAAACACGTCAAGGCAGAAACTTGACTTAATTAGGTGAAATACTATACTAATTTGTGACTTTAAACCGACTTCAAACAATCGTTTTCAACTCCATGTACCTACGAAATTATATAATTCTTTTCCCATCCAGTTGGTCCTAAAAAAAATTTATTAATATGAGAAGCGATTTTTGAGTTAACCTGGAAATTGAAGTCGGTTTTTTTACAGTTCTACAGTGTTAAAAAATTAATGATGTTTATTGTGTTCCCACTAATGAGCTGTAGGCTTCTCCTATTGGTGCCAGCGCTACCAGGCATATTAAAGCTGCTACAAATAATAGCACGATCGGTCCATATACTCCTAGTAAGTTCTTCCTAAATGAAGACAACTGCAACAAGAAATAATATAATTAGCAAAGACATAATACGTTTTATGGCAAAAGACATAGAACAAGCACACGGCTCCCATGATGGTATTCAAATTCAAATTCAAAATAGCTTTTATTACGTACTATACAAAGATTCTTGTAACGCGTCTATATAATTCTAAAAACTACCACCGGATCGGAACGCGGCCACTCACTGAGAAGATCCGGCGAAAGAAACTCAGCGGGCGGGTAAGAAATAACTGCACAGATGTTGTAGGTGCGTCGGTGTCCTGTGGCCTGGGTTCAGGCCAATTATTTAAGTGTACCGGCTACCCTATCCATCGGACTAGAACGTGACATTATGACGGTAGGAATAGGTAAGGCGGTGCTTCCCTACTCGGGCAAGTTGCTGCACATCACTATCGCCAGAGGTCTAGTTAGTAATGAACAGTTTCGCCTTTGCTTGCCTTCTAGAAGCTGCCAGGCAGGACGTCAGATGGTCTATTCTACACAGAAGACCCGGACCAACAAGGAAAACCACATTTATTAAATAGGTAAAGTAAAACTTGTTTGGGAACGGTGGTAGTACAAGAATGATAGGTTATAGTTTCGCCGTTTCTTCTCCTGACAGACTAGGTTTGGATACGGTGGTAGTACAAGGATGATATGTTATAGTTTCGCCGATCGCCGTTTCTTCTCCTGACTGGCTAAGTTTGGAAACGGAAAAGTTTACGGTAGAAAAGGTTAAATTTATTTACATTTTAAAATTGTATGTATTTCGTTATTCAAATTATTGTAATAAATAAATAAACAAATAACAATTTTTTTTATGAACATTAAATTAATTTTCCCCTTTCTGGGGCCGGCTAAGACCCTTAGGCCATGCTGCCACGTCTTCCGTATTAATTATTTCTTATACATACAGTCATTAGTCACATCTCTTCCGTATTAATTGTTCTTATACAGTCATTAGTCACTATTTACAAAGTCACGTCAGGATTTTGAGTAAAGCGGTGGTCACTTTACACAAGCTCACTTTGGAAGATTTGGCGGCAGCGAGGAAATTCACGATACACTAATTCCTTCATGATTATTTCATTTGTGCACTTTTATTGAAAAAAAATTAAACTAATTCCCACCTAAATTAACCAATTTTAGTCATAATTTACTCTAAATTCAATAATTGTGAAAAAAAATACGACCATCTTCATTCACGATGTCGCCAAAACTCCGTATGAACACTATGAAAATACTTAAATAATTGCTTTTTATAAATTTTAAAATATTTGCACACTAGTCGTTGTATAAGCACCGTTGCAGTTTTTATGTCATAGATAATATGCAACGGCAAATTTTGTAAGGATTTCAAGATTTGTACGGAGAGGGTTGCAGCATAGCGAGAGAGAATTACCTATATATATAAAAATAATCTATAATACAAATAAATGTATGTATTTCAATTTCCCTGGACAAGTAACACGAATTGATCTAACCCTCTAGTTAGTAAATGACATACCTGTGATAGGACAGTCAACGATAGAAATACTGAAAAAGTACATACATCGTCTATTAATGTAATAAATACCCAGACAGAGAAAGGCATCTATATTCATCATGCAAATGTCCAGGATGTTTTAAGGCAACTTTTTCAAAATATTTTCTAGTGTTTTAATTTATTGAACAATAGGTTTCATCTTATTATAAGCTCGGTACAGATCTTAGACCATTACAGACACTATTATCGCAGAAGTTTCGTTGAGCTTTTGTGTAACGTGTTAGCTTACGTATTGCTAAGGGTGTAATTCGCGACCTCAGAGACGTAAACCGTAACCAATAAGTACTATTAGGCGTATATGAAATGAATTGGTACAACTTTTTCAATATGATACATGCTGCTACGGAACCCTTCATAGCCGAGTCCTAATCGTACTTGGTAGCTTATTTCTAAACAAAAATAAAATCGAAACCATTTTAGAAAGCTTATAATTTTAATGTTAATTTATTTTAAACATATAGGTACATTGCCTATTTTTGCTTTTCATGTGCATTAAAGTATTAAATAAATAAATATATAAGTACAAATTTACTATAAAAAAACTATAAAATGCGTAATAGTGTCCTGTATAAGTATATTATTATACTCTTTGGGAATATGTATATTATTATACATATTCCCTAATTGCAAGGAGGGAGTAAGACACCTCTATCCCGCCATTATTTGACAAGCAATTTTTTTTTGTTTTCTATTGCAGTAGACTGTGAGTGATAACGGCAGACTGACGGATCGTAACCACGCGCAACAGCCTATTCCTCTCCGCCTTGCCGCACGCATACCTCGGGCGCGTTAAAGCGGTAATGGTCATTGGTCAAACACAAGATGAGGTAGCTGGTAGAGTAAGACGAAAGGTACGTACGGGCGCGTCCTGAGCGCGGTCGGCGTCGGGCAGGCGCGCCCGCATGTCCTTGAGCGGGAACGCAGACACGCGGCCCGAGCTCACGCGCCCCTCCGACACGCACCCCGACACCTGTTGAACAACCACATTTATTTTCGAAGGATTTCGGAAAATATTGCAGGTTCTAAATTCGAATAATAAGTATGTTTCTTTGTATGGGTTAGGTCAAATTATTTTTATTGTACGAAACAATTTTGACGATTGTCTTTTGTTTAAAAGTAGGCGCTTTTTGGATCCCATATATTCTATCGGTATATTTAACGACGTGTATATATGACATTAAAAAGTAAACCGACTGATTTTTTTTCTATTTTATTGCATATACATTCTCTAAAACTTCATGTGTGGCTCAAATTTTTGAACATTAAATTAAAAGATAGGCAGAAGGACTAAGACTCTACTCACGCGTATCTCTCTCCCCAACACCCAATCCCGAGCAAAAATTTTTTTATCAGATAATTTAAAATATGTATCTACACAATTTGAGTTGGCCAACCCTTGAATCGAATCTGATACCAAGGAAGGACTCGGTATTCAAGCCAGGGTCCAGGTGACCCCTACACACTCGAATTGCATCCAGAGCAGACTAAGTATGTTCGATTTCATAAAAAAATAAACAAATACACGCAGTTTTATGTTGGAGTTTGTAATTGCAAACCTTTAGTCTAGATTTCCAAAAGCCTGTTTTTTTCAGTTAAGCCCAACGAAGATAATGTGGCCAAAAATAATGTAATTTTATACAGATATCTTACCGTAAGCACTAAATGTGTAATGATGTGGAACGCCACAAACGCAGTGAGAACGTAAACTGTCCATATCGGAAGTTCAGTCTTCTGTAGGTATACTGCTAAGAATATTGTAGCAACTGCAACAAAATTTTAAAACATTTAACACCATCCTTCTAGTACAATATTGTAAACCATAAACATTGACACGGGTCTGCTGCTGGGAGAATCATTAATTAACCACATGAGCTTGGAAAGGGGGAGGGAGATAAGGAAACATCCCGATATGTCTTGTAGAGGGAAAGGATTAGTAAGATTTTTCATGTAATACATGTAAGATCTTATTATTATTGGTATTTATTTTTTCATTCTGAAAACCACTCGCGATTTTGGATGGGTTTGTAAAGTTAAACATCTCCATGTAAAACAAAGGGTGAAGGGCATTAAATACCTTAAAAATATCTCACGATTGACGGATAAGGTATTTTAAGTAAGAAATAAACACCGCTTATAGATATTAAACAATATGTATATGCACATCACTTTGCTAACATAAAGCCAGGTTAATAGGTTAAATACACTTCAAATTAAAAAAAAAACAATGGCGGACATTGTTAGCAAATGGAATAAAAGAGAGAAAAAATCATTGAACTTTTTTAGTTTTTGCCATGAGCGTAATTATTTACTGTTAGTCAAGTTGAAATTTCTACAAGTTACACGATTTAACAAAATCGGGCTAAAATTATTTAAAAATGGCAGTCCGTCCTAGCTTAGCACAGGTGGACAGATTTTATGCTACGAGCACTATACATTTACCTACCTTTCTCTTAAATCGCTCTATCTTTTTAATAAAACTGAATCCAAATTCGTTAAGTAGTTTTAAAGATCTTAGCATACCTACATAGGGTTCGACAGCGGAAAGAGTCTTTATTTTATACCTAACATATAGTGATTAGTCATTAGTCGTCAAAGAAAGTTAGGTTGGGGTCTTAAGTAAACCCCCAAGGGTCCAAGCCTTGTCGTGGCGGGGGGGGGGGGGGCTGAGTAATTGGGGTCGAGGTGGGACCCTGGCGAAACCAATTGGACCAGGAAGGCCGCTCCTCAGTACCCTTCTCCGGCCAGAGGGGACATATGGTGCCTGTCGCTACTGGAACCCGGAAGTGGTACGCGCCGTGTCTCCGTGCATGACGTCTGACGAGATGCGGCCTCTATTGAGTGGAGCCGCCAGAAGGGGATCAGTAGATCCAGTGGAAGTTTGTATTTCAAGTGTAAGTTTCAAAAGCGTCCCATCAGCCTCGGTACTTGGCGAAGGGGAGGACACCGTGTGGTTGTAGTCAGTAGGAGTCTGACATAACCCGCCACTTACCCCGAAACTGGCGGGTATCCATGATGGATTTCCACACGTTAAAAAGGGATCTTAAGTAAAGTGGTGGACTTCTTACTCAAGCTCATTTAGTGAGATTTAGCGGGAGCGAGCAAATACTCTACACTAATTTCTTTATGATTACTTCAATTGTGAACTTTAATTGAACAAAATCGTAGAAAATGCCACGAAATTCAACAGTTACGAAAAAACTACGACCATCTTTTCTTTCGATAACGCCAAACCCTTATTGAATATTATTTGCTTTATCATGTACGACATACAACCCGTACGAATTTACTGTGCACCTGGGGCTGTGAGTGTGACGTCATTTCGCATTTTATTTGTTTATCATTTTTTTATGTTGATATAAAAGATCGGTTTGATAACGGTAACAAATATATTATGTTATGGTTACTGAGCGCTTGCAGCGTGCGGGTAGCGGGAGAGGGGTCGCATTCCAGTGGAGCGCATAGTTGACAAGGACGGGTTGTACGTAATTTTGAACACATGCAAAAACAAAAGGTTCGCAATGTTACAGGTACATTTTTGATGTTATATCACGCATAGCATTCCACAGATTAGTCCAAGTTTTTAAATGTATGTTTAGGTTTTCAGGAAAAATACTCACTTCCTAGAATATGAGCCGAGTTACCCACAAACCAATGCAGCCAGTTGAATACGGGTCTCCGTTTTGTTCCCGGGTGAGGTCGGAAGTATGCTCCTGAAATTTATTGAAAACAATATTACTATTTACTGGATGACTGGTCCTTTATAGGTATATTATTATACTCTTTGATATATGGTTTTTTATTTAAATGGCATAAGACAGAAAATAACCACACGATTTTCCTGACGGTAAGAGAAAAACCGTGGCCTGTACAGTGTACACACCTTGTATGACAAATAAATATTAATTTTAGTCTTAATGATTCTTACCAATAGGTTGTAAAAAGCAAAGAATGACGGTGATGAGCCCGGTGATGGCGTGTGGGTTGTCTCCCGTGGTGGTAATGGTGCCTACCTCTACCACGATCAGGATGAACCCAGTCATTGTCAGCAACCATGTTAGCACCATTAGTATTCTGTGGTACTGGAGACAAAAACAACCTGTTAAACTTTTTAATAAAGACAACCAAGTAGACCTATGATAAGATATATCGGTATATCTACATTGTCTATAGACACACAACAAGCCACGAGGGGTTTATACCGAGGTTCAATCAGAGCAAAAACGAAATCTAAAGAGACGTACTATTCGATCTAGCTAGTGCTCTGGCCAGAGAGGAGAGCGGTCGTAGCCCCTATGACCCTTGGATCCGCTCTTGTACGAGAGATTATAATAGCGCCTTACTGACCCGAGGCCCTTATATACCAGCCTAAAGTACTAGCTGACTGCCTATACTTTGTTAACACATTATATTGAGAACAGTAAACTAATTATAAAATATCTCATCAGATACAATTTTTTTAGTTTTTTAAAATATTATTTATGTAATTAAAATTAAGTTTTTCGGGGTGATTGTTTTTTGTTCGGTAAGAGTTGAGGTCGGTTGAGCTATGGGTATGTCAATTTGAATGAGTACATATTGTTTACCTATATTTTATAATAATGTGCAGTAAAAATGTAAAAACCGTAATTATCAATGAGATAATAATGAGAAAAAAATATGCACTATTATATCTATATATTAATACGTGATGCAAAAACTTTTTTACGAAAATTGCGCGGACGCAGGAGCATAAAATTTGGAACACTTATAGTTATGTGTAGGAGAAGTACAGAACGCTAATATTTTTCAATAATAATGCTTATAAAAGATTGTTAAATCAATAAATAAAACATTACCCACACTACCATGCATTTGACACATACAAACAAATATATTGATGATAATAACGATAAAAATCACGGATAGCGCACTAAAAAGTTTGGAAACAAAGTAGTTGGTCTTGAGAAATGAAGATGCGTTCATATCAACAAGATATTAAAATTTATTAAGTCGAATTTCGACCAATGGGCGACCACTAGTTAATATAAATATACATAAGACGGAAGGTCATGAGCGAAGTGTAGTTACTTTAAGGTGGTCATGAGTATGGATATTGTAGCGGTTGGCGCTCCTGCTAGTGACGGGTTTATGTGTTCGTATATTTTGAGAAGTCTTATGTATAGTTATGATATTGTGGCCATTAGCATAGTCGGCAATCGGCATAGCAGGTGATGCAACAGGTGACTGATTAATGATTAAGAAGTTACTATTGGTTCGCTTATAGCATTTGTTACCATTTAAACTGTAGCACCCAATAACCATGTTTCTTGTGACATGCCTTTTGCAATTTGCATACGTTTACGTATATCGTGTACGTATGAATACGTGTACGTCTCGCAGTGTTTGGACCGCTGTCTAGTATTTTTTTTTATTTTTATGGCAAAAGTCAGCGAACAAATACGCGGATCCCTTATGTTAAGAGATAACCGCAATCTATAGACACCATAGATGTGGTAGGTGCGTCGCTGTCCTGTGTCTGAGTGTCAGGCCAATTGTGCAAGCATACCGGCAACCCTGACCCCCGAACTGAAACATGATATTGTCATTATGGCCGTAAAAATAGGTAAGTCGGAGGATCCCTAGGCGGGCAAGTTGCTGCACAGCACTCTACCACCAGGTTGTCAGGTTAATAGTCTCTCCATGAATCTGCATGATTGTAATTCTTAATTCAATTATTGGCCCACGTTGCGGGGCGGTGTTGAGCCCCTTCGGGGGTTTTGCATAGACACGCATACCGTGACATGTTTACGTAGTGTTGTCATGGTAGAACTATTATTCCAATGTTTACGATGGTTTGTTTACCATCAGATGGGTGTACACTATAGTTGTTTGTGCGAGAGTAAGGTGATATTTGTATAATGAGTTATGTAGTGAGTGATTAAGATGCTACGGTATAGTTTATTCTTATGACGATATGGTTGCAAGTGGTTTTCCGTTTTAATATTTTTGGTTGTCTACAAGAGAGGTTGCTCTTGCTACGGACTGCCAACGTCCACGATATATGTGAGCTCCTGGTCTATCAGCTCAGGTATATATATACATATATGAAATCTATACGCTTCGAATAGTGTCCGTCGAAAGGCCGCGACGAAACTTTTTGGAAATGGCGCAACCAATCACAAATGGAGTGCGCGTGTTCTGTGCAAATAGATAGGTACACAATTTATCAACGTTGTAATCTAGAAAATTAAACAGAAAACTATTAAAAAAAGACGGGTTGCAATCTGGGGGTGCCGGCAGAAGTGAAAACTTGAACATTAACGTTGTGCATTTTTGACATTTTGGAATGGTTAGGGAATAATTTTGCACGAATTGCTTTAATTATCAGTATGAAAGTACTATCATTTATGTACAAATATTATTTTCATATCAATAACCTGCGTTTGGCTTGACAAAAACTCGCTAAAGTAAGACCTAGTGAGCGTCGTCATATTATCTGTATAACGAACATTGCTCGTCTACACATAAAGCTTATATTCAAGATGGAACAAAAAGAGCAATATCTGCTATCTGTTAGAATGTAATGGTAGGTATATTGCGGCGTATTATCCATTGCGCATCCTATACTCTTCGGAAATATCTAAGCAATACAAATACAGCAATGAATCGATGTTTTATTTTAGATCTCGGTCTTACGGTCTGACGATCTGACGCGAGTTTGGAAGTTTTTACCCATTCCAAAAAAGTGCGCTACGCGTGCGTTTTCACTTCAATAAGTTGTCATATATTATATTATGTGTTTAACAAACTTACCGCAAACCATATGTCCTTTCCGCCCAAAGATTTACCGACCCATGTCTTTCTGAAGTATCTAAAAATAAAAAATTAAGTCGGTTATTATAGTTACAACATAAAAACTGAAATCTAAATACGCACCCTATTACAGAACCAATTAGATTTAAATAAGAATTAACAGTTAATATCGTACCGCCTTTAACACAGTTAATATTACTGGTTTTATAGCCGCAGGAAAGCGTTTATGTATCCAGCGCATACGAAAAAATTATATTTCGTCGTGTCGTATGGAGCAATTGTGTAATCATAAAACGTTGCGTGTCATTTCAGTTTGTCAGTATTTCACGGGTTTCAATGCTAAATTGTGTGCGCCAAATGAATGACTAAATACCTACGTGACGCAAGTGTGACCAGCGATGGAAACATAAAACAACCGTTAAGTGAAACCTTACATTTTTTAAAAAAGTATCTTCACGCCCATATCCCGAAGAGGTAGGCAGAGGTACAACCAAGGCACCCACGACTAGCCGAAGACACTAAGTCCCACAATGTGATAGGTGAAAGCCTATCGCCAACCGGGCACATTTCCAATACCGACCAACATTTTTTTATTAGAAAATTGGAAAAACCAATTTCCTTTTTGTTGACCGACCCGGGATTCGAACCCGGGACCTCATACAGTCAAGTCCAACACCCGGACCGCTAGACCACATTTTTTATTTTATTTTAATTTCACCATGTTAGTTTTAGCAGGGTTTTAACAAAGATGTGTGTTGCTTAAGTTTGTCATTTCTATGTAGTTAAAGGTACGTGCAATAGGTAGAGAAGAATAGATAAATAATGAAGCGTATCTATACTAATATTATAAAGAGGAAAGGTTTGATTTTTTGTTTGTTTATTTGAAATGAATAGGCTCCGAAACTACTGGACCGACTTCAAAAATTCTTTCACCTTTAGAATGCTACATTATCCCTGAGGGACATAGGCTTAAGCCAAAATACACAGGCGAAGCTGCGTGAAACTGCTAGTATGATAATAAAGAACCAACCTAGCCAGCAGTATCCCCAGAGAGGCGGCCCCGATCCAGGCGGCGATCATGAAGCAGCCGTGCAGCTTGAGCAGCAACTTGGAGGCGCCGCCCGCCGCGCCCACCGAGGCCAGCGCCAGCGGGCTGCCCGACGCCTCGTACGCCAGCGAGTGGAACCCCACTCTCTCCGCGTCTGCAACCGTTTCTCTCATTTATATTTATCTTCTACCGGCGATCCAGCAAGGCTATGCGTTCGTGATGACAGACATTCTTTATTGACGCTTATTTATCGTGTACTTCATAACACCCAGCAATGTCAAAGATTAATCAGAAACAATTAATTAATTTGACAAAGCTTCGCAAATAATATTCTAGCTAAGCTACTTACAATATGAATTTGTAAATTTTAAAGTTGCATGCATACAATTTATACGCAAACACGCGTTTTACAAAAACAGTGGTTTCTGTAAATATATTAATTGTAATTATTTTGTGGTATTCCAAACACTTTCACTATAATCGCACACATATATCTTAACATTCATTTGTTTGTTATCTTAACAACACATTTTTAAGTGAAGAGACACTTGTACTATTTTACGTATAGTTATTTTATAAATAGCCTTCCGCCTTTTGCTTCTAACAGCATCACTAGGGCTAAAACTTAAACTACTCTTACCTTTACGTACTTACTCTTAGTAGTTTAAGTTTTAGCCCTGATGATGCTTTTATAAGCGAAACCGAGATGCTATTTATTAAATAATAAATTGTAAGTAATACCTAAAACAGTGCAAGTGTTTTTTTTATTTAAAAATACTAGTCGTCGCCCATTGGTCGAAGTTCGACCATAATAATTTTAATATATTTTTGATAAGAACGCCATCTTCATTTATTAAGACCAACTTCTTTGTTTCCAAACGTTATCAATGTATTTGTTTGTGTGTGTCAAATACATGGTAATTTATGTAATGTTTTTTTTTATTTAATGCACTATACCTACAAGCATTATTGAAAAACATTTTCGTTCTGCACTTCTGCACATAACTTAAATAAGTATAAACTGTTAGTGTGTCATATTTCATACTCCTAAAGGGGTACAAAGTTTTAGCTTCAAGTATTAATATTATGACAAATGTTTGGAAATCTAATCGCCTACGACAGAAAATATCAAATATGTCTAAACATGCTTGAAACAATAAATACTTACTAATATAATTATGTATTAACAAAAGTTGAACTACCTAGATGGAAGAGTGCCGTGCAGCAGCTCGGCTGAATATGTTGTACCTAATTATTATTTTTGCTTACATAGTGTTAGTGCGATCCACTGACATGTTCTAAAGGATGTCTGCCTGTTCGTTTGCCTAATAAAAATAACCAGTAGTCGCTCATTGGTCAAAATTCGACCATAATAAATTTTAATATCTTGTTGATAAGAACGCCATCTTCATTTCTCAAGACCAACTACTTTGTTTCCAAACTAATTAGTGCGCCATCTGTGATCTTTTATCGTTATCATCAATATACTTGTTTGTGTGTGTCAAATGCATGGTAGTGTGTGTAATGTTTTATTTATTGATTTAATGTACTTTATAAGCATTATTATTGAAAAACATTAGTGTTCTGCACTTCTCCTACACATACACTATAAGTGTGCCAAATTTTATACTCCTCCGTTCGCGCAATTTTCGTAAAAAGGGGTCCAAAGTTTTGACATCACGTATTAATATATAGATACTCTGTAACAAATAGCTATAAATGTAATCCTACCTTTCATGGAGTCACCGGCAACGACCATCAAGTAGTATTTATCGTTTGCCAAGTCGAAGGTTTGCCCTTTGACCACGGATACCACATCCCTCCTGAACTTGCAGTACAACTTTCCGTCAACATTCGAAGACTCCAACAGCTGAACAATATCCTGGGGAGAGTCCGACCTTAAAAAAGACAAACATAAAATTATTTAAACAGAATTATGTTATCTTTTTAACATAACATACGAGGCTTCTAAAAACCCTTTTTAAATATGAGTAATATTTAAAAAGGATTTAAGAAGTAAAAGTTTCGTAAGTAGACGGAAATCAGAAATGAAAATGTAAGTTAAAAATTCTGTATACCTACATTGAAAAAGGAAGATAACCATGTCAATTTAACAAAACCCTTTTGAGGTAAAATCTTTATTCCCATGGACCATACAAGTCATAGTGGTGCGCGCGACATTGTGGTAAACTACCACCGGATGGGAATCGCGGCTTTACACTGGAAGATCCGGCGAAAGAAACTCTGCAGGCTTGTCTTTTTTCAATACTAATATTAACATGATTAACTAGGTAAAAAACAAAAATTACAATCTAATTTTAACTAAACTGAAAAGTGTTACAAAGTACAACAAATTACAGAGATTGCGAGATTGAAATCTCTATCCCCAAGCATGTTCGTCTTCCAAATACTTTGAGACCTTAAACGACCACCTTGTTGGTCGAGTGGCTAGCGTACACGCCTAACTACATCGACCGACCGCAAGGCTCGGGTTCGATTTCCGACGGGGGCAGGCATTTCTGTGATGAACATTTAGATGTCTGCATTTCCGGGTCTGGGTCTTTATTAAATTTATTCAGGTATCTATTTAAGTATTTCTGTGTATTAGTACCGTTGAGTAACACCCATAACACAAGCGTGTAATTTGCTTACTTTGGGGTTAGATTCATTTTGTGTGACTTGTCCAGGGATATTTATTTATTATTATTAATTGCTGTATCTACCCTTTTAAAAGAATAAGATATTTGGTAAACAAAAACCGAAATAGCATTGTTTGCTACTACTATACGAACTTTGATCCCCTATTATCATGCTTCTCTTACTTTTTTTGCATACAAAATACAAAATTACATAGAAATCATTCCAGGAGTTTAGCCGTGAAAGAGTAACAAACAGACATACTTTCGCATTCATAAATCTATACTGGTATGGTTACCAATTCTTTTACAATAAACAGATTTTTTTTTCAAAATATTAATGTAACTATTTTAGGTGTACTCGTAATACAAAAGATACAATATTGGCAATTTTCGTTACTAGAAAAACGATGTTACAAAAATCCTAAAACTATGTTTTATATAATAAAATACAAACTTTATAACAATACTAGCTGTTATGAAATTAAAGTTAGGTACCTATTACATGTTAATTAGTATTTTGATATTTGTATATATTGCTCGGGGGTTTGTCATGACCCCCATGAACCCCTTTCCCCCTAGACGTGCAATTTATGTGCGTGTACGTGTGTTGTATGCCATATACACATAAATTTAATGTGAGTGCGTATGTATGTCTACGTGCTTGTGCGTATTTTTTGTGCATATACATAATTTGTCTCCAATTCTACTCACCTTCGGACATATGGTTCAGCCTTTGGATAAGTCCAGGATGTGAACAGATTGATTCTTCCATTGTCGTTCCTGACGCACTCCATAGCGCTATCATCTCCCATCTTGCCATCCAAACTCAGACCAGCGGCAACATACTTGGGGTTGTCGGTACCCTGGATCTCAAAGGTATAGATGTCTCCAGCGACAAACACGGCTACTATTGCTTTGCAGTTGCCAGAATTGACGCAATTTTGTGGGACCCCAAAGCAGAGTTTGGTGTCTGCGCATCCTTGGTATATTGTGTCTAAGGGTCTTGGAGTAGTTTTTTGCTGGAAGGTAAGAAATTATTTAGTAATCTGTCCGCATAAGTAGGGGTGCCTCTGTATGTTTTGTCAGTAACACTGTGACTTTGAAAAGATGGTCGAACTTTGCAACGACACAGCAGATTCAGGGTTGATACAGCTTAGGAAACTTCAAGAAAAGTGCGTACTTAAACCCTAATGGTTGTCAATACAACTGTGTTACTCTTTGTATTGCAGATGACCGTGGGCTTCGGTGACCACTCACCATCAGGTGTCCCATTTGTTTCTTTGTCTCCACTTCAGCAAAAAACGCAATACTTTAGAGAAGCTGAGGGCAACGCCTAATGGATAAAAAAACGTTTTGAATATTACTAACTTTGGTCTCCATAATAACTGGTGGTCCCGACGTTGTTCTTGGTGGAGCAGCGGCTGAGGCGGAGGTGCTAATCTCTGTATCTGGTGTCACCACTTCCACCAGGGAGGATTCCACGTTTTTCCAGAATGTAGAGTAACTCTGAGCTACTGTTGCTCTGAAGATTGGACGAATAAGTATAAATACAATATTACAAATGAAAAATTTTATTTCTCATCTGAAGATGTGAAAATTAAAACCGATAGGCTATTATAATAGTAATTTATAAGTGATAAGTAAAACAATAGAAATAGCTAGTGCCATTGCTAACATTCTTACAAAACACTTGTACTGTATAGAACTATCTATACAGTATAGAACTATCGGGAGCTATCAGGTTGTAATTTCAACATCATAAAGATCCTCATGGTCGAGGGGTTGGCTTACATGTTTAACGCTATTGACCATAACTTACCACCAACCAAGAGACTCAAGTTTGATTTCCGATGTGGGCTCACATTTGTGATGAACCTCATGAGGTATTGGTGTCGCTGACTAGCACCCATAACACAAGTATATTATTTGCTTAGGTATTTTGGAGTCAGACCTATGTGTATAATTTGCTCACAGATATTTGTATTTTGATACTTGTTTATAATCATATTCCGGGGAATGAAAGCGACGATCCAATTGACTGCTAAGGGATACATATAGTAATTTAGATAGCGTTGTCAGTCTGAAGGTGATAAAGTTCTGTAAGGG
>NJDC01001161.1:157679-179689 GCA_002245475.1 Calephelis virginiensis
TGTATCGTATCTTCACGAGAGCACATGGCTCTCCTAACTGTGGGCTAATATACAAGGTTCAATTAATAAGGCCGGAACATAACAGTGCTATTATAGCGGCAGGAACAAGTAAGGCGAGAGCTCGAAGGCGAGATTTACCCCGCCATGTTTGCTTCACAGTATTCCGCGTGGTTTAGTCGGTAATGACAAATGGATTGTGAGAGTGTGGTGACTGTGGGCGTTGGTGGAAGTGCCAAACAAGTCGATGTTCTGATAACAAAAGATTTCCTAAGATATTGATTATTTTGGAGGCAGTTTGGACCCTCTAGCTACTTCCAAATATTTGCCAATCTCGTTTCATTTTGTATCTGGTTAAGGGATTAGCTCAGGTTTGATTCCCTGCATTTGAGAGGCGAGAATACTCACTGCATCAGGGTCTGGGTGATTATTAAAATAATTTTTAGTCAACTTCGAAAAAAGGAGGTTATATGTTCAAACCCTATATTTTTTATGTGTGTTAATCGATTTCTCAGTAATTTAGGAATCAATTTCAAAAATTGTTTCTTTGTTTTAAAGACCATACTTTTAAGGTGGTCCTATTACCACCAAGTCTGGATCTGATGATGGAATCCCAGAGAAATAAAGGAAAATACTTATTATTTGTTGCCTCTGTGGTCTAGCGGTTCAGGTGTTGGACTTGACTGCATGAGGTCCCGGGTTCGAATTCCGAGTCGGGCAACAGAAAGAAAATTTGGGTTTTCCAATTTTCTTATAAAAATTTTTGCTCGGGATTGTATATTATGTGCCCGGTTGGCCGATAGGTTGTGCCTCTGCCTACCTCTTTGGGGATATGGGAGTAAAGATACTTACTTTTTTTGAAAAGAAAAAACTAAGTTGATTTAGTCATTGAAATCAAAGATTTATTTATTATAGCTTCAATATTATAAAAGTTCGGCTCAATATTCAATAAAACAGGACTCGATTAGTTCGCTTTTAACGGATTTATTATTTTTAAAATGACGTTTATCTTATTTGACATGTGTCCATTTAAACATATATAATATAGTTTCTAACAATTATATGTTTTTATATGTATTAACATCAATAACATATCAACTAATACCCGTATCACAAGTATACAATTTATTTATTTTAGGGTTTAAAAACATCACGATTATCTTTTCCCACTAGCTGGCGTTGTGAAAATATTTCAAAGGATAATTTCTTCGATTGCAGACGAATCGATTATTTCGACCTAGTGAAAGTACAAAAGCTGAACCCTTAAGACACCTGCCCTACATTGCAAGGACTGACTGTTAATTTATTCATTTAAGAAATATTTCTTGGCAGCCCTTTGCGTGACTTAATTTCATTCGCCCCCATTACAAATTTGAACTATTAAATTGTCGCGTTAATTGTTCACAATATACTGGATGTTTCCTTTGACTTTGTCCGCGTAGAAGTAAAAAAATAAAAGCAAAAAAATAAAAAACATCCAGAAAGCCAATTCTGATTATTTTATAACCATATCGCGATTTAACAATTATTTTTTCGAAAAATACTTAATGATTGCGAGATGGTCCCACATATATTTTATAAGTAATGATTTTTTATTGAATCAGCCGTTACTTTGCGGAAATCCATTATAACAGATGTAAAATTAGCCTTTATTTTGCTAATTCCGCGTAAGCAGTGTAACTGTTGTGGCAAATAATCCAAGTCCAAGTGCGATTTGGTGTTATCTGTGGTGAGTCCTTCGACAAAGTTGGAGAAGGACGTGACAAGTAGTTTTGTTTCCCGTGTTCGGACTCTATTTGTGATCTAGTCGCGGAAATGGGACGTGGGAACTTTAGGTAGGGATGTCACATGTAAATAACGTGACAATTTAAATTGTTTCCCGAGCTTTTCCTATATTCGTGTTCTGGTCGCGGAGGTGGGTGGTGGGAACGTCAGTTAGGCTTGTTACATTCTGTGTCGTTTGGAGGATTATGTGCCACAACAGTTACACTGCTTACGCGGAATTAGCAAAATAAAGGCTTATTTTACATCTCTGAATAATGATTCCTCCACCAAGTCCACCCAGTAACCAGAACGCAGCACCAAGTCGAGGTACGGTCTCCCGGGAGACAACCCTTGGTGCTGGCGTTGTAGGTAACAGCCCAATCCATCTAAATAATGATGTCTCGGGCTGAACACTCTGCTCGGCCCACAAAGTTCGGTGAAAAATATACAAAGAAATTAGTTAATAACCTCCTCTTTTTCGAGTCAATTAACAAATATAGACAAAAAATTGCGCTGATATTGGTTCTATTATTAATAAATTAGACACACGCGTGAACTCAAAGTACCTACCTACTAGGTAGTAACAGATTAGGTACCAAACTTTTGCAAACAATTTTACAAGGCGTTTTAAGTTTACGTGAATCCTATAAGCGATCGGTATAAAAAGTATAATATGTGCTATTCCAGACTACATCCCATTATCGCCTCTGTGGTCTAGCTGTTCAGGTGTTGGACTTGACTGCATGAGCTCCCGGGTTCGAACCCCGGGTCGGGCAACGAAAAGAAAATTTGGTTTTTCTAATTTTCTAATAAAAAATGTTGCTCGGGACTGGATATGTACCCGGTTGGCGATAGGCTTGCAACCTATCACATTGTGGGACTTAGTGTCTTCGGCTAGTCGTGGGTGCCCTGGTTGTGCCTCTGCCTACCTCTTCGGGACATGGGCGTGAAGATACTTTTTTTACATCCCATTTTCGTGCTAAGCTTTATCCCAACAGTTTGAACCGTTCTGAAATAATTCAGTAACAAACGTTCATTCATCCAAACTTTCGGATTTAAATTTAACAGAAGTTGCTTTCTTTTTTTAACCTTTTTCCTTGAATAAATAATCTCATCAAAAATGTCTACTTTGAAATGTCACCAAGACAAGACAATGTCGTTCACACTGTCAAAAGTTCTCAGATGTCATGTAGGGTCATGTTTAATTTAACACGCTCTACAAGGCCTAACTTCAGTACAGACGTTTGAGAGATTAGCCGGAATAAATAGCCAGACAGACAGACAAAAATAGTAAAAAATGTTATACATATGTAACTTATAACAAAACTGTAGGTATCTTATTCATAAATGTAAGTATTATAGGTATTAAGTGCAAAGTAAACAAAGTTCGCCGGGTCGGTTAGTACATACATATGCATGTAGTAAAAAGCGGTTATTTTAAGACTCCAATTTTATTTAATTGTATAGTAAAGCTGCCTCTGGCGTCTTTGAAGTTTGTATAGGTACATTACCATAGATGTCTTCTCGCTCTTTAAGTATGTCAGTAGTTTCGTCAAAGAGTACGGAAATAAGCAGTTCGCACGTACTATTAAAGCCGAATAGATTTGTGCGTGGGGCTAATTAGCTTTGGAAACTGCGTGGGAAATACTATAGTGGTGTGGGTTAAGGTAAGACCTTGACGAATTCACCGGTAATCTTGTTAAATCATAAAATTTGGTATAGCACGCTAAAATATACAAAAGAGGTAGGAAAGAAATGGAAAAAGGTGTGTGTGCGATTCACACACGATAGAAGTGAAACTTCAGTTAATCGACAAAAGAATGAGATGAATATATATTTGTGTCTCTTACCTGCAAAAGAATGAGATGAATATATACTTGTGTCTCTAAGGCGCAGGACAAATACAAGTGGCGTCGGGCGAAGGCGAGGTGCGACACTTCTTTGATTTTCATACAAAATGTATGGAAGAGTTGGGGCCCGCGCCGCATCGTCTCAGTATGTCTCGCGCCTCACCTCTTCTATACATTTTGTATGAAAGTCAAAGAAGTGGCGCACCTCGTCTGCGCCTCGCCTTCGCCCGACGCCACTTGTATTTGTCCTGCGCCTTACCTGCAAAAGAATAAGATGAATATACTCGTATATTTGTGTCTCTTACCTGTCGTTTTTCTGTTGCGCCCGTTTTGAAATCACAACGATTCCAAAAAAGTTTCACTTCAATAACGAAGATTCCCATAAAAGTGAAATAGACGAAGCACATTAAATAAGATATACACCCCGCCAGTGTTACTTTGGTCCACCGATGTGTCAGTCACAGTGACTATAATGCTCGCTAAGTATGGTCTCGTAAAAATGTGTGTTTGTTTATTAAAGATGCAGGCAACATAATTGTTACTTGTGGTCGCCCATTGGTCGAAATTCGACCATATTAAATTTTAATATCTTGTTGATAAGAACGCCATCTTCATTTCTCAAGACCAACTACTTTGTTTCCAAAATTTTTAGTGCGCCATCTGTGATCTTTTATCATAATGCATGGTAGTGTGAGTAATGTTTTACTTATTGAGTTATTGTATTTTATAAGCATTGTTATTGAAAAATATTAGTGTTCTGCACTTCTCCTACACATAAACTATAAGTGCGCTAAATTTTATGCTCCTCCGTCCGCGCAATTTCTGTAAAAAGGGGTCCAAAGTTTTCATCACGTATTAATATATAGATTCAGTAACGCCAGGGTTCAGCTCAATTTTCAAGTACTTGGATTTTTATTAATGTTAAAAGAAAACCGGCAGACAAATTTCCTATTTGTGAAAAAACAGACCATCCGGTTTTAAAGGTGAAATCCTAAACCATATAATTATGCATGAATGGACATTAGTACCGTTACACAGACGGGACGAATATCATTGATAACAGCTGATAGCAAGTGATAACATTGATGGCCGTAACAACCGAGTGAGGTTGTCGTTTCCGGTGACGAAATTTGTGTAATTGTTGATATCTATAAATTACGTGTCACGTTGTTTGTCCGCGATGAACTCCTAAACTACTTAACCAATTTCATTCAAATTTGCACACCGTGTGCAGTTTGATCCAACTTGAAAGATAGGATAGTTTTTCTCATTTCACATCACAATTTATGATCAAAGAAATTACCATCCGAGGGAAGTCGGAACAGGCAGCTAGTTAAAATCTAAGTAAGCTTTAACATAAACTTGAAAGTACCAGATAAAAATCGGTGCAGACAATTTATTTCTAAGTTGTTATCAAAGAAAATAACTCGAACCTATCCTCCATTAGCGTGAGTTGCTCCCGAGTCCTGCCTTTTGTTATGAACTATTTTTTGTAAACAACATTTATTACAAAACAAAGTTAAAAGTAGATATACAACAAAATAAAATTAAATTTGGTATAGATAAATAAACTACTAAATATATACTATTTCATAAACTTACACACAAATAAAAAAAAAACTAAAAGTTAACTTAAAGTGAAAAAGAGTCTAAATCATGGCAAGGAAATGCTCTTGAAAGAATCAAGAGTTTCGAAGCTAAGAATTTTACAAAGTAAAGCCTTTTCTCAATATCATGGCCGATATGCAGAACAGATTCCTTACAGCCTTTGTCGCCTCTGTAGACTAGCGGGTACGGTGTTGGATGTGGGTACATAAGGTCCCGAGTTTGATTTACTCAGAAATTATTTTTCTATCTTCTAAGGTGTTGCCAGGTTTTTACAACTTCAACGTTTTTCAGGGTTAGATAAGTGCCACGTTGGCGATTGTTCACATTCAGACTTAATACCTGAATAGGTACGGCGGTGGGTGGCGGTACCTGAATAGCTAATCGTGGGTTCCTTGGTGTACAACAAACTCTACCTTCTTTTCGGGGATACCTATTTTTTCTTATTACCGTTTTACAATATACCCTAATCCAACATAATTAATGACTTCATTTATTTCCTATGATTTCAAATTTAGTACATTCAGGTAGGTACTACATAAGAAATCAGAGATTGAAGTTATTATAAATGAAATAGTAAACTTTGTAAGCGTAATACTTATGTGTGTAAAATGTTTGGAGAAAACCTAGTATACATAAACAGTTTATCTATATATCAATACGTGATGCCAAAACTTTGGACCCCTTTTAACGAAAATTGCGTGGATGCAGGAGCATAAAATTTGGCACACTTATAGTTTATGTGTAGGAGAAGTGCAGAACGCTAATATTTGTCAATAATAATGCTTATGAAGTACATTAAATCAATAAATAAAACATTACCCACACTACCATGCACTTTACACACACAAACAAATATACTGATGATAACGATAAAAGATCACAGATGGCACACTAAAGAGTTTGGAAACAAAGTAGTTGGTCTTAAGAAATGAAGATGGCGTTCTTATCAACAAGATATTAAAATTTATTGTGTTCGAATTTCGACTGACGGGCGACCACTAGTACTTGTACTTGTAAATGTTTGTGTTGGATAATTTAGTACACGAGTAAATAGTTTTTTTTTAAACTAGCTTAAGTTACAGGATTATAATCAAATACCTCATATAAAGAGCCCATACAGATTTTTGAAATTTTTAAAAAATATGGAAAAATATCAGTTATAAGTTTGCCAGCAGTTATAAGTTTGCCATAGTGTTGGTTCCGGACTCTGTAAATAAATCAACTGCATTCCTACCGAGTAGGTATCGTCTATTCACTAGGAAATGTCCAGATTCCACTCGAGAAAAGATAATGTTTTGCTATTGTTTCTTGAATTGCCTATATAGTAAAACCATTTTGCCTAGCGATGGGCCGAGTCAACTTTTCGGTAACTCGAATTACTCGAGTTGACTCGCTTACCAACTCGGGTTTGCAATCAGCCCGAACCTGTAAATAGGTTTGTTATAAATGCCCCTTCTAAAGACACCAGTTCAACAGACTGAACGATATGACTTTATTAAGTTTTTATTACTTTTTTAGTTTGAAATGTAAAATATGTGTTAAATATATAAAATACTAACTGTTCCGGGGAACTTCGTTCCACCCGTTCAGTTTGTAAGGGGGAAAAATTGAAAAAATCCTTTTTCCTAGTTTCCTAGCTGTTGTAAGGATAAAATGTACCGCATGTCCTTCTCTCGTTTCTAAGCTACCTCTCTATCAATTTTCAGCCTAATCGGTTTAACTATCACGATTTAATTTTTTTTGTTTTTAAGGTGTATTCTGCTATTCGGGGCGAAGACAAATAGAACGAATCAAAAGCCATGAAAATTGGTCCAGCAGATCTCGAGTTGTAATTGTTACGACAAACCCGACTTTCTTTTATACATTATATAGACGTAATTTGAAAATTATTCACCATTCACATGATAATTTTATCAAGTACCTATCAACATTGTTAGATTGCTCTTATTCAGGTTATGTCACACAAGCATCTTTATAATAAGTAGGTGGTAAAGTTTTCACTTGTGGCAACTATGCAGCAATTTGCCCGGTAGGGATCCATCGCCTCACCTATTCCTGCCACCATAATGACTCTGTCATGTTTCAGTCCGGAGGGAGGAGTGGCAGGTAGACTTGCAGCGACGCACCTATCACATCTATAGTCTAAAGTCTAGTGGTCTATAGGCCAAGTTTATATCTTACCACCTCTCTATCTAGGATACCTCTAGGAGATCTACCGCAACATTAAATATCTGGTTGGCAATGCACCATTAACATTTAAGGCAGCTTTTAATTTTTTTTGCAGGAAAGTTTATTGGTTTGCTTTCCAATAAGTGCCAATTTATGAATGAACGATTCGACGTAACACTGTAAACATTTTTCAGATGTAAGTCTTAAATACTACGATCTTTTCGAATGTTTAAAATCGGGTTAAAAGTGACGGAGAAATCAGTTACCATATGTCGAAAAAAAACAGGATTCGAGTATACCCGGAATGGCTACACCGCCTTACCTAATCCTGCCGATATAACATCAAGACGTGTTCCGGTTTGGAGGGTAGCCGGTAAACTTACTTTTGCTCGAGGCTTAACATCCCGGTCTCAGGTTTACCACCATTACCACCGTTGGTGTGTCTAAGCGGCTTGAATTTCTTAACATCAGGAAGTCCGTCTGCTTGTTTGCCTTTCAATATCATAAAAAAAATATAACCTCCTTTTTTCAAACACAGTTAAAATGGGTATGGGTTTCTTCGTACTCACATTGTTCAAGAGTTCTTCCGTGGTCCCCAAGAACGTACTGATACACGTACGTCACGTGTGTTGTGGAGAAAGTGACTTGCGCGTGCGCATACATATTATTGCATTTTTGTTATCTGTTACTCTAAGTTCAACCTTATATCTATACACAGATGATAATTAATGTTAGCTAGGATATTTAAAATAGAAAACTGAAACCATGTGGTTGTTACGCACATGTATTTTTTGAATATTTATTTTAATTTGTCGTACAGTATTGAATAATCGTGTATTAAATATTAAGTTTCGTACTCAAAGCACTTTAGAATAACCATTTTACACAAATGTCTCATATTTAGTTCGAAAAACAACTTGATTTTCTAATTTCAGCTAAGTAAAACAGAAAAAAGACCGATTTTAATTATTCCATTAAACTTACGCATATATTTTTTTAAATATGCTTTATTAAATATAACTCAAAAGCCACTATCGAAACATGATAAAATTACCATAAGAATTATCATGATAAAATTACTATGGGACCACCATAAGAATTATCATAATAAAATTACTATGGGACCACCATAGGAATTATCATGACAAAATTACTATGGGACTACTATAAGAATTATCATGATAAAATTACTATGGGACCACCATAAGAATTATCATGACAACATTACTATGGTACCACCATAATAATTAGAATAGCAAGATGCAGAGTATTTAATTTTAAAATGGAATATCTTTTTTTTACTAATGTTTTGTTTTGTGCTTTGCATTAAGAATAATGTTTTTTATAAACATCGGACATTAGAACAATTTTGGTGATAAGGCGTTGCCAACCTGAGGCTGTATAAGATGCAAGTTTAAAGGCTACACTAACCTTCTTCGGAACATGACAGTGCCACCAATGTTGTGCCAGTCATGTCCCGATAACGGTAATCGTTAAAATAGGGGTGACTTACTCACGGTGTTAGTGACAAATGAAAGTAATGTTCATAGCACAAGATAGTCGGCACTAGTTCGTGAAAAATAAACTTCGTGCGTTTAAGTCTTATGCGTGACTGTCACTTGCTTGCTATTTTCAGTAATGTATAAAAACATGTTTTTATTTTAGCACAATACATAGAATAGTGTGTTCTATGTATGTATGTATGTATGTTTGCTTATTATTTTTGTTTAATTCTTTGTGATACACAAATTTTACCAAAATATGGTAAGGTTGGCATTACTGGAACACAAAATTTTTAATATCTTCTTCTTTCTTTAGGTTTTGGCCTTTACGTTAGTATTTAGCCATTAGTCAAGTAGTAATTTGGATCAAATTTTATATCAATTTAAATTTATTTTAATTAGTCATAAGTCGTCAGTAAGTCATGTCAGGCTCTTGGGTAAAATGGTGGCCTTTTTACACAAGCTCTTGTAATGAGTTTTGGCGGCAACGAGGAAATATACGATACGTTAATTTCTTCATGATTATTTCATTTGTGCACTTTCACTAAACAAAATTGTACAAAATTACACTAAAATTGACTAATATCACTCAATATTAACACGAAATTCAACAATTATGAAAAAACTTCGACCATCTTTTCTTTTGATGGCGCCAAAAACGTTTTTAATATCAGTAACCGCTGAACTTTTAGGTTGAGCAAACAGTGATTTGTCATTTGTTAGTTTCATATAAAAGTCAGTTCTTTTGTCTCATTTCAGATTTTTCGAAAAGCAATAAAATATGTGAACAAGCAATAAATTAATCATCGTTGTTTGCAAGTAAAGTAGTTTTTGACTTTGACCATTGTTTTATTTAGCTGATCCATTATTGGACTTAGGGATTTTTCTGATGGTCCATACAACGCAGCCATGGTAATTAAAACAAATAAAAATCTTCACGCCCATACCCACAAAGAGGTAGGCAGAGGCACAATAGGGCAGCCACTAATTCCTACAATGTGATAGGTGGCAAACCTATCTCCAACCGGCCACATATCCCATCCAATGTTGTTTTTTATTAGAAAATAAAAAAAATACACATTTTCTACTTTTTCTGGTTGCCTGATCTGGGGATCGAACTTGGAACCTCAAGAAGTCAAGTCGACGCCAGACCACTAGGCCACAAAGAAATAGACATAATATACAAAATTCATCATTACATATTTAGATATAAATACAGGTTTTAGTAGATAAATAGCAACATCGAAGAATCAATACAAAACAAAGATAATATAATTTTCATTGCATGATAATAACTTATTATGCAATGAAAATGGAGATGCTATTCTATGGTAATTTTAAAGGTGACGGTAATTGAAGCAACAGCAAATATGGCGGAATGACACGCGATTGTTGACATTATCTGTCCTTACATTTTTATGGTATTGTTAAAGGTTGCCTATTGGAGTTTTGGCGCCATCGAGACAAAAGATGGTCGAAGTTTTTTCATAATTATTGGATTTCGTGTTAATATTGAGTGAAATTAGTCAATTTTGGTGGCATTTTGTACAATTTTGTTCAGTGAAAGTGCACAAATGAAATAATCATGAAGAAATTAGCATTATGTATATTTCCTCGTTGCCGCCAAATCTCATTACATAACCTTGTGTAAAAAGGCCACCGCTTTACCCAAGAGCCTGACATGACTTACTGACGACTTATGACCGATGACTAATTATAATTGATATAAAATTTGATGCAAATTTCTACTTGACTAATGGCAAAATACTAACGAGATTGCCAAAATCTAAAGAAAGAAAAAAGGTTGCCTATTGCTTAATAGAAATATCAGTTTTCTTTCTTTCTTTAGGTTTTGACTTACACGTCAGTATTTTGCCATTAGTCAAGTAGAAATTTGCATCAACTTTACCAAATCCGGGATTCATTTATAATTAGGCAAAAGTCATAAGTCGTCAATAGTCATGTCAGGGTCTTGGGTAAAGCGGTGGCCTCATTACTGAAGCTCATGTAGTGAGATTTGGTGGCAACGAGGAAATACACGATACGCTAATTTCTTCATGATTATTTATTGTACAAAATGCCACCCAACTTGACTAATTTCACTCAATACAAACACGCAATTCAATAATTATGAAAAAAGTTCGACCATATTTTTTCTCGATGGCGCCAAAACCATTTAGCACTTTTAAAACCACTACCCATACAAATCTGTCGTAAGTTGAATAGCTGGTTGAAATAAATATTATTACAAAAACTTACCTTAGAACAGTATCTTTATATTTAAAAATGAATCCCTACTTCCCTTGGTCATAGTATTATGCAAATTAATAGAATTTGAAGCCATAATAATGTTCAAGTATGTGAGACTGTTATTAAAATTGTAAAAACAATTGAACTATATTTGAAGCCATAAAATATATTTAAATTGATCATGCGTCCGTTCGATCACAAAATTCACATTTTTTGAAGTATTAACTTTTGTCAGTAGAAGGTTCTTATGAAGAAAAAAATAGGTAAAAATCGAGGAAATTAAGAGAACAATACCTGAATTTTTCCCACACAACAATAATATAATAATAAAAGTCTTTATTTGCTTTGAAGTGGTGTACATGAAAGGTCTTGTGTTATTTATTTTACATTTTCACCTACTTCACCAGTGCAACTGGTATGCAAATTTTACAACAATATTGTAAGTTGGTCCGGGCTCCTTTGTAGAATAGACCATCTGCCTTCCTTGCCAGGCAGCTCGTAAAAGGCGAGCATAGGCTCACCGTCACTAACACCGTTACATCTGACTTGGTGGTAGAGTTTAGCAGCGACTCGTCCGGATTGGTACCACCTACCTTACCTATTCCTGCCGCCATAACGTCATGACGTGATCCGGTTCGGAGGGTAAGGTAGCCGGTAAACTTACGTTTGATCGAGGCCTCAGGTTAGCAACGCACCATTACCACCTTTGGTGTCTCTAGGCGGCGTGAATTTCTTAACATCAGGCAATCCATCTGCTTGTTTGCCTTCCAATATCATAAAAAAAAATAAACAACAAATAACTTATATCATCAAAATTAACTAACTTATAATGTAATAACTGAAAACGAATAGTATAAGTAATAATTTTTCTTACACATTTCTACTTTTGCTAATTTGAATAACGATTACAGAAAATGTTAATACGGGTTCAACAATTAAAATATTTATAAGAAATCAATGATTAATAATGACTAGCTTGCAAGGTATTTGGTTGTATTTTTTAAACCAAGGTTTACAAGCATCAGGCGGTTTTGCATTATGACTTGGTCTAACACATCTATTTCGAGCTTTTAATGCTTTTTAAATATCTACCGAGTTGCCCCATATAATCAAACGTGATAGGCAGTTAATGCTGCTTCCTTAGAAATAATTTGACGTTATCGCCTTATTGCATATACAAATTTGTCTAACTTTTCACATAACATCAATATGCGGATTTCAATTAAAGTAGCGGTCGAATCTAATACCTAAAAATTTAACATTGTCTACTTCCTCTATTACCTTATTACCATGATTTATATTTAATGGTATTTTTATTGTTAAATTGTCGTAGTTTAGTTTTGTTTCTATATCGATACTTAAATTATTATTACATAACAAACTGTCAGTAGCTGTTAATATCAATCAAGACGAAGTTCACCGGTTGGCTTGTCCTATTTAAATAAATGAATTCCCATTTTATTTCGTCATTATATAACGCGTGAGCAGATGAGCCAATTTTGCCAATTCGTTTTGGTTACATGAGTTATTGTCAGGATAAGGTATAATATGAAAAATCAAAAAAATAATACAATATTCAATTAGAACAGGATCAGGTCAGCTAAAAAAGTAAAAAAAAAATAACTAATTTTACAATAAATATTGATTTGAAAATATTATAGAGTTTAATGGTATTGAAAGGCAAACACGTAGATGGATTTTGTGATGGTTAAAACGCGCTGTCTGTAGAGTGTAGACATGGAAATATCAAATTTCTATCTATACTTTCGTATGTTTAATAAAATAAGTAAATATATTACAATTACAGATTCTAGCCGAATTAACGCTTAATAGTAGGGGAGCCCGCGATGCTAAATGTGTAGTAACTCCAGCGTCATCGGGACCCATTGCACTTTGTCGATTAAATAAAAAAGTAAAAAAGGTCATGTAAGGTTTTTCTTTTTAGCGGTGCGTTAAGTGTCTAGAAACTAAAATAGCAATTTCAGTCACTTGATCATAGCCGAACTCATCGGATATTAATAATATATATGACTAAGTGTCTCTGATGACAGAAAGATGTCAATCAGACAGATTGCTGTGATGGACAATTAACACATATAACTTGGTTTTTGAAAGTTTCTGAAACTCCTACTCCCGTACGTCTTGTCCAAATCATCAGAAAATTCAAACATGGACTTATTGGCATGCAATAAGCTCGCCGTACTTTAATCTGACATGCGCGAGTATATTTTCAAGCCAAAAAAAATTAGACAGACAACCCTACATGCGCGTCTCTATGTAGAGATTTGATACATAATGGAGGTGTTCAACAATGATACAGGGTATCTCCCATATCTTAATCTGACGCGCCTGAGTTAGTCCAAAAATCCCCTCTTGGGCTCCCCTACTGTAAGGGAAGTCAGTGCGAGTAGTTGGTTGAATCTAAAAAAGGCTCGCCCAAATAGTGAACAGCTACCTTACCTATTAGCACCTGGGCCTGAATTGTATACTAGCCAGTAAACTTAGCATCTTTGGTGTCGATAACGGTGCGAAATATTTGGCACGAATTATTAAAACATTTTAAATGTGACAATGTTACCATAAGTTTGCTATGTTGAATTTTAAGTATTATTAGCATTTTGTATTTTGTTTAGACTATTTATTTGTTTCAATTTATTTTAAATTTAAAATCGACTAATTTTTTGACTATACTATGTAAATATTGTGAAATATTTAAAATTAAATTTCTGCTTTCCATGTATTCGAAAAATGTTCTATTCTATAAGCAACGTCTATTAACACCGTCACGAGATCTATTTACGTCTAAGCGTTCTAATACTATGAAAATAAGAAATAAAAAACTTATCACTACAAAATATAATAACCAATCTACATTCTTTTTGCTTTAAATTATCTTGTTGCGTCATCGAGACCAGGAAAAACTTGCTGTGAATCTGGGAAATACCCAGAGACGAAGACACAGTACTTATTACTGAGTGTAGGCTATAAATTAATTTGTATTGTTTGTATGTGGGTCTCGTCTGTGTCTCGTCGTCACAAAGACGACACAAATGTTGAGGAAAATCAGTGTTAGTTTTATATTTTGCATACAAACTCTAAAGCTTTCCGCATTAAGAAGTCATAGAACTTTAACCCGGGAACCCATTTAGATATCGGGATAGAAAATAATCCGTGTCACTCTATTGTCATCACTCGGTTTGGACGTCAAGGCCATATAAACAAACAAGCATTCTATCGTCTTTATTAATGTTATAAAAAAGTTTGTAGATTTTGATAAAATGAAATAGTACCAGAGCTATTGAACTCTCTAACCCGCGTCGCACAAACTAGGAAGAGAATTTTTAAATATTATTTTACATAGGTCAATCATAAAAGTTGTGGCAGCGATCTCGATGTCATATCATAATCATTAAAAATTGTGAAAATGTCAAATTATTTACATTTCTATCCAACTTGCACAAAACTAATTTTCATATGTTGTAACTAGCTGTGCCCGCAACTTCGTCCGCGTGGTATTAAATACAAATTTTACTTCTCCCCGTGTTCGTCAGGGCTCCTTTGCAAAATAGACCATCTGCCAGGCAGCTCGTAAAAGGCGAGCATAGGCTAACCGTCACTAACACCGTGATATCTGACTAGGTGGTAGAGTTTTGCAGCGACTCACCCGAATTGGTACCACCGCCTTACCTAATCCTGCCGCCATAATCTCTTGACGTGTTCTGGTTTGGAGGGTAAGGTAACCGGTAAACTTACTTTTGCTCTAGGCCTAACATTCCGGCCTCAGGTTGGCAACGCTCTATTACCACCTTTGGTGTGTCTAGGCGGCGTGAATTTCTTACCATCAGAAAATTCGTCTGCTTGTTTGCCTTCCAATATCATTAAAAAACTTAGTTAATTTATAATTTTTACTCCATAGTTACTCCTTATGCCAGTGAGGCCCAGCCTTTTTACAAACAGCCAGACAAAAAATATGAAAATGTTAAGGTTTATGGACCGTATACATAATAATGTAGAGGTTGAATTACGATGCAAACTCTACTGGCTGTAGCCAAAAAAAATATTTTAAAAAAGTATAATTGAATTTAAAAATATTTAGAATTATAAAATATAAAAAGAATTTTCAGAACGAAATACGAAAATGTAAGTAAATAAAATAACACAAAAAAGTTTATAAAACATATTAAAAAACCCGAGTTCAAATATTTTTTTATGATTAAAATAATAAGATACCACGATCCTGTGTTACAATAACATGCATGTGGTTAAAAGCGTTTATTTAAACATTGCAAACATACACTCCAATTTTATTTATTGGTAAGGCATTACATATGTGTAAGTCTAAAAAATTGCCAACCCGTCTCGATGGTGACAAGTATGTGTCAGAACTTTTTTTTTATAATGGCTTTTGCCCAATTTTCTTTTAATGGGATTTCGCCAATGTCTGCGTTGTGACTAAGACACGTTACAATTGCAGGTGGTCGGTATATGCTGAAAGACAATTTTATTGAGATATTGCCACCACCTGAAACAAACACAACAAATAATGGACGAGTGTCAGAACTTAGAACGCAGCAAAGTTGGCATAAGGATGATTGGGATGTGGAACTGATTCAATTGACTAACTACACTAGTGTAATAACTAAGGATGGTCCACTAGTCAAAAATATTGGACTAATTTATGTGACCAATCTTTCATCAAATTTCTTTGGGATGTCCATACCTCTTGCTCAATATCTTTGTCCATCTAGATTTTTCTATACTTTACAGCTATTTGACTTTTTTAAGAAGTACTTTTAACTTTAATAATCTATGATTAAATGACGGTGCTAGTAAATCGGATGAAATTATTCAATATGTATAGACAAAGATGTTTGGTAAGTGGAAACTAGACATATAATCGTAGCGTGCAATGGAGTTGTCACATACCTTAAAAAATGGCAGCAAAACTTTAATTGGAAGTTGCACGACACATGTCCAATGTATGTCAATTACCGAACCCGCTCGCCTTCGGCATGAACATTGAACGATATTTTAATTAGTATTTATGAAGTGTGGTCACCGAAGGTAATAGTTTTATTTAAAAATCTAGGTCATCAGCTGTCGGCGTGCATTCATTTAATGATTATCCTGAGAAATAGCTTGTTTAACATTGTATTGAAACCTAGATCTGAGTTGCTTACTTTACTTAAGACAGCATGTATGATTTTATTTGTACAGGTACCGTCTATATTTATAGCTAGTATATTTATACAAAACACATTAAAATCTTAATTAAACTTTACCTTGCTTATAATAAGTATAATTACATGTAATTATACTCGTATGTAAATATAAAATAATATATATTTTATATTATCATGATATACATAACTAATAAGTAAAATACGGGTCACGTTGTTTGTCCGTGATAGGCTCTTGCTTCTTAAACTACCTAAAACCGACTTTAATCAAATTTGCACAGCGTGTGAAGTTTGATCGAAGTTGAAAGGTAGGATAGCTTACATCTCAATTTATGGCGGGCCAAGCCGCGGGTAATATTTATTAATCTTTAAAATTTACAAGCTTTAATATTTCCAAAACTTTTACCTTAGTGTTGGCCCCTGGGCTAATTAAAAGAATAGCCAACTGTCGGTAGTTAGCCCCTGACCTACCTGAGGAGGGCAATGATTAACTTGCTTATGCGAGCAGTTGAACATGCTTTTAGTGTATATTTTTTACAATATCATGCAACACGTAGCTGGTTTGAACTTTCTCAAAATAATATTTATCAAAAAATGACGATATTTACGATTTTAGACTTAAGTCGTCGCGTATTATCAACATTTTAAATTATTTATACGGGATATTTTTATTTTATTTGTTACTCCTTGCACGAAAATACAATATAAATTTTCGGCCCAAAAGAAACTTGCAGCGTATCTTCGTTCGCCTATAGATAGCATACCATACCATTAGCCAGGTGTCTATAAGGTTAATTGCACCTGTGGAAGTTCGTATGTAGAACAAACCAAGCGAACTATTTCGTATTAAAGAGCATAATATTAGCGCAATTAGGAAAAATAACCCTCAGAAGTCTGCTATCGCTGAACATCTTTTTTTTAAAGGCAAACAAGCAAACGGATTTCCTGATGTTAAGAAATTCACGCCACTTAGAGACACCAAAGGTGGTAATGGTGCGTTGCCAACCTGAGGCCGGGATATTAGGCCTCGAGCAAAAGAAAGTTTACCGGCTACCTTACCCTCCGAACCGGAACACGTCATAACGTTATGGCGGCAGGAATAGGTAAGGCGGTGGTACCAATCCGGACGAGTCGCTGCTAAACTCTACCACCTAGTACGGTGTTAGTGACGGTGAGCCTATGCTCACCTTTTACGAGCTGCCTGGCAAGGAAGGCAGCTGGTCTATTCTATAAAGGATCCCGGACCAACTGGGGGAACACATCTTTGAGATTCGTCCACCAACCATTGGATAGAACTACTTACATAAATCAAAAATAGTTTTAGAGAATCCCACTACATTCCTCGCCTAGTACGTGAAACTATTGAAATTCGAAATACACCAAATAATTTCACTAGGGAAGACGGTTTTAAGTTGGCCCAGGCGTGGGAACCAATTGTTGGTCGGTGTCGGGCTAAATATATATAAAAAGTGCTGTAAGTGTAGGGACATAGTTAGTGTTGTGTGTCGCGATATAGTGCCCAGAAATCATAGTGACAAGGATATTACACATAGAAGAATAAGACGGAGAGTTGACAGGCTCACATGTCAGTGTCAGTGTCACTCCTGTCAATAGTTACGGCTCGCTGCCGCAGTCCCGTCCAAAGACTATAGATGTACTCTAGTCCCGTCCAAGTTCCGTCGTGAGTTTTGACGCCATCGAGAGAAAAGATGGTCGAAGTTTTTTCATAATTATTGAATTTCGTGTTGATATTGAGTGGAATTAGTCAATTTTGGTGGCATTTTGTACAATTTTGTTCAGTGAAATAGCACAAATGAAATAATCATGAAGAAATTAGCGTATCGTGTATTTCTTCGTTGCCGCCAAATCTCATTACATGAGCTTGAGTAATGAGGCCACCGCTTTACCCAAGAGCCTGACATGACTTACTGAAGACTTAAGACGGATGACTAATTGTAATTGATTAAAATTGATATAAAATTTGATGCAAATTTCTGCTTGACTAATGGCAAAATACTAACGTGAAGGCCAAAACCTAAAGAAATAAGAAAGAAGTCCCGTCGTGACCACGGCCTATGCAACTAAGCCGAAATATCGACAAATACAATAAAATTATTATCCGGAGTATCCCGTATAAATAATTAAAAATGTTAATGAGGATATTTATTGAAGATGTTAGAAAAATTGGAGCTCATTTGCAGCTTGCATTGAAAAACAACAAATAAATAACATAATTAAAATAAATCAACGCAATGGTTCCTTTTTTGTTGGACAAAAAAGTCGCGCGATGTTACATATGCCTATATTTTGAGGTATAACAATTAAAAAAATAGTTAAGCTAATAATGTAGTAATTATTAGGCTATTAAAACGGATACATTATTGACCTTTACCAATTTAAATACTAATGTGTTTAAATTACTTAGGCTTCTCATGGACAATATGTTAGCTGCTTAAACTTTTTTCGTTGAATATTTTTAAAGGTTATTGCAAAAATAAAATTTGGCGCTAAGCAAGGACGACGGACGTACATAAGGCGTCTTATAAACAACTTCGAAAGAAGAGGAGGTTCGACTTTTGTGGTCTTTTTATTTATGTTGATCGATTTCTCCGCCAGCTCTACGCTGACTTTAAAAATTCTTGATATGTGCAAGAGCGCTTTTTGCAGTCCCACTCTCCATTAAGTTGGTCTGATGCTGGAGTCCCAGGGAAAACTAATTCAATTATGTGCACGTAGATTGCTTATTGAAATCAAAGTCGGTTTTCCTTTATTTATAGTAGCTTAATTTGTTATATTTTTACTAGCTGAGACGACAGACGTAGTAATGACTATGAACCGATACACATTTTCCTGTCCTAACTATCCTATTAATATTATAAATGCGAAAGCTCGTCTGTTTGTTTGTTTGTTACTCGTTCACGCAAAACCTGCTGAACCGATTTTCATGAAATTTGGTACACACCTACTGTCTAATTAATAAACATAGACAAGCGTAGGAGTTAAATTAAGTTGACATTATAGTCTGTATCACGTTGTAATAAAGACTATAATACGAGGTTGAACCTAGGAGTACCTTACTCCGTGGTTATTAATAAGACGGCTTGAGGGTAACTTGGATTAACACATAGGATAATTTTTATCCTGAAATAATGTTCTTTTATATGAACCTTATGCGACAATAACCAAAACAAAAGTAAGAATCAGTAAAACCGATGCATCCGTTCATGCGCAATGGGAAGACCAAGGGATATGGGAATTCATTTTTAAATAGAAATAGATATGAGCTCTATCATCCAAGTGAAATCGGGCCCAGTCGTTAGTGAGAAGTGAAATAGAAATGAATTTTATTTTATGGTATGATCGGCTCTGTGGCCTAGTGTTACGGTGTTGGAGTCGACTACACGAGGTTCCAAATTTGATTTCTGGGGACCGGTATAATGTATCTTTTTAAAATTTTCCAATAAAAACAATGCTGCCCCGGATTGCATAAGTCTAACTATCAAATTGTGGGACTAGTCGATTCGGTTTAAAAATTTAAACAAATATTAATTTAATGTATAAATATTTGTAATAGTACTTCCCTTCTCACGTTCAATGGCTCTCGTTATTATATGGTCAGTTCCGACTTCTTGACCCTGAGCTGTCTCAAGGTAGTAAAGAATCGAGTCTGAGACCGGTTTTTAATAGTTGACGGTTTTGTTGATGACGAATGGTTATTATAGTTTCTACCTTGATACAGAATCCATAACGTTTTTATATCATAGAGATATGACGACACCACCGCACCCAGAATATAATGAAGTAATTTAGGGCACTGGATTATTCCACTAATGTAGCCGATCAGAGTAAGAAGTGCTGCAAAGTTTCGGCTTTCACTTGACATTTACAGCCAAAACTCCAATGGTGGGAACTGGCGTTTTCCAGTTTAAAGGATACGATTGCGAGATTGGGAATTACCAAATACGAAACCTTTACCATCATTGCTTAAGCACGGCTGTGTCTTATGAGGTGGAAGGCGAACTAACACGAGAATTTTTCATGGTAGAATGGATAATGGAAGGTAGGCTAGCTGATAGCATCACACAATAGGCTTTACATGCTGGCCACAGGAAAGCAATGGAATGTAACATCTATGTTGTTCATAAGGGCCGAAACACATTACCGCGTTGCGGCGCCGCGCTGCTAGAATCGGCAGTAGCGTCACTGCCGATTGTAGCGGCGCGGCACTATTTATTTAGTTTAAACAGTGTAATGGCTTTTTAACAACAAATAAGCAATAAGTATCTCGCGATGATCCTCGGCAGAGACACGTCTATGACGCTGCAGCGCAAACCGACGATTTTAGTGGCGGGGCACCGCAATGCGGTTATGTGTTTGGCCCTAAGCTACGTATATCTCTTAACATCAGGGGAGCCATGTGCTTGCTCTCTGACCTCTATCTTAAAAACATGTTAAGACGAGTATTTCTTATCATTACGATCAAGTTATCCGTCCGCTTGTATGTATTTGTTGTTTGGTTTATAATATTACGATTAGTTTTGAAAAGAGACAAGCCCGCTGAGTTTCTTTTGCCGTAACTTCTCAACGTGTGGCTGGGATTCCGATTCAGTGGTAGTTTATAAAAATGTCGACACCCACAAATCCCACTTGTATGGTCCAAGTTTTTTCTGATTCTGTTTATTTATAATATTAAATATTAAAAAAAACTTTATCCATTCGCTATTGCGACAAGTGTGCGTTGCAGTATGGAGATTCATACAAACAATAAAGAACGGCTGCTCGAGGCGATACAGTGACGATTCCTTTTGGAGTTGATATGTGTGCTGCGACCTTTACTCGTAGTCTATTGACAGATTTTCAATACCTCTGAAACTAGCTGTTTTCTGTGGCTTTGGTCATGCATTATTTACCTCTTCTAAGTGATTCCCAAAGGAATGTTCCAAAATACAAATTCTATCTCAATCCTTTGAAGGTATTTAAAAAGTTAAGTTCACATTAAATAGTTGAGGCGCGTAAGAATCTTAACAAAATTAGGTAACTACTTATACTCGTATATTAAATATGTATATCTAATAAACATATTTTATGTAATTTTAAAAGTAAATATCCCCGAAGAGGTAGGCAGAGGCACAACTAGGGCACCCACGACTAGCCGAAGACACTAAGTCCCACAACGTGATAGGTGGCAAGCCTATCGCCAACCGGCCTCTGGTTGGCAACGCACTATTACCACCTTTGGTGTCTCTAGGCGGCGTGAAATTGCCTTCCAATATCATAAAAAAAATAGCATTTTTGGATATTTTTCTTTTTTAGGATGTGAAAAAAATCAGACCCAAATTTATTCGCAAAAACACTGAATGCGGGTAAAATCTTTTCGTTAAAGATAAACTCATACATGTATCACTTTCACTGATTAACATTTCGGCTTTCACCAAAAACGTATTATTATCAAACATTGCTTACAAATACGTTGTACTGTAAACATTTTTCACTTTTATTTTTTAGGATTAGAGTGTATTTAGTAAAGTAATTTAAGCATAGTAACACTGCACAAACCGACTTCAATTTCAATAATAATGTAGTTATACGAAAATTAGGTATTTTCTCGTTTCCCTGGGATTCCATCATCAGATCCAGACTTGTCGGTCATGGGACCACAACGGGAGCACACTCTTTTAAATTATAAAAGC
>NJDC01001161.1:185357-235278 GCA_002245475.1 Calephelis virginiensis
TTAATAATAAACCATAAATTGTTTTATCGCATTCGTTGAATTTTATTAATCTATATATTAATACGTAATACCAAAACTTTGGACCCTTTTTCATGAAAATTGCGCGGACGCAGGAGCATAAAATTTGGCACACTTATATTATATATATTATGTGTAGGAGAAGTGCAGAACGCAAATCTTTTTCAATGATAATGCTTATAAAGTACATTAAATCAATAAATAAAATATTACCCACACTACCATGCAGTTGACACACACAAACAAATATATTGATGATAACGATAAAAGATCACAAATGGCGCACCAAAAAGTTTGGAAACAGAGTACCTACCTAGTTGGTCATGAGAAATGAAGATGACGTTCTTATCAAAAAGATCTTAAAACTTATTATGATCGAATTTCGACCAATGGGCGACCACTAGTTTAACTAAATGAGTTATGAAAGCGACTCGGTAAGATAATCCAGTATGGTTTTCGGGAGTATCTTTGATGTATAGACATTTGTAATATACCTAGCTATAGATCAGAGGTTCCCAAACTTGTTTCATGTAACGCCCACTTTGAAAATCAGTTGTTTTGTAGCGCCCCCCCCTCGTTTTTTTCTTGTCAATAACCTCAATAACATATTTGTTGCGCCTAGTTTAAAAAAAACATTTTTTTCAAGATTTATACCGCCCCCCTCTAGGCTTCCAGCGCCCACAAGGGGGCGTTATCGCCCACTTTGGGAAAGGCTGCTATAGATGATACTTATACAATTTGTTGGACATTTGATGAGAAAATGACATTGCAATGAGGAAAACAAAGAACAAAGGTTTATCATAATTAAAATACCTTTATCTGAATATTGTAAGCAATTAACCTTTAAGTATTGTAATTACTAAGTTCAAGGTTAGATAGATGATAATGATGATGACTTAGGTACTTACCTAGAGATCGTTTGCTTTGGTTTTACCAGTTAGTTCTTGCCGTCATAATTTCAGTGCTCGTCACAGTTTTTAATTAACACACTAGCCGGAATTTTATAAATAAATAAATACCTATACCTACCTATCTCTTCTGAGGTCTAGTAGTCCGGTATTGGAGTTATCTACATGAGGTCCCAGGTTAGATTCTGGGGTTGGGTAACTAAAAAACTTGACTATAGTTTTGCCGCTTAGGTATTGGGTACCTCAATGGTTTACTAAAAAGTACCTTTGACTAATCGTCGTAATGGTTGTACCTCTGCCTCTTTTTCTGACATGTGGGCTTGAATATCCTTTTTTTTTTAATAGTCAGATAGGTAGGCTGCCTAGATTTTGAGTTTTTAGTTACCTAGATTGCAAGATAAATATTTTTTAAGCTTTGCGTAGGTACTAGTAGGTATTTAAGCAGCATAGAGCTTATCTACCATTCATGCCTTAAGTTAGCAATGCACTATTATTGCTGCCCACTTTTCTTTGTTTTGTATTCCAAGAATACTTATTTAAAAGCCAAAAATTTTTACGAATATCTTTGAGAAAACCAGGTTACCTGAACACAAAGCCGGAAAATGACGAAAAGAGAACATACCTACCTACGTCGCTTATATTATGTAGTAGGTACTTACCTACCTACTCTGTGCTTATGTTGACTTGGTCTTTCCATGTCTGTACTCAGCATAACGGCATATCATAAGTCAACGCTCTCTGTAGGTATCTACATCCGTCTATCTGTTATAGCCAACTGGCCACAGAGTTCTATCTTTAAACTGTAATAATTGTAAAGATAGGTAGGTTACCTATACTTTTTTCTCGAAAGTAAAATTAGTCGTAAAAGAAACAAGCAAGTACTTAGTAGGTACTTAGCTATCACAGTAAAAACGTTGAAAAATAAGTAGGTATCTGCTACTTTATAGCTAGGTACCTAAGTTACATTTAAGAGACAACCGTCAACTATAGACACCATAGACCTTACTGGAGGGTTAAGTATTTGACAGACGTACCTACAAACCTACTTTCTTTAATTTGCTATACCTGAGTATCCTTACGTACTACCTGAGCACGTAAGTAGGTACTTACCTACTTCTATAAATTAGAAGTACCTAGAACTTATTGTACGCCTAGAGGAAGCAAATTAGGTGTATATGAGTTACCTAGTCAAAGATTTTAAATACAGAAATACGGATAGGTATACTTACCTACCTAATGTTTCTACATATTGTAAAAATTGAATAAATTTAATTAACACCTAGACAAGGCACCTAGGTACCTACCAAGTTTATAATCGAAGATGCCTGTCGGTGTGAGGACCCTAAACCGAATTCCTTCGATAATCGGCTTAATAGGTATACCCATTGTATTTTTACCTACCTACTCTATCTCTTTTAACAAGGAGCTTTTTTGTATAAAGTAATAAATGCCACACAACCGACGCAGTTAATAATTTTACAACCCCTTCAAAATTTAACCCTAAATCAGCAAAATACATTCAATATGCTCAACCTTGAAATACCAAAATACTTTCTACAGTTCAATCACTGACTACAGTTAAACTTACCAAAAACCAGTTTAGGTAACGTACACCGCTCACGTACTATTTGATACACACAAGCTATTCACAAACACTAAAATCACTATTAATCCACTAAAACACTTCTTTTTAATAAAACACACTTTATTAATAATTGTACAATTATTAATTTCATAAATAAATTATTGAAAGTCTTTAAAACTGGTTGAAAAGTTTCGCAAAATGATGTAGCGGTAAAATATCCGACGTTTGAGCACACCTCCTCTGTATACAACGTGACGCGTACTGAATGGAATGATAAATCAGAATGAATGAATAACTTTTCAATAGCCGAGTAGGTATAGTACCTAGTACAGGCCACAGGTATCTGAATAGTGATTGCAGTGATGTTGCTGGTGTTACCACACTTAATAACATATTTCCCTATTATTTACGAATGTTCGTGAACTTTGATTTTAGTCAAACTCACTCAAGCTCGCGCTCTCTCTCCCTCTCCACGAACGTCGTATAGACAAAGCTTTCTTTAAAGTGTATCGTTCGCTAGAGCACAGAAGGGACGCTGATATTTTTGTCTGAAAATTCTTATACATATATTTAGGAAAATGTGAGTCACTGCATGGGGCAATATTGAAACTTATTCCACCACTCACAATTCCTAGTAATAAATACGAATTTACCATAAAGCTAGCACTTCCGATCCAAAAAAATTAATGAATTGGTCTAATACTTGATATAGACCTTGAAAAATTCTGTATTAGGTAGGTTAAAATCCTATTAATATTACAAATGTGAAAGTTTGTAAGTGTGGATGTATGGATGTTTGTTACTCTTTCACGCTCGAATGGCTGAACGGATTTGTCTGAAATTTGGAAGACAGATAGATTGTGACCTGGATTAACATATAGACTATTTTTAATCCCGATCGCACACCGGGTTTCTGTGAAAACGCGGGCGAAGCCGCAGGTAGCAGCTAGTGTCTTATAATTGACTCCGAGTTAATTATTCAGTAATTATTTTTGTTTCAGGACCAAATTTGTTACTAAAAATAATTGTAATCTTGAATCCTTATTCGTGACATATTTTATTGTATTTTTACCTGACATTGGCTAAATAAGTCGTGAAAAACGATTGAAAGCCATATTTACAAAAGAAGAAGAAGATTGTGTATTACTAATTTCTATATATTTTTTTATTTATAACATTCTAGTCTGTAATAGTTTGAGCAAAACTACGATAGTGTTGATTTTTTTAAAATTTCATTTTTTCAATTTGATTGAATATCTTGTTTTATTTTTTCCCCATTCTGTCTTACATTTACCCAACTGAAATAAAAGTATTGAAACTGTACAAAATATACGTTGTCTTAATTTTATTATTTGATGTAGTTATCATTTTTACCCCCTGGTAAAAAATTAGACACATATTATTGCCATAATCTTTGTTCAAGAGACTTATAGACAAAATTTACTGCAATTCAAAATAGACAGTTCGGGTTTGCACAATACTAGCGTCTTGAGATTTAAGACGCTTATAATGTGCGAAAATCTAAAAAGTTTTTTTAAATTTTGGTCTCCCACTTACGTGGGGTAATTACTTACTTCTCATACAATCAACCTTACTTACTTACTTACTTGTCCTAGTAGCAATATACTATGACGTAAAATTATAAAAAAGTTATAATCAAATATTTTTACAGTACATAAAATATATTTATTTCGTAAATTTTATAATTAAATGTTTTTTCTGCTTTGGTACCTTTACTTAGTTAAAAAAAGTATGTAGGCCTGTGTAAGTGTAATCTTTAAATTAATTAATTTTAAGTCAGAAAGCATCTTCACGCCCATATCCCGCAAGAGGTAGGCGGAGGCACAACCAGGACACCCACGAGTCACTACTAGCGGAAGACACTAAGTCCCGCAATGTGATAGCTGACAAGCCTATCGCCAACTTTAAGCCAACTGACCTTAAATTATAGTTGTCTCTGAAATTAAGTTCAGCTACATTGAACCTACTCATGTTATATTTACGGTAAAAATAAAGTAATGAATAGTAAGTAGGCAGTGGCAAAAGTGCTTTGTAGACGTTAGTTCACGCAAGTAACTCCCTAAATCATAGGAAAATTTAAACTATAGCCACATATAATAATCTATCATCTAGATTCAGTAATAGCCTACTGTGTCCACACTCTACCTACCTACTCGGGTGTTTGAACAGAACAAAGTCGTGTCTAGTTAGGACTTTATAACAACAATGGAACATGGATCGCTTTCGCTGGTTGTTCTGTAGGGTTACTCTCGACGCTCGATTCATGCATTATTGGAAATTGGAATCGAATATGTCATTTTAGGTACTCCTGAACACAATTCTGGCGAATTATTGACATTTAGTTAATAGTAAATAGTAAATTATTTTATCCTATTCGTTGAATTTCTTTGTAACTAAATGTTAATGATCCCCTTATACTGTGTGTCTGTGTTCAGGTACTTACCTAAAGTGACATATACGATTCCAATTTCCAATTCGCATGATATCGAGATTCAAGAGTAACCCTACTGTTGTCACCCGAGGTTAAATTCTTGAGCAGAGATTCTCAATTAGGTATTAAGATTAAGCTCTGAACAAAGATTATGGACACGGTTTTCTTCCTGCCGGCATAAAGATGAATCAAGTTTGTCACCGGAGTGTTCCTGAACATGTGAACTTTAGATTGCTTATAACGTAGTGGCACCTAGGTTCAATATTTACTCGACGAAAGATAAATAAGTTCACCCATGAACTTAACACAAAGCACATTGTACTGAAAGCTCTGTAGGGTTACTCTTGGAACTTGATTCATGCATTATTGGAAATTGGAATCGAATATGTCATTTTATGTACTCTTGAACTCAATACTGGCGAATTTATAAGTTTAGTCTATAGTAAACAATAAATTACTTTATTATATTGATTGAATTTATTTGTATCTGAATATTATCGCATGACATCGAGATTCAAGAGTTGAACCCTACTGGTCGTTGCTGGAGATAGACGAAGATGTGTATTTATAACCTGACCAATTCTCTTTCGGCTCAAAACGGGACACCAATTTTTTCATTAATTAGCATTTGCATCTTTACATACTATAGTAAGATAAGTAAATGTGTTTTGATGGAGAAAATTTAAATTACTGTCAATAATAAAAAAAATATATTGTATTACGGGACACGCGCAGACTGTCGCACATAATAGAGAGTACTTAAACTTCAATTTGAGACACCATGGTATACAACGGAAAAACGGGACGGTCCCGTTCAAAATGGGACGTCTGGTCACGTTATGTATTTAGTAATTGACTCAAAGGTGGTGTTACAATTATTGATACGTCGAAGATTAATGGTGATTTAGAAATTTTAGATATTTATTCACATCAAATGCTTAACACATTTGAGGCACAGACATTCGATGAACTGGTACAAGTAGCATTAGCATATCTTCGCACAGCATGTGTAGATGGTGATGTTCGGGAAGCAGTAACCACCACAGCTAACGCAGCACAGCAACCTCCGCAAGGTCCACACAATTTGTATTGTAGTAAGACGTTCAAAGGTTTCCAAAATGTTTAGATTCGTAATGGATTCGGATGAGATGAGATGTATTTTTGTATACTTTTAAGGGTCCATGTATGCTAAAATACGGCAGCAATATGATGTTTTTTTCATACAAAGCAATCATGGATCTTGGTGACAAAAATACACAAGATTAACATTAATATGCTTTATAAGTGTTTCCAAAACACGACTCATTTCACTTTGCTCGATAGAAAAAAATGAAAAAATTAACCCTTTTTTGAAAGCAAAACCCGTCTGTCTACTTCAATTATGAAAATATCGACACCAGATTTAACATAAACATAGATAAGTACTATACCTAAAAGATAAGTGTTTCAGTTTTTATACTTTTTTTTTTTCAAATTACTTTCATAGTGTCAAAAATAGTGATTTGACGCTTAAGACATTTACTTTTGAGTGCAATATTTCATAGTAATTATGGAACGGGGGAGTGCGGCGATTAGCTCTTCGGACTGACTAAGTATGGGGCCTTAATATGTTTTTCACTTGAAGTATTTGATTGTACTTATACATATATTTGGTATAATGTTAAAATAATATTTGGTGATCAAACAAACTGATGCTGCTGGCTGAATCTGCAACACGGTCTTGGTAACAGAGAGGAACTTTCCACTCCGAGTTCTATATCGCTGTCATGCTGGAGTGGAGTTTTTTAATACTTCGGTTAAAAGTAACATGTGTAGGAGTCCTTTATTGTTTCTAATACACTCTTGTATGTTTTTTAATTATTATGCACTGCGCTCCCCAATAAAATTTACTAAGGCGATAGACATTTCAAAAGTTGTTAACGTAGAAGTTGTTAAATACCTCAGACTATCCATTTCGTTACAGAGTGTATACTTACTCATTGTAGAAAAGCATCTGGCTGTGGGTCAGGTTTTCTGGAGTTTTGTGGATTTTGAAAAAGCGTTTGACAGTGTTGTACGTAAGGAACTTTGGGACATTTTGCTAGATTATGGGATAGACGGGTCCTTGCTGCGTGCTTGGCAGTCTACGTATTTAGCTTGTAAAGCATGTGTGCGGTTGGACGGCAACATATCGCTTTGATTTAGTTTTGATTTTTTTAAACTTCTCTGATTCCATTTTGGTTTTTTTGGACAAATTTCTTGTCTCGGTTAAACATACAGAACAAAACAATACATACATAATAAATATACAGAATCTGTCTCCCCCATCTAAGCCGCGGTTTTCTTTTGATAATTTTGCAGATTCTCTCAATAAAGAATCCAGATTTGTGGTCATCTTGCTGTGGCATGTAAAATACTAAGACATAAAAATAAGTATAATAATAAGTATCTTCACGCCCATATTCCCGAAGAGGTTGGCAGATGCGCAACCAGGCAAACTAACCAACGCACCTACGATTAACCGAAGACACTAAGACCCACAATGTGATAGTTGGCAACCCTATCGCCAACTGGTCACATATCCAATCCCCGGCAACATTATTTTTATAAGAAAATTGAAAATACACATTTTCTATTTTTTTATTGCCCGACCTGGGGATTAAACCCGGGACCTCAAGAAGTCAAGTCCGACGACGAATCGCTAGACCACTGAGGCGAAAAGACATCAAAATTTCCTATTTGCAGTTTCAGACCATTTAACCATTGATTTTCTTCAAAAACCTGTTTTAAGATATTTTACATCCATAAAAACACAATTATCATTTTAAAATACATGAAATAGGAGGATTACAAATCATTTCATTTTGTTAACATTAAATAACGAGGCGTTTATAGTTTTCTATGAAAGTTTGCTTTACAATAATATATATTAATAATATATATTATATACAATAACAATAATATATATAATATTTACAATAATATACTTCAATTACCTACTGAAAAAAATAACTAAAACATGAAAGCTTGTTGCGTGAATTTCTTGTGTAAATAAACTAGTACCCACTTATTGGTTTTTATAAAATCTGCAAAGTTTAAATTTAATAAAATTTGATTTTAATTAAAGACAATCGCGACAAGCTTTTATGACCATGTAAGTTAATAGTTTTAAAGAAAAAAAAATTTTTTTCTTCTTTATAGAGCGTTTAAATAAAAGCTTTTTCTCAATTTTTTTTTTGTTTTTAAATTATTTTTTTACTTTTTAGTTACCGCTGGCTAGGTTTCTTAGTCTGTTTGTCTCATGCAAAGCTTCATTGTTGCAATGTCTTTTGCCGGTTAATTTCGTACAATCCAGCTCTTGAATAAGGAGACCTTCTTTTTGCGTGAACGAATAAACTAATTTCGCTTATTTTTTTTGGTATTAGTTATTGTTAGAAGATTCAAAAAATCACGAAATACTAGAAAACTTAACAAAAATGTAAATTAAGTTAGTTGATTGTCCGGTTCCGCACAGGACGTCTGCCGACCTGGCATGTACTACTTAGTAGGTACTTAACGTAGTTTATGATTTAGCCTGCTGCTATAAGGGAAACCGGTATGCTATTTATAAAATAATAAATTATAAGTGATACGTAAAACGGTACAAGTGTTTCTTCACTTAAAAATATGAAACTTGTAGGTTGGTTGGAAGTTTTACTAAGCGCCGACGATGGAAAATATCAAAAAGGTACCTACATAACATTTGTAAAGAAATTAGCTCCCCGTAGCGATTAATCTCAAGTATTTATGTATGCCAATATAAAATCTACTACGTAATAACTATTTTAGCCGCAGCGCTCGTCCAATGTGGAGTGGTTTCCCTCACCATTCATTCCAGTTATGTGACACCTGGAAATATCACCGCGGCCAATGCGGAGACACACTTGTGGATTTTACGTCGGTCGACTGACTCATACTTTAATTTAAATTAGTGTTTTGTATTACGTGGGAATAACCAAATGTTTATATTATACTCTTTGAGAACCGACAAAAATGATTAATTATAAATGCCGCATGATAAAAATTATTGTCCCTGAGGTCTAATAGTGCGGTGTTAGTGCTCACTACATGACGTCTCCAGTTTGATTTCGGCAACTCATAACGTGTTTTTCAATTTAGCAATAAAAATAAAGTTGCCAGGGCTCGTGGATGTTCTGGTTGTGCCTGTGCATGTTGGGGATACGAGTGTGAAGATACTTAGTTACTTACACAAGCGCCGACTATTAAAGCGACGCGGGAGATATAGGTACTAATTAATATTTACGCTAAATATATACGTCCATAATGCCTATATAGTTGTTTAAATTTCATGACAGTGGCAACTGGCGGTTATAACGTCTGATTGATTTGAGTTGGATTTTTCTTTTTAAGACGTTTGAGTTGGCTTTTGAACGATAAAAACCAACAATACTCCTGCGGCAAAGGTTAATTTTCCAGCCTTCAATTTGCCACGTGCTATTACAACCTTCAGTTGCACATATATCGTCAAGAAAATTTTCCGCTTAATCACAATTTAAACAATGGGAAAGTAAGGATTATAAAACATCAATAACAAGATTTTTTAAACTGATTAGGGATTGCAATAAAACAAAAGTATATTTTTATCGATATAATTTTGTACAAATAACGGCATTATAATACATCGGACAGGTCTCACATACAAAACTAATTCTAGTCAAGCTATTCGTAAGTCACAATTGGATCTACGTAACTTTACCGCCGTTATACTATTGTGGCTTTTTCAAATAATTATTTATTTACTTCAATGGAACTAATCTTTAAGACGATAAACATCCCATCACCATTAGATAAATGACCTGACCCAAAAAAATATAAGTTAAATTTGGATTGGCTTAAAGATATATCTAGGTACAATAAGTCCATGAAATGCAGTTGTCATTAGGAGCATTGAAAGTATTGAAAATCATAAAATTATCGTTTTTGCGGTCTTTGAGTGAATGTCTAATAATTTGTACAATTGTAAAGTTACCTCGTTCATACCTCATAGTTATTTTATAAACCTAAACCATCCTACCTACCTACGAAATATATTTTAAAAGAGTACGTTAAACATTTTTCTTACTTATAAACAGATGCACACATGAATAAAAAATATGAGTATTTTAGTACCTTTTATTACTTATTTATATGATAAATATATAAACAAGCTTTTATTTAACTTGTAATGTGTGTATGTTTGCCCGGATGGAATCTTGTAAGTTTGGATTTGGTCCTATAACCAATTGAAATGAAATTTTACATGCATGAGTAAATCAGATAACAATGTAAAATTATCATGACAAGGAGTTGATCTGATGATGGAACCAGAAGTTATCCAAATTCATAAAAGGAATCATTTATCCAAAAGAAGGAAGAGGAGTTCACAAACGGACTGTATGCAAATCTATCAATTGTAAAAAAAATAGCTAAGTTTATTTGTCGAGTAACGGAATACCGATTCACTTTGATGTATCTAAATGAAAAATAAATGTTTTATCGATACTCAAATTACAAACCTAACGCGATTATCCGATTACGGATATCTCGAAACAAATAGGTACTGCCTTTGCGCCGCTTCATTTGTTTGAAATTAGTAAAAAAGCTTTCGTGTATTTTTTTTCTTATGGAATTTCACTAAGCGATATTCTCTTACATTTAAAAATCAATTGTATTGGTGGAACTCCAGGGGAGGTTTAAGAAATACGGATAAAACAACATTTTAAGTATTCCCTTACTAACAGAACGAGTTGCACGAAGTTCGCCGGCACAACTAATATATAATATAAAGTAATGGGGCTTAAAAAATAACACAAAGCTCACAATAGTATAAATCTGGCATCATACATACACAAACTACCAAAACATAAATCTTAATAAAACGGGTTTTTAATATTGCGCCATTACTGAATAAATTAAACGTAGGTATTGGATTTAAAGGATGAACTGTACTTATTATTTTCTTTATTGTAGTGTTAAAACTGTTAGTCAAAACTGGCAATTTTTAACACCCGACGGAAAAAGAAGGGTGTGATAAGTTTGAGGTTTCTTTATGTCTGTCTATGTGTGTTTGTGTGTTTTGAAAGCTGACGTGATCGAGATAGTTCTCAGCCACATTATATATAGGTTTATTAAAATATTAGTGTATTTTTTTACTGTACGATTATTGCTAAAATGTATATTCGTTTGAGCGATTTTGGTGTGAAAATGGAACAAACAAACATATATTTATTATATTTGGCTTGGGTCATAAAAAATCTGTACGACTTTCAAAGATTCATGTTTCCTCGAAGGTTTCTTACGAGATAACATGCCATATATGTTTGACATCTACGTTTCAATACGCTTTAATATTTGGAATGTAAAGGAAAATTAAAGAGAAAGGCTGATCCACAACAAAAGTGTGTACAAACACATGTGAAAGACTTGACCAAGCGTAGTAATTAGCTACGTGGAAATCCCGTATCCGATTTCCAATTCCAGTGAATGTGCTGTAGAATTGATAAGAAATGAGCTAGTTACATGTACATCTTTAAAAAAATATGTTTATCTATTCCAAACAAACATATTTATAATATTATCTACTGTCGATCCTACAACATCGAAATATGGTCTAGTATAAGATATGTAATGTATGAATAAATTAATGGATACACTTTATTTATTTATACACCAAAATTTACAAAAAATAGAAACTCTTTCCCTCATAATATTTTAGTTAAGGTACCAAAGGCAGTATTATCGCTTCGGAGCTATCTTTGCTAGACAACCTTTGGGTGAAGGAGACAATTTATTTATTTAAAAACCCAAGGCAGGGGTTCATAAAACAAATAAATCTAAAATAATACTAACGTAAAAATATTGCGTAATGAGTACGACATGATGCTTTGATAAAATATATTGTTAACTAAAAGTTGAATGCCCTATTATTTTACAGTTAGGCGGTAAAAAACATCATTTTACATTTTTCCTCACAATGAATGTTATACAAAATTCATAAGTTTCGTACTCGAAAGCGAAAAGATTTATGGTTTTAGATAAATATTAAAAACAGTCCATCCTTTAAATAACGTTTTATATAAAATTATCACATAGCAATCGATTCATTTATTTTGATCACTTCATTTAAACTGGTTTTGTTTCGAATTGTTTACACTTAATATTAAAAGCGTGCAAATAGATTTAAATGAAAGTTGAAATAAATTTAAAAGAGACCACAACAAAGATATGTTTTGTAAATAATTTCCATAACCCTGTGGAATATTTAATTGACAGAAATTAGTGTAAATTAAATCCCGTGAAATGGGGATAACGAATTGATATCTAAGAACATTATTGTATATTATTGTAGTATTAAGTTACAACTCTTTGTTATACACAGAAAAATATAAGAATAGCTGTCCGTTAGCAACAACCCAGAATTAAATGATCGTAAAACGTTGCATTTATATTCGATTGTGTGTGTGGCCCACATTAAGCATTGAACAAAAAAATAAAGAACCTTTAGATACAATTTATTTAGAAACACTTGTACTTTACTGTAAATAAATTGTATCAAGAATGGAATTCTACCAAGCACCGACGATAAGAAGTATAGAAACCTTTAGATAGGACTCCTTTACAAATTATTCATAAATTATCTAGATAATTTCTTTATTCATAGATTTAATATCAAACACATTTAAATGAAACATATCTTTTAACTCTAAATATATTTGTAAATTGTATTTTTTATGTATTCTTTATCATTCGCAAAACAGTTGTAAAATAAGCACTTATGTAAAATTTTATAAAAGGATATGCACTAAAAGATTACTTTAGTTTTAAGGTGCTCATTTTTCTCATCTATTTAAAACCAGCGTTATGTTTATGGTGTTGTTGTTCCGGACAGTATTTTTAAAATTATCTGCATGTAGGACTTTAGGCTCATTAATTATTATTATGTAAGTGCTGTATATTTTGGTCATGCACACACGAAAATTACACAATGCATCAGTATGCTCTTTATGAATATTTATAAAGTTCATTCATTTTTATTTCAATCACAAATCAAAATTGGAATGTACTTTTTACAATAAATATGTTTGAATGTAAATACATATAAAGCTGATATTCTACAAGATATAAAATCTATATTGACTAGATATTTCAGATTTATTTAATTTGTTTGCGAATTTAAAAGATATTATGCTCATGATTTAAATATAAAAGCTCTATCATGTAGAAATCTACTTACATTCGACTAAAATTCACGTCATGAAAATCTCATATACAAACGCTATGTGTACTATTTATAAACACTCTCATGGTAACGAATCGTGACTATGTTTAAATTATACCTAATACATGTAGTTTAAATTATATTGAATCGCGTGCAAAACACTTGTACGACTAGATTTTTTATTATAAATAGTTATTTTACTACTAAATAGTAAAGCACTTCGAAAAGTTTTGTAGAACTTAATAAAATAGATCATGTTTTTAACTTTTGATAAATCGAAGAAACATATAATTAAAAGTTTCGATACCACATTGTGTGTAAGTGACCATGCAGATTAGGATTTTATTTAACCAGCCAATAGCACAGAGTTGGGCTAGATTATATGATTCGGTGACTCATACTCACTAACACACAAAATGATTTTGTAAATACTTATCCTAAATTGACTACGAGGTTCATTTAACAGCAAAAATCAAAATGAAATTATTGAATATTTATTGCCTCCAAAATTTTCCAATTGATATGTTAGCATGGAGTTTCGTATTGTTTCGTAATTTACAAAAAAATAAAAATAAATCAAAGATAAATCTCAATAAATGAACATTTTCTATGTACACCGCAAATGAAACTTTTACGGTGTACATCGGCCTACGTTATTTGTGATAGTGTGAGGCAGTTTTGATAAAGACAGGGGAATATCAAAGTCACCACTTAAAGATATTTGGGAGACACATCCGATTAAACCACTCTTATATTTTCCTAATGTGTTGATTTCTATTGATGGTAAACCACCTGCAAAAATAAATTTAATTGATATTAATAAATTTGTAGTAACGAGTACTCACATTTTTGACGTAGTTTAGTTTTTTTTTTATAATAATTATTCAAACTGCAACTCTCTCTGAAATACACATTACAATATACAACATACATACCTACATACACACATACATACATACATACATACAAACATACATACATACATACACACATACACACACACATACATACATACATACATACATACATACATACATACATACATACATACATACATACATACATACATACATACATACATACATACCTACATACCTACATACATACATACATACATACATACATACCTGCATACATACATACATACATACATACGTACATACATTCATAATCACGAGAAGTACAGCCACATATACAAAAACACAAACACGCATGCATCCTCTTTCTTTTAAACATGCATTGTTTATACACTTAAATTGTTTATACGCTGCGTTATTGCAAAAATCCATATTATCTTTGCTTCCATGTAAGTATTGCTGTTAAATGGGGATGAAAGTTTGTATGAAAGTATTAAATAGTCTTCATTGACAAAGATACAACTGTGGCCTATACATATGATGTTAGGTCTGCTAGGTCTAATGAGCAAGTCTACCGGCTACCCTGGGCAAATTACCGCACAGAACTCTAACACTAGTGGATTTATGGGTGATAAATAACTTGAATCTGACCCTAAACTAGGAAAATTGATGTATGTGTGATAGATGTTAGCCAACGATTCTAATATATAGATACTTCAATAAATACCAGAATAAATTTATTAAACACATCCAGATTCAGAAATGCTGATATGTAAACGTACATCACACATGGCTGCCTCCTCCGGAAAACGAACCCAAGCCTCCCGGTTGGTAAGTGATGTTCTCCGCCACCAATCACTCAAACGACGAGGAGGTCCAATCGAAGGCGGTGATAGTAACACATATTTAACCTGCGCTTCTTGCGAGCTACCAAGGTGGTAGTAAAAAATAATAAAAAATGGTCTATCTACACAGGGGACTCAGACCAGCATGGGAAATGTTCCTAAGTTATAATAAATAATATGGCGATTTCTTATCTTATACCAAATGTCTGTATTTTTTTCTACTGAATGTATTCTTGTATGCTTTTCTGAATATTTTTTTTTTAATTTTTTTTTTATAAGTAGTAAATAAATATCCCTGGACAAATCACACAAATTGAATCTATAACCACAAAGTTAGCAAATTATATAAGTTTGTGTTAGGGGTGTTAGTCAACGACACTAATACATGGAAAATTTAATACTCAGACCCGGAAATGCAGTCATCTAAATGTTCATCACACACATGCCTGCCCCCGTCGGGAATCGAACCTGAGCCTCGCGGTTGGTCGATGTAGTTAGGCGTTTAAGCTAGTCACTCGACCAACGAGGCGGTCTATAAATATGTGGTCTATCTATTCTAAAAGTAACTTTGTTAAACATATTGTATTCATTTAAAATGACTAACAATTGGCCTTAGTTATTTAATGAAAATGGTACGTCATTCATTTTGTATTATAGTGTTCTACAAAATATGTATCTATATATTCTAAAAATAAAGTATAACATATATTACCTATATAGAGACCATTTTCTGTGTTAAGCTGCTTCAGCTTCCCCGGGGATATTTTCCCCACGGATCCTAACCCATCCACTTCCAGGACACCAGCTTGTCTATTTCTAAAATAAAATAATCCACACTATATTAACAATTAGGCCGAAATGCAAAAATTATAGAATAAGAAATTAAACTGTAACTTAGATTACTTGGAAACGATCGGCGACCTTCTGCGAACAAATAAATGAATATACCGACTGTCCCCTAAAAACTTACTTAGATATAGAAATATTCACATTTATCTATATCACAAAATCTAACTATTTGATAAAAACATAAAACAATAAAAAGGGAACAAACAATTTTTCATTATTTTCAAGTGAAGCGTCAAGTTTTATTTCGTAAATATTGTACTAAGTCAAAATTGCGGCCATGAAACAGTAATAAGTTAAACTAGTGGTCGCCCATTGGTCGAAATTCGACCATTTTAATATTTTAATATCCAAATTTTAATATCTTGTTGATAAGAACGCCATCTTCATTTCTCAAAACCAACTACTTTGTTTCCTGAATAGTTAGAGCGTCATCTGTGATCTTTATTGTCAACATCAATATATTTGTTTGTGTGTGTCAAATGCATGGTAGTGTGGGTAATGTTTTATTTATTGATTTAATGTATTTTATAAGCATTATTATTGAAAAATATTAGCATTCTGCACTTCTCCTATACATCTTTACTTCTATAATTATATTATAACGAGGAAATGTTTGATTTTTTGTTTGTTTGAAATAAATAGGCTCCGAAACTACTGCACCGATTTAAAATTAAATAAATTCTTTCACCTTTAGAATTATACATTATCCCTGAGTGACATAGGCTTTGTTTCATCAAAATCGGTGCAGTAGAAGCCAAGTTACGCAGGCGAAGCTGCGTGAAACTGCTAGTAAACTATAAGTGTGCCAAATTTAATGTAAATAAATAAAGTAAATACCTACTTGCTGTATAATCTGAGATCAGATCAGATCTCAGATTATGTCCTTTGCAATCTGAGAATCCACACGAGGGCATAGTTACGACTGTTTTAAGTAAACTAAAGTAAAAACTTTTGTTTTAATAAACCGAGGACCGAGCATTGCAGGTTTTAATTTCTAAATTCTTATTTACTATAATATAGTTTGTGTCAACATTATCCTCCTCGATGCGCCCATTTTCATCTCGTTAGCTTTAAAATCAATCGCAGTTAGTCGAGCAAATTAAGTCATGGGTAGATAACAAAACTTGCAAAAAACTTAACACCAGTACCTGGTAGCTCGTGCCCGATGCCACAGACCATCATCGACTCTGGTGTGGTTGGCTATGATCACCACTTCCCCACTGCCCAGGTCATATCTGAAATTTGTAAGACAAAGAGAATATTATGTCGTATCTCCAATTCCACATCTCCAGTTTTCGACCAAAATGGGTAGATTCTACGCATTAAGTATAACATGAAGTAGGTGTTGGAGTTTCGACTGCTGCAGCGGTGCGTCCAACTAACTATATAATTTTTATTTGTCACCAGAAAGCTAGCGAGAGCCATTGTCGTGTTTCGGCAGTTAACATGCGACAGACAGACACAGTCACACAGACGCGTCAATCTTATGACATTCCTTATTTTTACAAAGTGGTACAGTTTCGAAGCGACTCGTACGGATTGATACCACCGCCTTACCTACTCCTGCCACCATAACGTCCAATGCTTGCCATTGACGTGTTCCGGTTCGGAGGGTAAGGTAGCCGGTAAACTTACTTTTGCTCGAGGCCTAACATCCTGGCCTCAGGGTGGCAACGCACCATTGCCACCTTCGGTGTCTCTAGGCGACGTGAATTTCTTACCATCAGGAAATCTGTCTGCTTGTTTGCCTTCCACTATCATAAAAAAGAGGGTAAATTGTACATTTCTAGTGCCTGATTAATTCCACTGCGCAAATATGCAAACATACTTCATTCTTGATAAGTAAACGGATGCAGGGAGAAAGTACCTATTTGGTCATGCGTAAAAACGAAATAGGGTGATATGAAATGAAAATAATTTATTTTCGGATAACACACATAGTTAATAAGATGTTACAATTAAGTATATAAAGATATTTCTAGTGAGAAGTGCATTGAAACCTGTCGGGTAATATTAATCGATATGTAATAATATTATAATTTTAATTCAGACTAAAATTCCATATTTTCTTAGTAACACATTTTTTTTAATAATCAACATTTTTTTGTTAGTACCTAATTAATTATTAACATAGTCTAGTGGTAGTAATAGGTGTTGTATATCATCACATGTGTAACTTTATCCATTGTTGCAATATAAATGAATCCCAACGGTGGGCTAAAACCAATAATATGCTATTAGTGCTGTCTCGCTATCTCCCCATAAGAGAAGGAAAACGCTTTCCCAATATTGCCCAAAAACCATCCACACGTCTTTCCGCGAACATAGTCCAAGCACTGCAATGACGAGCCTCCTAAAAGCATTATTGTACTGTACACGTAATTCGTTAAATGCGCGCTTCGAGTACTGCAACCATAAACTGCATGTGTAGAAAGATTTATTGTAAGATTTAAATAATATTATTTTAACTGCATCACTTAAATGAATCAACTCTTTATTTTGCATATTCTAATTAAACTTACAAAATAGTGAATATGTACATGTATTGGTAGAAACTTATTTTAGATTTTGTTAAACGTTATATGTCATTGTTAAAAAAGGGATATCTATCAGACCCTTTTCATTTATAGAAAGTTTTTATACGTGGGTTTATAAAGCAAAAATTAAAAAGAAACGGCTAAATCTATAATATGAATGTAAAAGTAAAATAAGGTTTAAAAATAAGTTATAAAATGTTGGATGGTTTAAACTGAAGTAAATGATATTTTTTTAATTAGGTACTATCTGATCCTACAGAGGTATTTCTGTTCTAATAATAATTATGAATATTGATTTTTTTTCATGTAAAAGGTTTTCCTGGCAATAAATTCCAGGCAGCTCGTAATAGGCGGGCATAGGCTTACCGTCATTAACACCCATCCTACTAGGTGGTAGAGTTTCGCAGTGACTCGCCCGGATTTATAGCACCATCATAGCTTCCTGCCGCCATAACGTCCAATGTATAAGCATTGGACGTTGACGTGTTCCAGTTTGGATAGTAAGGCCTCAGGTTGTTAACGCACCATTACGACTTTTGGTGCCTTTAGGTGGCGTTTTTCTTATCGTCGGGAAATACGTCTGCTTGTTTGTTATTATCTTAAAAAAAATGTAATAAACAACAAAAAGGTATGTCGCCGAATGTTAAGTGACCATCGCCGCCGACAGACATCTGCAATTTCAGGATAATCGGGATCGCGTTATGCAAAAAATGTGTGTTGGGAAGTGGTTCGACGAGGGTACCTGAAGACGAGCACGCCGTCCTCGACAGCGAGCGCGAGGAAGTCGGCTCGGGCCCTCCCGCTCCACAGCACCAGCCCGCGCCCCGCCCGCGACCGGAACCGCACGTTCACGTCCAGCACGCCGCTGCGGAGTCTGCGCAGGGGATCGCAATTGGGACTTACCGTTTTCGTAATACGCTTCCATTTCCAAAATTGGCCTTAAATAACTCACAACAGTCGCAAGTCATGTAAAGGTCTTAGGTAAAGGATACCACTATCCTTACCTATGCTTGAATCGAGATTTGGCGACATAGAGAAATATATACAAAAATGTATTCATGAATACTTCACTTGTGTACTTGAACTGAACAAAATTATACAAAATTCAATCATTATGAATAGGTAATCTCTTTTTGACAATATGTAGCAATGTTGTTAAAAACATATTTATCGATACGCTGCTTTAAAGACGTTATTCTGATTTGGAGGACATTAAAAGCTTAAAACCCGAGTTTGTCTTTTAATCTTGACAAAGATAAAAATATTTTCTCAAGGACAGAACGACTACCAACTTTTTATATATTTATACATTTAATAATTAACACGATAGATACTATGATACTACAAATAGTACAGTAAACTGAAATGTTACTTCGTCAATTGCTGGTGAAAATCAAAAGAAATCTACTAAAAGTTAAAACAAAATCAAAACCCCATTTTTATCTTGTAATAAAAAAATCACATACACTAAAAATCTGTTTTAGAGGGTATTTTGCTATTTTTTTTATTGAGTAGATAAACACAACAGTTCATATTTTTGAGCTCAATTAGAAATATTGCTATACTAAATTAAAGAACTGACATGTATAATTGAACATAAGACTTACGGCAGGATAAATTAGACTATCCAGACACTGGAATTCTCTGAATATAAGGGTATTTTTAGAGAAAGTGTAAACGACTGAAGGGAAGTCAACTTTGATCCTTTTTTATTTATCATAAAATGAGGTGAGATAATCATTATTATGCTATCAGTAGTATCAAATAAAATATTGACAAAATAGATAACAAATTAGAATATGAATGGATGTAAGTACCCGGGGACACCTAGGTTGATATTTCATGACCCAATCGCTAGGGTAATATCCGAGGTATAGTGTTAAGAGTGTCCGAAACCGGCCTGTTTGTATGAAAAGAATGTGGAACGAGCCAGAGAGGTCTGCAAGAATCTTTTCGACACTCTCATTCAACTTCGCAAGGGAATTGTCATAACATGTATGAAAGGAACATAGTATTCATCATTTGTACGTACGAGTGGTTGCACTAACCTTTTCATGGTTTCTTCATCATCAATATGAATAAAACTGTCTGTCCCGGTGAAACTCGGATAGGTACTTGTATCACCCCAGTTGATTTCATTTGTATCAATATATTTGACTTGCATGTATGTCTGTCCGTCGTACGGCCTTTCCGTCACATCCTTTACCTCGACCGCGTTCTGCATGTACATAAACTTTTTGCTAGGTATGTACTTTTTCCTTTTGTATTTCTCTATGTGGTGCTGTATGTATTTCTTTGATTTCTTGTGGTATTTTAATTTGAAACCCTTCTTTGCCACTATAGAGTGGTGGATGTCAGTTATGTTTCCGGAGTACACGGGCACATGGTCCAGTGTTTCCCTGCAGGTTGAGTTCCTGTAAGAGAATTTAAGGATAATTAAAATTAGCTTATATATACGAGAGTTATATAAGTATACGAGAGCTGGGCAGGATTGGTACCACAGCCCTCCTATCAATGGTCGTCACATTAGTGTTCCGTGCAGAAGGACAGGGTGGATGGGTCAAATATCCTAGTCGTAAAATAGCAGTGCACTAGATGTCCCTTACCGCCAGTAGAGTCAATTGCTTGTGCGCTGTGTTATAAAATAAACGTTGCCCCTGTCATCTAGTGGACGAGCGTTGGAGTAGCACACATAAGGGTTCGGGTTCAATTCCCGGGTCAGGCAATTCAATGACGTGTTTTTTTCAAAATTCTTATTAAAAACAACGTTTCCTGGAATTCAGTAAGAGCCCGGTTAGCAATAGCTTTGTCGCCTTATGCATTGTAGGACTGTAAGTAGTTTTAAGTAATCACGATTCACGGGTGCTCTGGCTGCACCTCCTACCTCCGGGGATAAGGGCGTGATACTAGCTTTATAATATAGTATATGTATAATAAGCAACAGCAAGACTGGGTCTATATCGTGACGTGTTAATAAATACCTAGTACTTACCTATGGATTCTGTTTACGATGATGCTATGTGTGATTTTTTTTTCAAATGTACGCTAGTAGGTACATTGTATTATTGAAACAACATTTTGTTTAAAACGTCCCGATAAGGCTTTAATTAACGGTATCTATGAACCTAATCGTAGAAACTAACATTGGAAAAGAACATTTAGGCTAAACCCTAGGTAAGCATACTCTGAATTGAAAGATTTCAAAGCTGGAGTTCCACAAGGAAGTGTAGTCGGGCCGGTCTTGTATCTACTTTACACTTCTGAGGTGCCAGATACAGAAAACAATATCTTTGCAACAATGCAACTGTGTCTTATATCTAGAGAAACGTAAATGTCGATAGGTTTATATTTAGAGATAGTAGGTTAGTATAATAAGTAAAATGAAAATTATTAGTTACTAGTTAGCCTAGATCGTTTACTTATAAAACGTAATTTATCAGAGCTTCTTGTACGAAAGAAAATAAACATAAGTGTTAGTAAAACATTGTAAAAGGTAAGTAGGACTGTTGTACTCACGTGCAAGTGTCGTTATGAACTTCATCACAGTTATCCACGTTCACTCCACCTAACGCGGATGATACTACTGCCAGCTCCTCGTCATTTATCACCAACTGAAACAATGTTTACAATTTTCTATCTTATATATGTAATCAAATATTAACAAAAGGATTTGTAATCAGGATAATCTTCATGTGCTATAATTTATTTTACATTATAACCTAGACTTTTGCAAAATGTTGTAGTCAGACTTATCATCAGGCAGCTCGTAAGAGGCAAGCACAGGTTTATCTATTAATATAAGGTACCCGACCAGGCAGTAAAGTGTTTTTTATCATATTGTAAGGCAGACAAGCAGACGGATTTCCTGAAGTCGAGAATTGCGAATCCGAGGCCAGGATTTTAGGCTTGAGCAAAAAAAGATGGTTTTGCGGAAATTCTGTAGAATTAATTATTAAATCTTTAGAGTTCAGGAGAAGTGATACGAGCGATATGTAGTGTTAATCAGTTACATTAATGTAATCTAATTTTTTAAGTGTCTCAAAATATCAATCTCAAAATTACATTTACCTTGTTTATATATTTTATGGCAGTATAATATGTATTTATAAAGAAACGTCATTTATTTTAAACAAATGCTGAAGCTCTAAGCTTATCACATTTTTGAAATAATAAGAAACTCTATGTACCTAACCAAAGGCTCAATTCACAAAAATAATGTATATTGTATGTCCCTTCGTATCTTCGGTAAGTTTTCTGAAGTATATAGCCTTGACAATCTTAGGTAATGCATTGCCATAATTATCGATGTATACAGTCGGCGTACTTTTATGGCTGTTCTATTAGCTAGTCTAATCTAGTTGCTTACAATAACATAAATAAAACTTAATGTTTAACTTTGGTGGAATCATTTTTAGCAAAATATTTGGCCCATCACCATATTTGGCGATGGTATTTGGTTAAGGGGAAAGGCAATTCAATTCAAGGCTTTTGGGCAAGATTTAGATTGGAAATCAAATATATTTCGTTGGGCGCGTACATTAAAAACTCAACCAACGAGGATATGTAAATACCTTCCCAACACAACCACTGAAGGACTTGCTTAAGGCCAGCCTTGGAGCCAGTGGTTGCGGCGCTCCTCCTAACATCATCGGTTGTCGAAGCGTGAGGTATCTTGCTCTCCCATGTGACGTCACAACTCGTGTGTCATCAGGACTCGACTCCGAGTCCAAGGCTCGAACCCGCAACGAGGCTCGTCGTCCTGATCGACTGACTGATATCTCATGCCACGTGTTTTGCTGGAGGGGGTACGCTGATCTGCAATACAACAAATTATACAATTACGCTATTATTATTTTTAGTAGATTGCAAATGCCAAGTACAAAGCTATGAGCAAAAATGCTATCACAGCTATTTCGATAGTAGTTTCATCGTTTTACACGCTACAGCAAGAGGCACAACATGAAGATTTTTTTGATTTTTAGAGACAACCACGGCTTTTAGATACAATAGATGTTTTAAGTAGTGACCCACCGAAGGTTTCGGTTACGGTTTCGGTTTCGGCTATAAAATCTGTTTTCGGCATTTGTTTCGGTCAAACTTTAGGCCACGTTGGATATTCTTTGTTAGTGAGTTATTGGGTGTCGTTTGGCAAATTTCACCACTAATTACACGCCAGGTACACTCCGTATTTTGTGTAATTGTATTTATTTCATTTAACACTACAAGTTGGTCTAGGCTTCTTTGTAGAATATACCATCTACCTACCTGCCAGGCAGCTCGTAAAAGGCGGTAATAGGTTTACCGTCACTAACACCGTGACATCTGACTAGGTGGTAGAGTTTCGCAGCGACTCACCCGGATTGGTACCACCGTCTTACCTATTCCTGAGGCCATAACGTCATGACGAGTTCCGGTTTGGAGGGTAAGGTAGCCGGAAAACTTACTTTTGCTCGAGGCCTAACATCCCGGCCTCAGGTTGGCAGCGCACCATTACCATCTTTGACGTTTCTAGGTGGCGTGAGTTTCTTACCATCAGGAAATCCATCTGCTTGTTTGCCTTCTAATCATAAGAAAACCTTTATAACCGTCATTATGACTATTGAAACTTTGGATAAAACTGTACCAGATTTCAGCATTCATCGAAATTTAACATGTTTAGGTAAGTTTTGGTTTAGGCCTCAACTGAGAGCATGGGCGATAGTTCGGTTTTAGTTTCGGCTGAAAAAACAGTTTCGGTCGGACACTAGTCATAAGTGCTTTGCTATCGCGATACCTCCCAGACAAGTTGCTGCACAGCATTTCATCAGCTAATAAGCTGTTATCACCACGTTGCCAACATTTCACTGACATGTTATTATTACGTCCCTTTCGTAAGACTGGAAAGGAATCGTACCCGTCTGATGACCACTTAATAAACACAAAATTAAACAAAATATGTACCTCACTATAGCTATCCCAGAACCAAGGTCGAAAGCAAACTCAACGAAATAGTCTCGAAGATGTATGGAGAAGAAATCTCCATCTCCACTCGGATGTTCTGCGTCGTAGAGGAGTAAGCCGTCGCCACTTGAGGGCTTTACAGTTATCTGTGGAACACCCAAGTAAAACTTTAGAAACCTGTGGAATCCATAAGTAAAACGAGAAATCAAGCTGCACATATGTAAATACAATGAGAATATGGATGGATGTAGGTACCCGGAGAAACCAAGGTTGACATTCCACGATCAGTTCACCCGGATATTATCCGAGGGTGGTGTCAAGAGTCTGCGAAACCGTGAGGTCTGGCACTCGATACTCTGCTTACCCTGTAAGGGACTTCAGGTTAGGATATGTATGTATGTTAATCAAGGCTGAAAATCTTCCAGCAATACAATGCATGGAATTTTGGCGACGGCTTCATAATTATTAAGTACCTAGGTATCGAGAAAAATTGATGATTTTGGTCTCATTGTGAATTTAAATTTGTTATGTTAAAGTGCACAAGTAAAATACTCTTGAAGCACTTTGAACTTGGATTCAGCTATTATATCATACAAAAATGACCTAAGATTTGTGGCTCCATAACTTCTTCTGATGTCCTCGTCATTTACTATACAGATATTTGGACATTATTTTTAGACTGATTGTTTTTAGTTAAATTTGGTAACTAAGGAAAAATATGTTTTCAGTATATAATATTTTTAAACAACTTTATATAAGCCCGTAACTTAGCAAGAACAGTGCAAGAAAGTTTGAAATATTTACAAAAGTATTGTAGCGGTTGGTACGCGCAATGCGGAACAAACTTCTCTTGTTCGGAGTTCGACAACTCCAGTAAATTAAAGTTGATTATGGAAACAAATACTTCGCTGGAACTCGAAATAAACTTTGTGTAGGAAATTCAATCGAACGTATTTTAATTTGAACATTGAGATCGAATGTTAGACCGGGTTCAATAAACTTTAATTAATTTTCTAGGAATCTCCGCCAGGCTTCTTGAGCTTTTGATTACCTCACAGTGAAAAATGTACTGAGTAAAATATTTGAAAAATATACTAAAGTATATGTTACAAAGAGTTTGCCTTGTACAAAAATTTAAAGTTTTAACTTTAACATCTGAATATATGTTCAAAAAAGATATTATGTTCATTTAAGAGAAATTAAGACATATATACACTGTGTCAATAAGAGGACCAAAAACAATCTTGTTGTGCATGTGTCTCGTCTCCAAAGAGTAAGCTATTCTTTCAGAGGCACGTTTTCACAATAGACTTCCCGACCTCCCATTAAATAAATGTATAGAATGTAAGTATAAAATTCAAGTTAGGTAAAATTTTTTTGCTGAATATTTATACATTAATTATATATATACGTACTATTAATATGTACTAATATTAAATTAATATATTTGAACTGTAAACTCCCACTAACCTGTATGTCAAGCCAGGATTGTGCTGAACTGCCCAGCGAAGGTAACCGGAGGTAGGAAGAGCCATTGAACCTCGGCACCTGAAAGAGTATGATAAAGTAGTTGCATATTTAAAAATTATACCCTTATTTTGGCCATCTTCTTGGTCGAGAGGCTAGCGTACACGCCTAACTCTACCGACCAACCGCGAGGCTCTGTTCTATTCCCGCCGGGGCAGGTATTTGAGTGATGAACTCTGGGTTTGGGAACTCTGTCTGGGTGTTTATTAAATTTATTCTGGTATCTTTTAAAGTATTTCATGCATTGATATCGTTGACCAAAACCTATAACACAAGCATACAATCTGTGTTTTGGTCACGTATTTATTTACTCGTCTCTGTGGTCTAGCGGTCCAAGTGTTGGACTTGACTTCATGAGGTCTCAGGTTCGAATCCCGGGTCGGGCAACAAAAAGAAAATGTGGTATTTCTTATTTTCTAATAAAAAAAATGTTGCTCGAGATTGGACATGTGTCCTGTGGACGATAGGCTTACCATTATGGGACTTAGTGTCATAGTCTAGTCGTGGGCGCTCTGGTTGTACCTTTGGCTATCTTATTATACTTATTTTTCTTTTTTTTATATATATTTATTTTATGGGTTCAAAAGATATACAGTACACGTGTTTCTCGATGTTAGGAAATACCCGGCCTTTATAAAACTAAAAGGGTATTTCGTAAGTAAGCGAACTTGCTGTAGGGATAAAGTGGCAAGCACTGACGTTTTGGCGGCAGGAATAAAAAGGGCGGTGTTACCAATCCTAGTCTTTACAAAATTCCAACAGCATCTTTGTCACGGTCGATGCCGACGCCCTCTTCTTACGAGCTAAAGATCAATAAGTACTCAGCATATACTCCTATTTATCAAAGAAGTCTAAAATGCCCCAAAAAAGCAAATGTAGGTATATGTTTAATTAAATTTAAAATAACCAGTATTATTTATTTTAAACGTATACTAAAACATGGACCGCAAGGCCTTAAATTGCTTGAGTCAACTGTATAAATAGCTTTAATTACTTCAGTTTGAACCCTTTGAAGTCATTCCGTCAGAGGCAATTTATGTGACCCCGACGGTATATTGAAGTAAAACTGAAATTTCACTCTTTTATTAAATATTCTTACACCTTAGTGTTAGTTTGAATATAATTACTAAATCGCTGTGGCACGAAGCTTTACATACGTTTTATTGTTTTTGATTTATTTTAGTGATGTTTTGACCAATCTGGATACCAACTGATGCAATGTAAAAAAAACAAAATTATTATTTTTTAAATAAGCCAGGAATTTGCATTTGTAGGATAAAAAAATAAAAAAAGAGTTTATGTAACTAGAATGTGATAATAATTGTAGTAAGCTTTTTTGTTGACTTGGACTCTGGAAGAGTGGAACATATAAGTATCAGTTTTCATATTTTATTAAAACTTGGATTAGTAAGTTTTTTATTAAAACTTGTATAAAAATAAATTAAAATTGTCTTAGTCTTTTCAGGACTTTAGGGCCTGTACTAGGTCAACGTTCAAACTCTACTGAAAGATAAAAAGGATGACGTAATAGGTAGATAAAATATTATATTATATATATAATAGGATATTTTTACAGAAAATTTATACTTAAAGTAAGAAAAACTCTAGATTGCCAAGTCGGGAATCGAATCTTCGAACTAGCACTTTTGGTTGTACATTTAGTATACTGTAGCTTCCCAATATGAAGTGTCACCGCAACATATTTAAATCATGCACCATTATGAACCCGAACCTATCACATCGTACTAAATAAATGCTTATTGCAGCGTGACCTTTTGCGTTGACACTAAAATCCCATATAAGAACAAAGAATCAAAATCGGGAATCGAACCCGCGCCTCGCCGTTGGTCAGTGTAGTTAGGTGTATACGCTAGCCACTCGACGAACGAGGCGGTCAAACTTACTGGCAAGATATTTAATTTTGCAGCATAGGTTATAAATAAATATCCCTGGACAAGTTACACAAATTGGATCTAACCCCAAATTAAGTAAATTATATGCTTGTGTCATGGGTGTTAGTCAACGATTCTAATACATGGAAATACTTGAATAGATACCAGAATAAATTTAATAAACACCCAGACCCGGAAACGCAGACATCTAAATGTTCATCACACAAATGCTTACCGCCGTCGGGAATCGAACCCGAGCCTCGCGGTTGATCGATGTAGTTAGGCGTGTACGCTAGCCACTCGACCAACGTGGCGTTCTTGGTTTGCAATAAACTTGTTCGATATATAACAAAATTAACAAATCCTATTAATATTATAAATGCGAAAGTTTGTAAGTATGGATGTATGGATGTTTGTTACTCTTTCACGCTCGAATGGCTGAACGGATTTGTCTGAAATTTGGAAGACAGATAGATTGTGACCTGGATTAACATATAGGCTATTTTTAATCCGCGGCTATTTTTGAAAACGCGGGCGAAGCCGCAGGTAGCAGCTAGTTATTAATAAAAACGTGTGATACTCGTAGTTAAATATTTCATATGCTGAACATTTCATTATGAAGACTTAAAATCTCTCTATGTTTCGAGTTTGAGAGATAACAAGCGCTTAGCGCAAACTAAGCAACAGCTTACGAAGAGAACAACAATGGTTGGAGCCATTCCAACCCGATTGTTGAAGCATCGTACAATTCTGAATACACTTTTGTTGAGGAACTCCATTGGAACTTTCTGAATGACGATCTTTTACCTACTGTTCAGCATTTACTTCGCATAAAGTATGTATAGAGTCGAATATACGAAAGTCATTTCACAGATTTGCATGCCTTTTCTTTATTCGATTTTTCAGCAGGTATGGAAATTATTTTTTACAAATTTGGAAACATTCGTCAAAAGAAAGAACCTATTATAATTTACATATTATTTAAAAAATGTGAGCAATAAATTAGTCACTCTTAAAATAGACCGTGCGTCGTCCATCACATTTTTTTTGGATATTAAAGATTGAAAATTCCAGTTCGAAGTAAACGGGTAGTAACATACAAGAACACGGAAGATAGACAAGCGAACAGTTTTAACAAATTACAAAAACTGGTGGTAGTGTGAGTAATGGTTATTTATTGATTTGATGTACTTTATAAGCATTATTATTGAAAAATATTAGAGTTCTCCACTTCTCCTACACATAAACTATAAGTGTGCCAAATTTTATGCTCCTCCGTCAGCGCAATTTTCGTAAAAAGGGGTCCAAAGTTTTGGCATCACGTATTAATATATAGATATAGCTTTAAAGACCAAAAACAAACTTATTCATACAAACAAGATATTAAATATGTCTTTTCGTATATGTCACTATCACGAGAATTTCTATAGCGATCCTTGTTAATCCTGCCCGTTAAATTGATTGTATAAAAACGTGTTTACCAGCCACCCTACCCTCTGGACAGGACCGTGATGCTTAAATTATGGCAGCAGTAACAGGTAAGGCGATGGATGGAGGCAATTTACTTCTCAGCATAGGTAACGACCCGCTTTTCCTTTGTACGCCTCTTACAGAGTTGCCAGACAGGACAGCAGATGGTCTATTATACAGATAACAAACACGGAGTTTGGTTCTCATTAATCATAAAATTGCTTTGCATAAAATAAACCTCAACATTTGTATTAAAAACAAATAATTAAAATTAATATCCTGCCAATATTCGGATAAAGCAAACATGAAGTGACAGGAAGGCAGTTCGTAGCTGGCGGGAAAAAAGGACGAAAATTAGTATTAATTAAACGTGAACACGATTTACACTAAAAATGTTATGTTATGATTATAATTAACAAGTAAATGTTACGGAAATGAACAATAAAATTACAATAAACTCTGGCGTAATAAAAATAAAAGGCTTTGCGCCCCAAACTTTTATGATATTTCGAATTTTTCACACTGCTATGCGGCGACACAATGAATGAACCGGATGAGTGTTTTAAAAAACCGGATAACTTCATCTTTAAAAGTCTACCTCATAGACAAAAAACTAAATTTAAATTTATTAAAAACAATTAAAACAAAAAAGCCAATTTACTAAGAATTTTATGAACATAAAAAATTTGGGTTTTTGGCAGTTTCGAGCAAAAAGACGAACAGTTTTTATAAATATTGGATTTCAGGTACTTAGGTATGTATTGAATAAAATTTATAAATTTCGTTAAGTAAAGAGCACAAGTGGAGTTTTAATAAAGAAAGTAGTATATTATGTGTAATGTGTTTTTTTTTTATGCCGCCAAATCTAATTCAAACTACCTACTAAGGGTAAGGATACCTCTTTATTAAAGACCCTAACATTTCAGTAATACTATATAGTAACACTATGAATATTGTGAAAAATATACACCATTTTAAAAAATTGCGAAGAAAGCGATGACTTAATGCAAAGTAATTAAACTTAACTAATGGCAAATAGTAATGCGCATGACAAAAAATTACATGATAGTTAATTTAAGTGGTATTTAATGCAATTTTATGCAGTCATTTTGTAACAACTTACATACAAGAAACTGAAGAAGTGAATAGGAAACAAATAACAAAAAAAGAATTTATTAATATGAATAACGAGTTTAGAGGGCCATCTTGAAAGATAATGGTCGTAGTATTTTCATAACTATCGAACTTTTTGTAAATTATGAGCAAAAATAATTAATTTCAGTGGCAAATACTTAAATTTTGTGCAGCAAAGTGCACAAGTGAAGTATTTATGAAGAAATTTGCACATCGTGTATTTCCTCGTTGCCGTAAAATCTTACAAAATGAGCTTTAATGAATTGAAAATAAATAACAAGTAAAAATAATTTATTGACACGGAAGACATGCAACACAGCATGGCCTAAAGGTCTTAGTCGGTCACAGAAAAGGACAAATTAACTTAAAAAAAATAACTCAAAATACCTAATATTGTTAAATTTGTTAATGCTATCAGATAAAACGTAGTGATTATATTTTCTTTGCTATCAGCTATGTATTAACGACTTTTATTTGAGCTTTTATTATTACTAATGTGATAATATATTGTATAGAAATATATTATGTAGACAAATTTTACGTATATCAATTTTCCAAGTAAAACTTGATTACTCTTTTTTTTACAATTAATATAAAAGGCGGGAATAATCCATAGAAACCGCGCTCTTGCATAGATAATTCACTATAACATTCAGCCTTTTATTTTATCTATCACATAACTGTTTTTAATGTTATTTTACGTTTTGTTTTTCTAATTACACAACTGGGGCTGTTTTAACTACTTTAATAACATTTGACTATACTAAAAGGAAATATATAACGCTGTCATAGCCCGAGGCGACAACATCTGTTAACTTTTTGGTAACACTGTAACAGATAGCAATATGACAACGAGTACCTACTCTATGTTTTATTACGAGTTTACTTTAAGTTTAAAATACTAATTTGTACGAAATATTAGTTTATTAATCCACCAAGAAAAAAAATTATAAATCTTTATCCCGTCGATCAATAGGAAACGCAAATAAACATTTAAAGAAAAAATTTAAGCCAATCATTTAACATATTTTTTTTTATCATCGATGTTTGCTAAAGCTAAAATATTTACTTGTAATGAACGAACACTTTTTTCCAAATACATTTTACAGTTCGTTTCAAAAGAATTACAAGTGCTAGGTATTCCTGTATAGTTTCGGTAGCAAACTCCTCCTGTGTAGCAAAGACCGCCTGCCTCCCTGCTTGGAAACTCGTAAGAGGCGAGGACAGAGTAAATGAATCGTATTTGCAACACCACTGGTGCCATCAACTTGAACAGGTTTCAAATCACCGCCTTACGATTAGTTATGGAGATAGTAAACGAGCACACGATTCTTTTGATAGTAAGAGACAACAATGGCACATAGAGGCTAAAACGTTATAGATGTGTTGCTATTCTCTTGGAGGGGTTTCGGGCCTATTGTGCAAGTCAACTGGTAACTCTACCCTCTGTACACGAACGTGATATTAAAAGATGTAAAATAAGCCTTTATTTTGCTAATTCCGCGTAAGCAGTGTAACCGTTGTGGCAAATAATCCTCCAAACGACACAGAATGTGACAAGCCTAACTGACGTTCCCACCACCCACCTCCGCGACCAGAACACGAATATAGGAAGAGCTCGGGAAACAATGTAAATTGTCACGTTCTTTACATGTGACAACCCAGGTAGGGTTCCCACCTCCCACCTCCGCGACCAGATCACAAATAGAGTCCGAACACGGGAAACAAAACCACTTGTCACGTCCTTCGCCAACTTTGTCGAAGCACTCACCACAGAGAACACCAAATCGCACTCGACGCACGTTTCGCCTCTACACCGAGCCATCCTCAGGAATTCGTCGTCGTCGTCGTTTGTACGGTACGCTTTTATAATGGATTTCCGCAAAGTAACGCCTGATTCAATAAAATATCATGAACGTGATATTGTCACTAAGTCGACTGGAATAGATAAGGCGGTCGATTCCTACGCTTATTCCTGCAACTGTTGATTGTTTAGCACTGTGATGTTTCGGTCCGGATTATAAGTTATTCGGTAGACTTGCAGATAAGGCCTAACACCACCTGGAGTTGGAGTGTGTTTGTTCACTATCAGGTATATCCCACAAAATGTAATCTAATTTATTTTTTCCAAAAGTTTTGGAAATACACTTATAATTTAAATTTCGCAATAACCTAAACAAAATATTTGAAATACTGAAAATGCTACTAGTGCAGGAAAATTCTAGATTTCAACTGGCAAAGTGCTTATCGCAAACTAAGCAGCAGCTTCCGAACATCAACGTTTCTAACAGTCCAACTCAATTGTTGAAGCACCATACAATGCCGAACATGCCTTTGTTATAAAACTTCTACCATTACCCATTGTGAGTGTTCAGCAGTTATGTTGTATGAATACAGTTCATGGTTACATCAACGTTACGAATAACAAGTTTATGTGGAATTTAGAAACATACTATTTTTTACTTTACATTGCCATTGCATAAAGGTACTTGTAAATTAAGTTATATTTTTTGAAATTGTGATTAAAAGGCGCATTCTTTTTTAATCTAATCATTTCTCTTAGTCTTAGTAGATTAGATACATTTTGCTAATTCTGTTTTTGTGGTGTCAATCGGGAGAGGATTAAATGAAGAGAAAAACCGGAAAATTTGCAGGGAAAGTGGGAAAAACACGTTCTTTTCAAACTCTTAGTAGCTTTTTATGTACTGTTAAAGCGATATGAATTTCGCCGGCTCGACTTGTTGTATAAGGAAAAGGTATACTTCTCAGTAGATATCTCATACCTCTGTGGTCTAGCAGTCCTTCGTCGGACTTGACTTCTCGAGGTCCCGAGTTCGATTCCCGCATCGGGCAACAAACACAGAATTAGAAAATGTACATTTTCAATTTTCTAATAAAACTAACGTTGCCTGGGATTGGATATGTGCCTGGTCCGCGATAGGCTTGCCACCTATTGTGACACATTGTGGGACTTAGTATCTTCGGCTAGTCGTGGGTGCCCTGGTTGTGTCTCTGCCTACCCATTTGGGGGATATGGGCGTGAAGATACTTATATATCATATTTAAGGCGAACATTTCTATTAATTATATATTTATTTTCACAACTATGTTTTTAATGAACATTTAAATATTATAATAACCGTCATATTAAGATTTCGCAAATTGTTTTAGCGCATAAACGAAACGACCCCATCGGCTTCTAGTCTTAGTTAGTTTTTCCAGTTGCACTGCTAGTAACAATGGAGCACAATGGCTTGCCCTTATTATTAACATTGACTGTATCTAGCTTTATCACCATAATGTTTGGATTTGCTTGTTGGCCTTCCTGCCTTATAAAAAAATATTTATATAAAGAGTCTAACTGTCTGTAAACTAATATATATGACCTACCTTCAAGTCCAAAGTAATTTCACATTTCTGTCCAGCGTATCCTAGTGGACACAAACACGTCTTTGCTACGCATCCCCCTCCGTGCTGACAGTCACATGAATCATCTTTCACTGGCTTTGTTTCACTAAGTACTAAAACATTATCATTAATTTGTTTTTCATCATTATTTTCCTTTTCATTGTTAAGCATTTTTTTAATGACATTGTACTTATTTTCTTTTGGGAAATCATTAAAAGTTTTAATTGAATTGTCCAGTTTGTTGTGATCTTTCGCATCTCGCATGACAAGATCATTATCTTCAAAGTGTACAATATCATTTATGTCATATATTCTGTGTGCTTCTGCGTCGTTGGGTCGATGAGGAATGATTTCGCTGGTGACTTCGCTAGGCGGTTTCCATGGTGCTAGCGTTGGTGCACATTCGGCTAGAAAAAGAAAACAAAATTTTAGTAAAATATTGATGCCTTTTAATAATAAATATTATGAAGTCATGAAAGAGCTTTTGGCAGCTTAAAAGGGTAACTACAAAACAAACCGGCTTTAAAATGGGACGAGATGTTAAATCTTACAGACCACGGAAAATGTTAAATATGCTTTGAGACTGAAATTATTAGGTTCATTCTGAAGTCTAAACTAAGAACCATGTTATTTCGATTGTTGTTGTAATGCCTGTAACGTATATTTGCAGAGGCATAACCAGGATCATTCACAATCCGCTTGCTCTTATGTATATATTTGAGAACTGTGTAAGTTTAAATTACGAGGTTTCAGCAGCGACTCGCCCTGATTGGGACCACCGCTTTACGTCACCGGCAGGAATAGCCATAATAACGTCCAATGCTTGCCGTCGACGTGTTCCGGTTCGGAGGGTAAGGTAGCCGGTAAAGTTACTTTTGCTCGAGGCCGAACATCCCGGCCTCAGGTTGGCAACGCACCATTACCACCTTTGGTATCTCTAGGCGGTGTGAATTTTTTACCATCAGGAAATCATTCTGCTTGTTTGCCTTCCATTATCATAAAAAAACAGTATTATAAATTAAAGAGGTTTATTTTTTACCTAAACCAAGAAACCTAAATTTCTTTCAAATGTAGAAAATTTTTATTTACTTAGTTTCTTAAATAGTTTGAAAATCCAATTGTCTTATTTACAGAGAGAATAGTTCAGATTGTTCTGAATTCAGGTATATACAAGACTAGCTGCTACCTGCGGCTTCGCCCGCGTTTTCACAGAAACCCGGTGTGCGATCGGGATTAAAAATAGCCTATATGTTAATCCAGGTTCAATCTATATGTCTTCCAAATTTAAGACAAATCCGTTCAGCCATTCGAGCATGAAAGAGTAACAAACATCCATACATACATACTTACAAACTTTCGCATTTATAATATTAATAGGATTAGATCATTCTTAGCAAACAAAGTAGTTCAAATTAACCAGATTTAGTTAATAAGATAAAAATATCGATACAATACTGTAAAATAGTATAAAAATAAAGTCAGAAAATTTAATACCATTATCATATTTTAACTCAGCAATGAAATTTGCTCTACCGATATTGGTAAAGACACATTTATTCATTAAAGCCCAAATACCGTAGTCCCGAATTTTCCACTGAATTGGCTTTATATAATAATTGTAAACACCGAGACCAAGATTATTCGAAACGGGCCACTAATAATATGGAACTTTTCGACGAGGGTGGAATTTGTAAACGTGTGGCGTTATGCATACCGAATATTACTGTTTTGTGATGCATTCGAAATATCATGCCATTATTAACTTCAACTTGAAGTTGAATAGCTTTATTGTTAGTTATAACAAGTTTATTGATATGTAGCTGCTGCGCTTATACGTTTCCAATATCCCAATGTATCTCACTCGCTTTTTTATTCAAAGACTGTTAATTTTCGTTTACTTCATCTTGAGGTCAGTGATAGTCCTTCAGACTCCAACTGTTTCATTAGGTACTACGTCTCGTCTTTTTCAAAGATAGCAATTTATTCCGAAATGGTCCCATATACATTTTATACACATAGTAGTGTTAGAGTTATACTTAATTAAATCTGCATACATTTACACTTGTGTATACAATTTGAATTGGGAATAGGAAATGGGACCACCTCGAAATCATTACCTATCTTTCTAAAGGAGAAACATCAACATCGGTTGGCTAGTGACCGAGTAATCGAGTAACAAACAAAAAAGGTACTCTTTTTTCGAAAACGGTTACGAAACGAAACTAATATTATTAAAGACAACAATTTTTGCCTATTACTTCTCATATTTATATCGATTTATTATTCTTGTGTTCATTATTTTATAATTTATCATTATTATAATTATTTTACTATGTTAATTAATTATATTATGTTAATTAGGCGTGTTTGTTTCTTGTTCATAATACTGTCCACTGTTTCATTACAGATTCCGTTTTGTAGGTTAACGGAAGAAATATGTACATCTGGAGATAGGCCCTTTGTGGATTTCTATTTATTCTGTTAAAAATTTGTATGCTATAATAAAAATGTGGTGTCGTGGGACCAATGGTAGGAACGAAGCTCCTTCGGCTAATGTAGAAATATTCATGAGTATATACTATGCATTGCCGGTGTGGAGTGACGGAGAAAGAGAAATGTATTATACATTACTCGCTTGTGTATACGACTGTCGCGCCTACTCACGTCTCATTTAACGGTTATATTCCACGGTTTTGAGATTACATGATTATTTATTAATACACACAATTTTTAGAATGTAAATTAATTTATCCCTATCTACCGTAAACTACCACCGTTTCCAAACCTAGCCAGACAGGAGAAGAAACGGCGAAACAAACTCCTGCGCACCCAACATTCTGCAATTAAATTAATCAGATTAGAAATACTGTATTATTTATTCTTATCTGCAAGAAAATCTTTGACATTATAATAATTTTTCTCTAAAAGTAAGTTGAATACCTTTTTTCGAAATCTGTTTAATGGAAGTGATTTAAGATTATCAGGAATTTGGTTGTATATACGAATGGACATGCAATACACGTTATTTTTGTAAATGTTGAGTTTTTGGTTAGGCACATGTAGTTTCTCACTATTTCTAAAATGAGACAAACCTAGGACATCAGCATTTGTATGAAACAAATAATGATGTTTTTTTTACAAATACACATACAGCCAATATATATAAGCAAGGTAAAGGCAATATTTTAAGTGACTTAAAAAGTGGCTTGCATGAATCTAATTGATTGACACTACATATAGCACGTATACACTTCTTCTGAACTCTAAAGAGTCTAGTTAATTCTACAGAATTCCCCCAAATAGGAATACCATACTGCAAAACGGAAGAAACATACCCATGATAAGCTAACAGAGATGCCTTTAATGGCTATTGAAGGTTGACTTGTCATCTGAGCCCCTACTATGTGTGTACGGCTTGTCAAGTTTACTATACTCGCTACCGTCTATGGACGTGATTTGTATGAAAACTTTGAACAGCGCCTATATCGGTAACTAAGAGAAACACATTTTTAGACCAAAAGTGTCATAGATTTCGACACGTAACTTACCGAACGTAATCTTTACAAACTCATGGTAAAGGCTCTGAGATAAACTTGTATCGTAGACGTACGTAGACGACCGATAGTAGCTTATACTTAGATGTTCGGTCCACTAGTTCGTTTGCTTTTTTATTCTAGCAAGTAGTTTCTTCTTTGTGTCCCGAACCAAGTTTTCCTCCAGAAATTTAACACCAGGGATTTTTTTTAATTACCGGCATTGGTATTGCAGATACTTCCGTTAGTCCAGTCGTTCGTATGCCTATTTTTACTTTAAAAGCAGGTATAGTACAGGTTCAGATCAAACTTTAGCTAAGAGTGTTTTGCGTTTTTGGCCCAATTTTTCGTGTTAGTATTGGAATCTTAAGAGAATTTGGGACTTTCCCAGAGAATCAAGTGTCGGCTTGTCACGTGAATAGTATTAAATGGTAGAGTTTTGCATTAATTCAGTCGACATAACGTCAGTGCCTACTTAGCAGCCAGCTTTGGGTATAGCAACGCACGATTTCCACCTAAGGTATTTAGAGACGACGAGTACTTCACACTATAAGTTATTTCATCTGTTGCCTTCCAATGTTATAAAAAACGGTTATACACTGCAATTATAAGCAGGAACAGGGAGACCGAAACAGCACGTTCCGAAGCCGACCAACAATATGAAACTCGGAGACGAGAACAGAATACGTAAGCACCTCGCGTTGTGCATATCGGATTCTCTATATTGATGACAGTATTTGTGATCCATTCAGGATATAATTGCAGTCATTTGCCTTATCAGAAAGTACAGTACTATTTAAATTATGCGCTTTAAGCTTCGGAAATCCGAATGTATTTTAAATATATCTATATAGAGTTGTTATTACACATAATTAATAATTTCGCTTAAATTTAGATTAGGTTAGCTATTTTAAAAATAAAAGTATAAAGAGTAAAAAGTGTAAAGCCGAAGCGCATAATTTAAATAGTAGTACTGTAACTAGTTGACATTACGAAAGTGACTTTATGGAGCTTAAAGTCACTTCTAAAAGGCTGACATATCCATGGACCCTTAATGTCTGTTTTTTAACGATAGCTATCATTTATCATCAGGTGAACTACTTATGTGTTCTCTCATAAAATTGAAACGAATTACTCGTAGCTGAATAACGCAATATCTTGTGTTAAATTATGTTAGATTTTTTCATAACGCACTAGGTCCATATTATGTTTTACCTACATATTATATTGTTGTTGGTAACTGTCCGACCTGACCACCACTTGTGCAGACAGACTGTTTCGTAGACTGAACGAACTCATGGCGTTCTTACAGTAAAAGCTGATGTGTCACTGGTGGTTACGATTGCCAATTGCGTAATAGTTATCATTCATATTCAATTTAACATAAGATTGTGCCATATCTCGTGACGTGGTTGTGCTTGTGGAATTGTGGTGGAACAAGCTCTGTGCTTATTTTCAGTCAAGCATCCTTTTAGTTAAATATCCTAGCTCACCAACATTATTAATTTTACCAACAAAAACCGAATCTAGAGCGTTATAAGTACTAGAAACTATATCAACGCGGTTTTCATTTGATAATTTATTTTACGTAAGAACCTACAAACACGACTTCGCATTATTTTATACCTTCATATTTTAGTCTAAGAAACAAGTGCAAAAAAAATTTAAACTCCTTCTACCTAAGATGAAACTGTTTCATCTCAGGTAGAAGGAGTTTAAAACTTACCTGGTTTAACTGTTTTATCGTTACCTGGTAACGATAAAACAATCCTTTATAATTTATGAAAGTTTTTAACAAAAAATATATTTTTGTAACAAGATTTTGTATGTAAAGTCATTCCCAGCGGTAGACTTAAGAAGTACCTATCATTTTATATTATACTAGCTGCTACCTGCGGCTTCGCCCGCGTTTTCACAGAAACCCGGTGTGCGATCGGGATTAAAAATAGCCTATATGTTAATCCAGGTCACAATCTATCTGTCTTCCAAATTTCAGACAAATCCGTTCAGCCCTTAGAGCGTGAAAGAGTAACAAACATCCATACATCCATACTTACAAACTTTCGCATTTATAATATTAATAGGATATTCAAGACGTATGAAATGAGACCAAATATAATAGGACAATATTAGACACATAAGGAATTGTTATTCACAATTAGATCTCCTTCATGTCATAATAATTTTGTATGGTCATTCGATTTATGGTGCATGCACGATTTCAGCTCAATCGGTAACTCGGACATTAATAAATTCAATTTCATTGCAAGTTTAACGAAAGCTTGTAAAAAAATATAAGAATCATAACACTAGACCAACTCTAGTAGTTTGTCTTTGATGCAAAAAAAGAAAAACTGACAAAAATAGACGAATAGGTCTTTTTAAATTTTCTAGAAGAGTATCTGGATTTCTGTATCAACTGTATTTCTCAACATGTACCCAGATAACGATAGTCTTGCTACCCATCACATTGTGGGACTTAGTGCCTTCGGCTAGTCGTAAGTGCCTGGTTGTGCCTCTGCCTACCTTTTTGGAGATATGAGCATGAATATACTTTTTTCTTTGAGTTACGTATAATATTAGTAAACCGAATCAAATATATGTCAAGTTTAGTTGTATAGTGTCACTGTGGCCACTAACTTATCTTGTCAGTTAACAGAGCCGCTCGTGTGACGTTTAAACGTTTCTGACTAAGGAGTTTAACTCGGATCCGATACTGATGCTTCTTCTTTCTTTACATATGGCCTTTATTGCGTCAGGCACAATAATTCCGCCAATGTCTTGTGGTGAATGAGACACAGGAGAGCTTCTTTGCTTTACGGAATCAAAGTTGAGATAAACCCAAAATATAGACACCAATAGATTACACACATATCACATGCAGACACTCACATTGCTACATCAAATATACTCAGTGTTAGATGCTTCAGAAATTGACAGTGAAATGAAGTTTCACGAAATAGGGAATTAGTTCTGGTTTTGATTTTTGAACAGATAATTAGTATAATAGGTATACATAGTTTGTCTTTTTACAGCCAATATGCCAAGTCATAAAATTATAGATTGAAAAAGGCGAAAGTGAAATGTTCTGAAGTCTGCTTACAATTGCAGAATATACAATCATGTTGCGCTACAAATAATTAAGCAAGGTAAAACTGCAAAAATTGACTCCAGCTGTTTCATAGGTACCACGTCGTGATTTGATAATTCTTTTTTCGAATGATTGCAAATATATAATAAATAATAAATCCCTGTTACACAAATTGAATCTAACCCCAAAGTAAGCAAATTATATGCTTGTGTTATGGGTGTGTTAGTCGACGGTCCTAATACATAGAAATACTTAAATAAATACCAGAATAAATTAAATAAACACCCAGACCCGGAAATGCGGACATCTAAATGTTCATCACACAAATGCCTGCCCCCGTCGGGTATCGAGCCCGAGCCTCGCGGTTGTTCGGTGTAGTCGGGCGTGTGCGCTAGCCGCTCGACAAACGAGCAAATGGTTCCGAAATCGTCAAACATTCTCTTCTTACTCCATTTATGTTGACGACAAGATAAATAAATAAATATGCGCTACACAACACTCAAGTTGGACATTCTCCGAAAAGTACGAGTATAAACAACATAACAAATTTTTCTGTTTTCCAAAATAGCAGGTCCCAGCTAGTAATTTAACAGTCATTTATATAGGCACGCAGCTGGATGGACAGCTGTGACGTATTGACAAACGTCTCCTAAAGTTTATCTTTAAAACGGCAAACTTTTTCGTTTAACTGCGAAGCTCATTTTTCATTCCAATACCTAATCATTTAAGACGTCCACTTGAGAGGGGTTTCAGAAAAATAAAAACAAAACTTTTGAAACAGTATTTGAAGTCTATTTTGTTTTTTAGGGTTTCTTATGAATGCCACAGGATCATTAGGATCCGGCTCTGTTCGTCTGTCCTTTTGCTCATCTTCTTATTGGTTTATCTGAACTATACCAATTTGTCAAAGAAGTGTATTATACCGATTCAAAATATTATATTCACAAGGACAGCCCTGAATGCAAGATGGCATGACTGTTTGGATATCTATCCATCGACTATGCCACCAGCTCTTCCCTTGTCGACCTTCTGTGCGACCCTCTCGATTGTTAGTATATATATATATATACTCTAAAATATATACCTACACTGCCTGTATCCTATCCTATTAATATTATAAATGCGAAAGTTTGTAAGTATGTATGTATGGATGTTTGTTACTCTTTCACGCTCGAATGGCTGAACGGATTTGTCTGAAATTTGGAAGACAGATAGATTGTGACCTGGATTAACATATAAGCTATTTTAAATCCCGATCGCACACCGAGTTTCTGTGAAAACGCGGGCGAAGCCGCAGGTAGCAGCCAGTTATTAATAAACATAGGTTAAAGTACTCCGAGGTTGATACTTATAGATTTTATTGCATCGTTAATACAAAATATAAAGTCAACATAAACCTTGGAGTACTCTATGTTTAATAAGATGATTAGTGTTCTTTGTTAGATGAAATCAAATAGTAATTTTAATTATGTGCTAACAATCGTCGTATTTACTACCGAATCGACATCAAACCTAAACTTCCACGTACACCTAATTAAACTAAAACCGCACTAGTGTCGTGCAAAGCGTATGCGGGCGTCGAAAGACTCTTATCTCTATTAACTTTGTCGGGACCGGCAGTGAGGCGAGCTTAATGAAAATAATGTCTTACGTAACTGCCATATTACTCTGTATTAAATATGTAACACTTGGTGGAGTTCATGGGAAATCGCCAAAAAAACGCTTCTGTGGTCTAGCGGTTCAGTTGTTGGACTTCACTGCATGAGGTCGAATTTCATCGGGTTCGAATCCCGGGTTGATCAACAAAAAGAAAATTGGGTTTTTCCAATTTTCTAATAAAAAAAACGTTGCTCGGGATCGGATATGTGCTCGGTTGGCGATAGGCTTGCCACCTGTCACGTTGCGGTAGTTAGTAGAAATACTTGTCGGGATGAAAAAATGTACAAATGGCGGTTATCGCTAAAAGTAATTATTGCCCGATAACCAAGAGAAGGAATAGAGGTTTAAATAGGAACTATATTAATGATATGTGATTGGAAGTCACCAAATTGATTTGCTAATAAGATATACTCGTTAACTATGTAGTAATGTACACCAACAGCTGTATACCAGTAGAAGCAGTGCGTTCTCGGGCTAAGGTTGTTAGCTTTTTACGTGAGTTAGGGTCGTTTCGCCAGATCGCGTCCACTTAGTGGAGTTTCCAGGTTTGAGGTAAAATATAAAAATATTCTAGATCTAGATTTGAGTTTTAGCCAAAATATCAAGTGATCATTTTTTAATAATTGGCGGTCTACAACTGTGCGATTCCGAATACATTTTTTTTTACCCCGTATAACATCTTTGTGGAATCAGTTATCAAGAGCGGTATTCCCAAACGATTATGACTTAGGAACCTTCAAGAAAAGAGCGTACTCATTCCTTAAAGGTCCAGGTTAATATCAACATATTCTACCATATTGTGGTGTACAAATATGTAACTTAATTAAGTATATTTTATTTATTTTTGTTATCTATTTTAACATATAGATTCGTTTAAATATATTTACTTCTAGGTTAGCACTTCATAATTTAAGTAAAAATTTTAATGATCGAGTTTTACCTTATCTACCATACACTACCAAAGTTTCCAAACCTAGCCAGACAGGAGAAGAAACGGCGAAACAAACTCCTCGGCAACCAAGACATTTCATGTTTATATTTGTTAATATTTATATATGCATATTATCAATTAATCCTTTCTGCAAGTAAGTCATTTACACTATAGTACATTTTATCTAAAAGCCAGTCGAAAAGCTTTTTTCGAAATCTTTTTAGGGGCAATGATTTGAAACTATTAGATGTGTGTGTGTATGTGATGTGGGGTAATGTAATAGTTATCGTCTATATACACGAATGGACACGTAATATACATAATTTATTCAATATTCCTAAAATCGGAACAATTTTTTTAACAAATACACATACTGCCAAAATATATAAACTAGGTAAAGGTAAAATGTTGAGAGACTTAAAAAGTGATTTGCATGAATGTATCTAATTAACATTACATATCGCTCTTATACACTTCTCTTGAACTCTAAAGATTCTAATTAAATCTACAGAATTTCCCCAAATGGGGATGCCATATTGCAAAACAGAGGAAACATATCCATGATAAGCTAATAGAGATGCTTTTAAGCCTATCACTTCTCTGATTCTTCTTAAAACATAAACAAACCTATCAATTCTATTACAAAGAGACTCAATATGGATTTTCCAGTCACAGAATTCATCAATTTTTATTCCTCAGTTCCTAAATTCGTAAAGTATACACTTTCTATATTGATGTTACTTAAAACTACGTTAAGTTTCTTATTCTCTTTAAAATGCGCTTGAAATTCAACTAATTTTGTTTTGGATAGGTTTATTTTTAAATTATTATCACTAAGCCATTATGAAATTTTAGTCAAAGTTTTAGTTGTTTCCTCTTCTAAATCATTTTTAGTTTTACAATTGATGAGAAGACTAGTATCATATGCAAATAAAATAGAATCATACTTGATAGCGTCAGAAAGATCATTTATATAAATTAAAAAAAGTAATGGCCCTAAAATACTACCTCGTGGTATACCGCAGTTATTAATAAGATATTTTGAAGTATAATTTTTCTACCGGTTACCACATATTTTTGATATGTATATAATATATGATAGCTTTTTAACCATTGTAATGATTTACCTCTGATTCCATATTTCTCAAGTTTATTTAATAAAATTTTATGTTAATCAAATTAAATGCTTTACTCATATCTAAAAACACAGAGGATGGATTCTTTTTATTATTAAGACAGTTAGTTATTTTTTTACCAAATCAAAACATGCATATACTGTAGATTTACCTTTTCTAAATCCATATTGATTATTTTTTAATATGTTAAAATCAAGTAAGCAACTGTCAAGTTTTTCATACATAATTTTCTCAAATATTTTTGAAATGTACGCAAATTGGGGGGTGGACGCGAACAGGCGAATTCACCCTATATCGTTTCTTTACTCTTACCGTCAGCGTTGGATTTCCTTTCTAGACAATATATTTTATTAATATCACTTACTTATTTGTATATTGAACTTTCTACAATATACACGTGACAGTAATAAATTGTGTCTGAATACAGACCACATTACCCTCCAGACCGGAACACGACAATGATGTGCACTAACTTTATAGTGATAAGAATAGATAAGGGGTTGAAACCAACCTGGGTGAGTTTTTGCAGTAATACTACCTTTTTACTACTTTTTTGTGAGGTCACAGGTCCCCTACTAGATGACCCGAAGCCGGTCCCACGCAGCGAAAAACTAAATAAAAAATACAAGAAAGCATCTCCCATATGCTTTGCAACGTGCAAAGCATATGGGAGAAGTCGTCAGAGTTTTCTGTATTAACTTTCTCGAGGGCGGGCGCGGCGAGCTTAATGAAAACGATGTCTAACTTAGAAACTGTCTTGTTAGCCAGGATTAAGTAGTTACAAGTTTGTGGAGTAGGGCAACCACAAGTGTAACAAAACTAGGACAATGATCTGAACGAAAGAGTCAGTAAGAGATATAAATCATTCTACCTGATATAATGACTTTTAATAATTTTGTAAATACTTCTAATGACAGTAGACTAATTGTTCAATTTAAAATAATTTAGATACAATAGTTCTATGCCTCTATCAGTCACTTTCAAGGCCCGAACAACCAGGCTAATCGACAATTTCGGCTAGAGATGTTGTAAATAAACAATTTAGGAATTTGCAAATACGGTTGAGTTTTAATGTAGAATCTACGACACAAGATTCAACTTGTATTCAATATATTATAAATTTAAGAAGTATGATCCATTGAATATCAAATGTTTAAAATATTGTAACATAAATTAAGTTATTATCAAGTAAAATCAAATTCATAAACCAATGGATTTTTTATTTATTTTACGATTACGTACTATTGGTTATTTGGTCGTGAACTGTTCGTTTTTCACAATAGCTTTTGAAAACGACGTAATAATTTCAACCCCATTAACCAACAGGTTGCTCATAGTGCACAGTATGGACTATGGCAAAATCGGCCTACAGTCTACAGGTAAACACAATTTTGAATTTTTTATCAAACTTTGTATTCTCATAACTTAATATCAGAAAAGATGCAACGGTATAATGTTTAGCAGTGAAAAATTTGATAATTATTGAAGAAAAATTCATGATTTTTAGAAAGTATGGATACCATAATGAGATTTCCGAGGTAGATAAATACGAAAGTTTGACTAGTATGAATAAATTTGGCTTGGAGCCCAGGCGCTGTGATGTCGAACATTTTATTCAACGTTAAAGCAAAATATTGAAATATTGTATCAAAGTTTTTGTTGGCATTGACTGACACGATTTTGATATGATCTGAAACTAGCTCACAACAGTTTTATTCAGTTGATGTTAAATCAATCAATCAGTATATTTTATTGCTTCAAAGTAAATTGGGTCTTACAAATTTAATATGGCAGTCTTACATATCTGATCATTAGTAGTGGTCGCCCATTGGTCGAAATTCGACCATAATAAATTTTAATATCTTCTTGATAAGAATGCCATCTTTATTTCTCAAGACCAACTACTTTTTTGTGAGCCATCTGTGATCTTTTATCGTTATCATCAATATATTTGTTTGTGTGTGCCAAATGCATGGTAGTGTGGGTAATGTTTTATTTATTGATTTAATGTACTTAATAAGCATTATTATTGAAAAAAATTTGCGTTTTACACTTCTCCTATACATAAACTAGTGAGCCAAATTTTATGCTCCTCCGTTAGCGCAATTTTCGTAAAAAGGGGTCCAAAATTTTTGCTTCACGTATTAATATATAGATTATGGCATACAATTAGATACAATAATTATAGTAACTATATGACAGACATTAAATATGAGTCACATTAAATAATGTGACTCATATTTAATGTCTTAAAATTAACATGTCACATTATGATTTCACAAATTTAGTCATTCATTAAGATAGTAGTACCCTATTTAATTTGATAACTTTGTTAATATTAATATATAGTTATTTGTGGTAGATTAAAATTCGGTAACCAAATCATTTAGTTACAATTACATAAAATATAATCGATTCTCGTCATAATAATTATAATTTTTATTCACATTGCTTCTCTTATTGTAGCGCTTTGTAATATAATATATGGCCTATTTGGTTTTGTACATATCTGTAAATCTAAAACTGATATATACTATTCAAAGCATTATTCTGATGAAAAAGCACGGGAGAAATTCAGAAAATGTGTATATTGCCTTTATTGATTTAGAGAATACATTCGATCAAGAATTAGCAGATATAGGAGGGTACCCAGGATCAGAATCAGAATCAGAATCAGAAAAATCTTTATTAACTTGAACCATACAAGAATGTTGGTATGGCAAGCCACGAGGGTAAACAAAATCCAAATTAATAGCAACAGTTTCGGATATGTCAAAGTTTGACGATAGAGATACCAGAATTGGAGCAAATGTTAATTTCAAAAAAAATGTTAAATTAAAAAAAAATGATTTCCCCATGTTTGCAGAAGACCATCTGCCTTTCTGCCAGGCAGCGCGTAAAAAGCGAGCATAGGCTTACCGTCAAAAGCATCGTGAAATGTTACTAGGTGGTAAAAATTTTATAGCGACTCGCCCGGATTTCTCTAGGCCTAACATTAAGATATCAGGTTGGCAACGCACCATTACCACCTTTGGTATTACTTAATTTCTTATCATCAGGAAATCCGTCTGTTTGCCTTCCAATGCTGTAAAAAAACTTACTTCAATTACAATTACTTGGCTAATTTGGTACACTTTTACTTCCCGTAGTTACAAGTTTAAAAGTACAAGTACCTTCTCGTCCATATTCCAGAAGAGGTAGACAAAGGCACCACCAAGGCACCCACGACTAGTCGAAGACACGGAGTCCCACAATGTGATAGGTGGCAAGCCTATCGCCAACATGGGGACATATCCAATTACATTCTCAATTTTTTTAGTTACCCGACCCGGGGTTCAAACCCGGGACCTCAAGAATTTAAGTCCGACGCTGGACCGCTAGACCGCAAAGGTTTAAAAGTATTACAGATAAGTAAAGATTTTTCCCTTAATAACCTGCTATGTTAATTTACTGAAGAAAGTTTCAATTAGGATAGGGTTGTGCCTCGGCAAATCCAACAATCAGTGTGGTATTATTGCCAGGTAGTGGCGGAGATCCGCGTTGCCACGAATACAGATTAGGTACACAGTAGAAGTAGTAGTACACGCACTAACGGCAGCGCTTTTAACGCTGATTCTTGGCTTTTGTAGTGATTTGATCCAGGGAGAGAAGTGATTAAAATGAAAAATTCTTACCACATCCCAGAAAAACTACTGAACTATTTTTTTCGAATTTTCTGCTTGAATGAAGAGATCCCACTTTTGTTTTTTTTATTTTACTCTACGTCATTGCAAGGAAATTCTAAAATTCAACGGAGTTGCCAAAAATGATTAAGCGCATTAAAAATGCAAAAACACTATCAATAGAGAATTTGATAATTATTTTGTAGAAATCAGTCATCGGATCATTATAAAATTACTAAGGGACTTCTTAATTAAAACACGACTCGATTTTAAACTTTTGAAAAAAGAACCATTAAAATCGGGTTGTTATTAGCCAAGTAATCGCGTAACAGACAAATAAAAAAAAAGTTAGAGTCGAATTGAAAACCTCATCTTTGCATTCGATCGGTTCAGTCGGTTCATAAAATGGACTCGTATAGAGATAGTTGCAAAACAATCTTTGAAAAGATGCAGCTGCTTTTTATTGTCTGATGAAAAACCGTAGAAGCATTGTTGTGATCACAGATAGAAGTTAGTCCCATATAAATTTGGGATGAAAATTGCAATCCTAACCCGATTATTAATAAACATACTAGGTGGTAGAGTTTAGCAGCGACTTGCCCGGATTGGTACCACTGCCTTTCCCTATTCCTGCCACCATAACGTCATGACGTGTTCCGGTTCGGAGGTTAAGGTAGCTGGTAAACTTACTTTTGCTCGAGGCCTAACATCTCGGCCTCAGGTTGGCAACGCACCATTACCACCTTTGGTGTCTCTAGGCGGCGTGAATTTCTTACCCTCAGGAAATCCGTCTGCTTGTTTGCCTTCCAATATCATAAAAAAACATAAACTAAAATATCTAACCCAAGGTTCAACCGGATATTATAGTTTTGTTACACTGTGATACAGACTGTAATCTTAACTTTGTCTGTTTTTAACCTTAGTTTATTAATAAGACAGAAAGAGCAGGGAAATGAATAGCTTTGAAGTAAGTAAAGCTAGTTTCACATAGATACTTTTTGTTAATTTGTTCATTTTAAACGAGTGTGTCTTTTTACTGCTTTGAGTAAAATAAAGTACTTAACTTAGGATTTTAAATTTAAATCGTCGCGAATTAATAACATTTTTAATTATTTATACGGGATACTAACGATCTCTTTTTATTTTATTTGTCGATATTTCGGCCTAGTTGCATAGGCCGTGGTCACGACGGGACTGCGGCAGCGAGCTGTAACTTTTGACAGGAGGATCTACTGACAGATGAGCCTGTCAACCCTCCGTCTAATTCTTCTTTTTTGAACGTCCTTGTCACTATCATTTCTGGGCACTATATCGCGACACACAACACTAACTATGTCCTTACACTTTGCGGCACTTTTTGTAATTATAGCCCGGCACCGACCAACAATTGGATCCCACGCCTGGGCCAACTTAAAACCGTCTTCCCTATTGAAATTATTTGGTGTATTTCGAATTTCAATAGCTTCACGTACTAGGCGAGGAACGTAGTGGGATTCAGAAGAAGTACTTAACTACTTAATTATATAGGTAATACAAAATGAACGACGCAAAAGACGCAAGTTGTATTTTGGCAGAATTATTTAAAAAAAGAACAAACACATCTTCAACTGAAGTAAAATACCAGGCGCATAACACGCAAGGGAAGCCACCGGCGGAGGCTTGTAATATAAGTAGGTATAGTGTTAACACGAAGAAAGCATTTTCGAAGTGAACACTTCTTTATCGGCGTTGCGCACTCTTTCTGGTTTTTTATGATATTGGAAGACAAACAAGCAGACGGACTTTCTGATGGTAAGGAATTCCCGCCGCCTATGGACACCAAAGGTGGTAATGGTGCATTGCCAACCTGAGGCCGAGATGTTAGGCCTCGAGCAAAAGTAAGTTTACCGGCTACATTACTCTCCGAACCGGTACACGTCATGACGTTATGGCGGCATGAATAGGTAAGGCGGTGGTAAAAATCCAGGTGAGTCGCTTCAAAACTACCACCGAGTAACATGTCACGGTGTTAGTGACGGTAAGCCTATGTTTGCCTTTTATGGGCCTGGAAGAAAGGCAGATGGTCTATTCTACAAAGGAACCCGGACCAACACGGGGAAAATATGCATATACTCGCTAATATGCATATATATAGCATGTACTCGCTGCCCCCTATACACGGGAGCACTATTCTTCGACGTGGCCAAGGCGTTCGATAAGGTCTGGCACAACGGCCTAATCTACAAGCTCTACGAAATGGGCGTGCCAGACA
>NJDC01001161.1:237090-262393 GCA_002245475.1 Calephelis virginiensis
ACGGCAGCGCTTTTAACGCTGATTCTTGCCTTTGTAGTGATTTGATCCAGGGAGAGAAGTGATTAAAATGAAAAATTCCATTCCAGGGAAACTACTGAACTATTTTTTTCGAATTTTCTGTTTGAATGAAGAGATCCCACTTTTATTTTTTTTTATTTTACTCTACTGTCATTGCAAGGAAATTCTAAAATTCGACGGAGTTGCCAAAAATGATTAAGCGCATTAAAAATGCAAAAACACTATCAATAGAAGTAACTTATTGCGATTTGATAATTATTTTGTAGAAATCACTTATCGGATCATTATAAAATTACTAAGGGCCTTTTTTTACTAAGGGACTTCTAAATGAAAACACGACCCGATTTTAAATTTTTGAAAAAAGAACCATTAAAATCGGGTTGTTATTAGCCGAGTAATCGCGTAACAGACAAATAAAAAGAGTTTTGGCGCCATCGAGAGAAAAGATGGTCGAAGTTTTTTCATAATTATTGAATTTCGTGTTAATATTGAGTGAAATTAGTCAATGTTGGTGGCATTTTGTACAATTTTGTTCAGTAAAAGTGCACAAATGAAATAATCATAAAGAAATTAGCGTATCGTATATTTTCTCGTTGCCGCCAAATCTCGTTACATGAGCTTGTGTAAAAAGGCCACCGCTTTACCCAAGAGCCTGACATGACTTATTGACGACTTACGACTGATGACTAATTGAAATTAATTGAAATTGATATAAAATTTGATGCAAATTTCTACTTGACTAATGGCTAAATACTAACGTGAAGGCCAAAACTTAAAGAAAGAAAAAAAAGACAAATAAAAAAAATTACAGTCGAATTCAAAACCTCATTTTTGAATTCGGTCGGTTCTGTCGATTCATAAAATGGACTCGTATAGAGATAGTTGCAAAACAATCTTTGAAAAGATGCAGCTGCTTTTTAATGTGTGATGAAAAACCGTAGAAGCATTGTTGTGATCACACATAGCTTTTTAGGATATACCCTGAAGTTAGTCCATATAAATTTGGGATGAAAATTGCAATCCTAACCAGATTATTGATAAACATACTAGGTGGTAGAGTTTAGCAGCGACTCGCCCGGATTGGTACCACCGCCTTACCTATTCCTGCCACCATAACGTCATGACGTGTTCCGGTTCGGAGGTTAAGGTAGCCGGTAAACTTACTTTTGCTCGAGGCCTAACATCTCGGCCTCAGGTTGGCAACGCACCATTACCACCTTTGGTGTCTCTAGGTGGCGTGGATTTCTTACCACCAGGAAATCCTCATGCTTATTTGTCATCCAATATCATAAAAAACATAAACTAAAATATCTAGCCTAAGGTTCAACCGGATATTATATTTTTGTTACACTGTGATACAGACTGTAATCTTAACTTTGTCTGTTTTTGACCTTAGTTTATTAATAAGACAGAAAGAGCAGGGAAATAAATAGCTTTGAAGTAAGTAAAGCTAGTTTCAACACACATAGATACTTTTTGTTAATTTGTTCATTTAATATATAAAAAAATGTTGGTCGGGATTGGAAATGTGCCCGGTTGGCGATAGGCTTGCCACCTATCACATTGTGGGACTTAGTGTCTTCGGCTAGTCTTGGGTGCTTTGGTTGTACCCCTGCCTACCCCTTCGGGGATATGGGCGTGAAGATACTTACTTACTTACTTACTTAAACGAGTGTGTTACTGCTTTGAGTAAAATAAAGTACTTAACTACTTAATTATATAGGAAATACAAAATGAACGTATATATAGAAAAAAGACGCAAATGGTATTTTGGCAGAATTATTTAAAAAAAGAACAAACACATCTGCAACTGAAGTAAAATACCAGGCGCATAACACGCAAGCGAAGCCACCGGCGTAGGCTTGTAATATAAGTAGGTATAGTGTTAACATGAAGAAAGCATTTTTGAAGTGAGCACTTCTTTATCGGCGATGCGCACTCTTTCTGGTTTTTTATGATATTGGAAGACAAACAAGCAGACGGACTTTCTGATGGTAAGAAATTCCCGCCACCTATGGACACCAAAGGTGGTAATGGTGCGTTGCCAACCTGAGGCCGAGATGTTAGGCCTCGAGCAAAAGTAAGTTTACCGGCTACCTTAACCTCCGAACCGGAACACGTCATGACGTTATGGTGGCAGGAATAGGTAAGGCGGTGGTACCAATCCGGGCGAGTCGCTGCTAAACTCTACCACCTAGTATGTTTATCAATAATCTGGTTAGGATTGCAATTTTCATCCCAAATTTATATGGACTAACTTCAGGGTATATCCTAAAAAGCTATGTGTGATCACAACAATGCATCTACGGTTTTTCATCAGACAATAAAAAGCAGCTGCATCTTTTCAAAGATTGTTTTGCAACTATCTCTATACGAGTCCATTTTATGAACCGACTGAACCGATCGAATGCAAAGATGAGGTTTTCAATTCGACTCTAACTTTTTTTTTATTTGTCTGTTACGCGATTACTCGGCTAATAACAACCCGATTTTAATGGTTCTTTTTTCAAAAGTTTAAAATAGGGTCGTGTTTTAATTTAGAAGTCCCTTAGTAATTTTATAATGATCCGATGACTGATTTCTACAAAATAATTATCAAATCGCAATAAGTTACTTCTATTGATAGTGTTAGGGTTAGGTTAGGCCCAGATGTTAGGCCTCGAGCAAAAGTAAGTTTACCGGCTACCTTACCCTCCGAACCGCTACACGTCATGACGTTATGGCGCCATGAATAGGTAAGGCGGTGGTAAAATTCCAGATGAGTCGCTTCAAAACTACCACCGAGTAACATGTCACGGTGCTAGCGACGGTAAGCCTATGTTTGCCATTTACGGGCTGCCAGAAAGGCAGATGGTCTATTCTACAAAGGGACCCGGACCAACACGGGGAAAATATGCATATAGATATAGCATGTACATAATAATGTTGAGTAATAAAAGTAAATTCATGAAATTTACATAAGCTACACGTACACCAATCAATTACTATACCACACGTAGATGAGAGAATAAATCACAGGGCGTAGAGAGGTCGTAAATAACGCGCCTTCCTCGGCGAGACCATTAAGCTGGTTATGCGTTAACCACTGCCTCGGAAATGTGTGCCTTTTAATTACAGCTGAGAAAATTGATACACTTTTACTTTTTTACGAAAGGACTAAACTTAATATTTTGATGTTAAATAAGTTTATTAAGCAATTGCATAGCTTCTATCGCGGGCTTTGAGCGTGGAGACCAAATCCAGAAATTCCGAAACGAAAATAACCTAACACCCTTTACTCCGACCGGCACAGAGGTGGTACTTTTTAGTTTTGCCATCTATCGATGAATAGCAGAACTTTTAATAACTTTTTGATCACGCTTGTCTCTTTAGTTCAGCAACTCGCCTTTATGTGGCATTGGTTGTATCGGCGTTACTGATGCGTAATCCCCATCTTTGCCCCGCAATCTGGTGAATCATGCCTGCTTAAGCAATAGCTTTTCGCGGCAGACTCCGAGTGCCATCCGTTATTTTTGTTGTAATAATTCCGGACGTAGACAGTAAATTAAATCATATGACGTCATCAGACATTCATTCTCATTATGAATACCCTTAATAATGTATCTCAATATACTGTACAATCTAATATGTATGCTTTATGCACAGACGCCAACTATGAACTAGTTACTCTATCGCTGGTAAATAACATGGCGTAGGAAGGTCATAAATTACGCACACCTTTCTCAGCCAGAATGACGCTTTAACTATTGAGAAAATTAATTGACTGTTACATTTTTTCGTGGACAAAGTTCTCGAGTCTATCATATTCTACCAGATATCGATATGTAAGTATAAGCTACAGGGTACTTTGTTCTACGAAACCATTAATCTCGCTACGCCTCAACGTCTGATTTAGAGTTCTTATTTTTTTATTTTAAGATATTGGAAGGCAAACAAGCAAACATATTTCCTGACGATAAGAAAGACGCCACCTAAAGACACCAAAGTTGGTAATGGTGCATTGCCAAATTGAGGCCGAGACGTTAAGCCTCGAGTGAAAATAGCTTTAACGGCTACCTTATCCTCCACACGTCAACGCCAAGCGCTGACGTTATGGCGACAGAGAGAGGTAAGACGGTGGTACCAATCCGGGCTAATTGCTGTTAACTTTACTATCTGGTCAGATGTCAGGGTGGTACGGACGGTAATCCTATGTTCGTCTCTTACGAGCTGCCTGGCAGGAAGATAGATTGTATATTCTGTAAAGGACCAACACGGGGGTGGATTGAAATTACAACCTCTTATAAAAAAAACAATTTAAGTACTGTTATAATTTAATGGAAATTCTATTATTTTAATAACTTAGACTTTATTTACTATGTAAAATAACGAATAATTCAACATTTAATTACTATTTAATTTAGTTCGCGCCAATGCGGTAAAACTTTTGAGTATTATGTGAAACGTAGCTTACAAAACAAGACTACATGAATATGCTTAAATGTTATCTACAATTACTAATAAGTTACAGTACTAATCGAGAAAATAATATACTAGATAATAAATTATCGGTTGCCTATTGTTTTCCCGAGGAATATATGCCATATATTTAAATGTCATAATTTCATTTGCCTGAATTTTTATTCGCCCGAATGTTTTGTTACATTATATACTTGTGACATACTCTTCTTCGCCCTAAAATTAGTTTCCATAATGATACGACTGCCATACGTATTGTTATCCATTTTATTAATTGCAATAATATTTTTCAACAGAATACTTAAATGCCTTACAAAAATTTGTATTTGCATTAAGTAAAATGTAAATTGTAATAAATATATCACAGTACGATTATGTATTTATTATAATAATAAATAATAAAATAATAAATTAAAATAAATATATGACAGTATTATTACACATTACAGTTGTTTTTATTTCTGATACCTATTTATCTAACCTAACGCCTTTGTTTTAAAAAGCGATTAGCTTTCTGGCACTTCGAGGGCCGCTGCCGCGGCACGCTCTCTTCGCTAGCTCGGCTCGTACGTTGTCTTTCATGTTCTAACGTAAACTAACCAAACCAAACCATACCTAAACCTATAGATCATTTAGTCTAAAACAAATTTATGTTCTTTTTTCTAGAAGTTGTTTTGATGATAAATGATGCTATGGCTTGTGATAATACGCCTTACAATCATGCTAGCAAATGATGTTATTGAAATTGACTTTATGGGAAAAAAGTTTCTAGCAGGTGACTAAAATAGTAAACAATGAGACATATGAAATTATGAGAAATATTATGTCTGTTGACCATTATAACAAATGAAATTATGGCAAATGTAATTCTGGCAAGTGGGTGTAACTGGGTCCGAATATGGTCAATATTATTATCAACTTTTATAATGTATTTAATAGTAGTTTATTGCCATAACTATAATATTGTTGAGTATTTTGAAATGTTAATACGTACTTTAATATTATAGAACATTTTTGCTATCGTCAATGATTTCTGCAGCGTATGTGATGAAATATTTTTTATAATTAACTTGCACTTTGTGTTACATTAAGCAGGGATCCCTAATTTTTTATGGTTATAAACATAGATATGTTCATTGGGGCTTGAAATCGTGATTTTTTGCTTTTATATCCTTATATATATCCTCTTTATTATTAGTATAGATAAATCACAGAGCACAGAGAGTCGTAAATAACGTACGCCCTCACCGCTGATACCATCAAGCTGGTTACCCGTTAACTACTGCCTTGAAAATGTGTTTTAATTTTTTTAGTTAGTTAGTTAGTAGTTAGTTTGTCCCTTTCTGGCGCTGGTGAAAGCCATTAGGCCATGCTACCATGTCTTCCGTATTAATTAATCATTATATAGTCATTAGTCACTATTTACAAAGTCACGTCAGGGTATTGAGTAAAGCAGTGGTCACTTTACACAAGCTCACTTTGTGAGACTTGGCGGCAACGAGGAAATAAACGGTTCACCAATTCCTTCATACATATTTCACTTGTGCACTTTAACTGAACAAAATTGAAGTAATTTCCACCTAAATTAACTAATTTTACTCATAATTTACACGGAAACTCAATAGTTATGAAAAAATTACGACCATATCTATCACGATGGCGCCAAAACTCTCAAATTTTTTAAGTTAATTTGCCCCTTTCTGGGGCCGGCTAAGATCTTTAGGCCATGCTACCACATCTTCCGTATTAATTATTTCTTATGCATTCATTAGTCACATGTCTTCCGTATTAATTATTCTTATACAGTCATTAGTCACTATTTACAAAGTCACGTCAGGGTCTTGAGTAAAACAGTGGTCACTTTACACAAGCTCACTTTGTGAGATTTGGCGGCAACGAGGAAATACACGGTTCACCAATTCCTTCATACATATTTCACTTGTGCACTTTAACTGAACAAAATTAAAGTAATTTCCACCTAAATTAACTAATTTTACTCATAATTTACACGAAACTCAATAGTTATGAAAAAATTACGACCATATCTATCACGATGGTGCCAAAACTCTCAATTTTTTTTAAGTTAATTTGCCGCTTTCTGGGGCCGGCTAAGATCTTTAGGCCATGCTGCCACGTCTTCCGTATTAATTATTTCTTATGCATTCATTAGTCACATGTCTTCCGTATTAATTATTCTTATACAGTCATTAGTCACTATTTACAAAGTCACGTCGGTGTCTTGAGTATAACGGTGGTCACTTTACACAAGCTCACTTTGGGAGATTTGGCGACAGCGAGGAAATTCACGATACACTAATTTCTTCATGATTATTTCATTTGTGCACTTTCACTGAACAAAATTAAACTAATTCCCACCTAAATTAACGCACCATTAGGTTCCATCTTTGGTGTCTCTAGGCGGCGTGAATTTCTTACCATTAGGAAATCCGTCTGCTTATTTGCCTATCATTATTATAAAAAAATGACAACTATCTCGAAAGTTAAGATAAGAAAAGTATAGAAAGTAAATTTAAATTGCCTTTACGTAATAAAATGATGGTCAAAACGGAACACCAAAATAGCTAGCACTGACGACACAACAACTCAGCGACAGAATTAGGACGACGATATCAATCGTGGCTATCCTACCAACTAGTTTCAATAAAGTGTGGTCTCATAGACTTATGAACAGATTCCTATCTACTCAGAAAGATAACAGGAATGCCAATTTTTATCGAATCATTCATAAATACATCAAACAGCAAGCTATTCGTGTGTTTGACCTAAATCCAGCCTACATCCATCACAGGCTTTCCGATTATATTAGCAAGGCGAAATTCAAGCGAAATTGGTCCCATACCGACGTTTTATGGGAAATTCCGATCATATTTAGATCTCGTGAGTGGAAAGTTAGCTCTAGAAGCTGAAGGTTATCATATTCGAGTTTAATAAAACATGTCTTAGTAGAGCTTTTATAATTTTTAATATCGGCACTCGGTAGAATTTAATATTGCATATACTCACGTTTTCTTAACAAAACTCTTAAGAAAGAGTTTTGTAACAAACGCTTAATTAACTATGTCATTATTTTAAGAATATCAATGTAAGCTATCTGAATTTATTTAATATGAAACGAAATGTTCTCGATAAATAGACACATCGCTATTGCAAAATCTAGATTTTTCATTTAAGTTGATATTAAAATTTATAATCTAATAACAGATTTACACAAACAAAAATTTACTCAGATGACTTTTAATACATAATATTAAGTTTAAGTTTGGACTACTTCCATAATCAAATCCGGGCTTGGTGGCTATGGGACTACGTCGAAATTGGGTACGCTTTTCCGAACAATTTTTCTAAATCGTTTCGGAAATTACGGAGAATCGATTTCTAACGTACCTACCTACCTACATTTAAGCGCAAACTGCATGAAGTTCGTAATGAGAGTAAATCGTATTTTAGCCCCCGGAAAAAAGGGATGATACAATTTTGTGTTTGTGTGTGAGTGTGCCTATGACGGTCATAACTTTTAAAAGGATGGACTGATTTCGATGAGGATTTTTTTCTTTAAAAGCTGACGTGATCGAAATGTTTCTTAGCTACATTGCAATCGCTAAATTGAGAGTTGAATGTTAGTTCCAACCGTCTTATTATTAAAAATCGATTACGCTAAGTATTATCCGAGGTTACACTGCACTAGTTACTCCCCTAGTAATCGAGTATTATCTTCGCATTAAAACTTTATTAATAAACGTGGTGTAAACATAGAACAACTATACATTTCTTACACAGGCGTTAATGCGTATCTTATGGCCACACACTTATTTTGTAAGTAAAAAGAGTGAGTTAGAGAGTACTGAAAGAGCTAACATCTACGAAATATGACATAATTGACAGCGTCAATTTGACAATTTACGTATTGTCCTTTGGATTGGCGGGAACGTTTGAATAGGAAAGACCCTCTTTTTGAGATGAACTTTCCAATCTCAACAATTAAAGATATAAAATCTGGAAAAAACTTAAGACTGAACTGCTTAACTGATAAACACATTATACATCATTATTACAGAGATAAAATTAAATAAATGTTATAATTTAATACTTACTTATGAATATGTGTCAATAATAATAATAATAATAATTTGACAAGAATAGCTGAGAATTACCAAGTTTCATGTAGGACATTCATTGTTTGTACAGTTTTATTTTTTAAAAAAAAACAAGGGTATGCTTAGTACGATAATAGTAATCATAATAGTTGAGGCAAGAGGTCCAGAGCAAAAATACTAGATTTGGAAATACGAAATATACAATGTGACTTTAGAAAAAAGTGGTCTGGTACGTGAAATGTAGGTTTATAACTTCATAAAAGTGGTGTAACCATATAATAACAACACCTTTCCTACGAGGGATAACGCGTATGTAACACAAAACATATTTTCGTCAAATTTGGACATAACTTCAAACATGATAAACTACAAAACTTAAATAGTGGAAGACAAAAGTAAGAAGCTGAGATTCTCGACGATTTGGGTAGGCTATTAAATACAAAGTTTTGTTTGATAAATGAGTCATATAAAAGCAAAGGCAGCAATATCCAGTTCCACCCCGTACTGGATGTTGCTGCTTTTGCGTTTATATGACTCAAATGAAGAAGATGATTAGCACAAGAGAAGATGCATGGTACTGGGTAAGGGAGAAGTTTTATTAAAGACAAGCTATGAAAACTATATGATAAATAAATGTTTGGTATATTTTCAAACTAGCTGTGAATGGGTACATGTTATGACAAAAATAAACATTGGCTTTCACGTCTAAAAATAAAACTGAAAATACACGAGTATCATAGGGAAATTAAGGAGTGAAACAAAATTACTTTAGTAATAAAACTGGTCTAAAACAAAGAACAAAACTAAAAGCTTAAGTTATGCATTTGACAAATTATAAAAAAGGGAAAACTTTATATTTTCTGTTCATTTAGGTATTTATTTTATTTACAACAGCAATTTCATAATTTGGGATAAATAGAAGAAATGTTATGATGGAAGAGGCAGTATAGCAATAGGTCTTAGTGTGTCTCAAAAGGAAACATAGATTTAAAAAAAAAATCTTACAATATATTATTTATTTTAGCATAGGGAGTTTTGGCGCCATCGTGAATGAACATGGTCGTAATTTTTTCACAATTATTGAATTTAGTGTAAAATATGAGTAAAATTGGTTAATTTAGGTGGGAATTAGTTTGATTTTGTTCAGTGAAAGTGCACTAATGAAATAATCATGAAGAAATGAGTATATCGTGAATTTCCTCGCTGCCGCCAAATCTCATAAACGAACTTGTGTAACGAAACCACCGCTTTACTCAAGACAGACAAGACTGTGTAAATATAGTGACTAATGACTGAAATAAAGAATTAATACGGAAGACATAAATTGAAAATATATAACAAGAAAAAGATTTATTAATACGGAAGATATGGCTGTATGGACACAGATCCTTTGCCTTTCCCCGACTGGATAAAATTAAAAACCCTTATTTTAGCATATTAACTTTTCTTTCTATTTTTTAAAGCTTTCCGAACTTAACATTAAATAACGCAATTAAGAATCGCAAGTGTAAGTTTTATTACGATTTTTAACCTATTTTCGGAAATATTAACTAAATGTCAAGATAGTCGATCCTTAATCTGTCATTAAACCATGTAGGGGCATGGACTATCTTTATGTCAGAGATCAGCTTCGAAATAGTTTACTACATCTCTACTCCGTCTTTATTAATATTGAATTTGTGTAATGTCAAGTTCAACCATAGAGTTAAGTTTCACTCACCCTAATCTACGTTTATTAATAAGACGGTAAAAGTTTTGTCGTCGAATATTTTAAGGTAAGGTTAAGAAATCACAAAGTTACGCCGAGTAATGGAGAAAAATTTAGTCTTTCTTCGCAGAGTACATTTGGCTGAGCCACAATACATTCAGCCAGAGTGTTTGTTACGTCAAATGGAACGTTTTAAATCCAATCGAAGCTCCGGAGCGACGATTTCTCTGAAATTGTATAAAGGAGTCAATTTTGCCTGCTGCTCACAATCGTGTTAAACTGGTTTAAATCAAAAATATTTTATGAAATGCTTTTAGAAACATATGAAATTAAAATGTGTGTGTTTAATCGTTTCATTTAAATACTAATCATCTTTTTTTATGATATTGGAAGGCAAACAAGAAGACGGATTTCCTGATGGTAAGAAATTCACGCCGCCTAGAGACACCAAAGGTGGTGCGTTGCCAACCTAAGGCCGAGATGTTAGGCCTTGAGCAAAAGTAAGTTTACCGGCTACCTTACCCTCTAAACCGGAACACGTCATGACGTTATGGCGGCAGGAATAGGTAAGACGGTGGTACCAATCCGGGTGAGTCGCTGCGAAACTCTACCACCTAGTAAATAGCAGAATTCAAGCGTGGCAGAGAGAATATGAAATAGAACCTCAATCGGGAAGGCCTTCGACTACTGACGAAATATTAAAAAAAGTTATAATTTAATTGTAGGAGACCGCAGATTAAAAAAATATATATATATATATATATATATAGTGTACGAGCTGCCTGGCAGGAAAGCAGTTGGTCTATTCTGCTGCGCCCGGACCAACACGGGGAAATGTACAATTGTGTGTTAAATAACGTACCTAAGAGAAATAATAATAACACTAAAATTAAAAAGAAATCAATTATTCCTCGACAAAACTTCATAAAATATAGTTAAAAACCAACTTGCACACGTCAGCTTTCAAACAAAAAAAATCGTATTGAAATCGGTCAACTCGTTCAAAAGTTATGATGGCACAGGCACGTCATACTTATAACACACCTCTTTTCGTCGTACGTTAAAAATACGTGAAAATACGTAAATTTTGTGACAAGCTTTAATTTATAAGAGCTATTCCCAGCAGTAGGGTTACTCTCGACGCTCGATTCATGCATTATTGGAAATTGGAATCGAATATGTCATTTTAGGTACTCCTGAACACAATTCTGGCGAATTATTGACATTAAGTTAATAGTAAATAGTAAATTATTTTATCCTATTCGTTGAATTTATTTGTAACTCAATGTTAATAATCCCCTTATACTGTGTTCAAAATTACCTAAAGTGACATATACGATTCCAATTTCCAATTCGCATGATATCGAGATTCAAGAGTAACCCTACAGTATGAGTTAAGTGCTTACCTACTATTCAACACATATCAAATAAGCCCAAACACGTAATATCCTTACGGTAAAGGTTACTATGGCCACCTTCCAATTTTTCAATCAGGGTGCTGATTATGTATCTCAGTTGCCAACTCATTGTGAAAAAGTGTACATCAAATAGCTGTCAAATGACATCACTTGTGTTTGCTATCTTAACTGTATTTCTGTTGGTCACTGGAGATAGCAAATATAAAACACGTCATTTGACAGCTATTTGATGTATACTTTTCCATTTTGAGTTGGCAACTGAGATACATAATCAGCACCCAGATCAGCGCCATGTTGTAACAACTTTTTTTTGTCATCAGACTTATACATGAATGAACTTTCAGAATGAAATTTCAGCTCAATCGGTAACGGTAAAGGGGATCAAAATCAACTTGGAACATTCTACCCGGACCAATATACAATCTTTTAAAAAAAGTATTGGGAATGGGAATTATTTGTTTATGGTTCCAAATTCAAATATTTGTTTTTTTTTGTTGTTGTTAGATTGGTACAACTGTTTTCCATTTTAAAGAGATGTTTGATTTGCATTCTGTTATTTATATTAAATACTGTGCTGGTTGAAAAACATTATTTTTTGTGTGTATTGTGAAATTCATAATAGACAAAAACATCAAACAGTTTATCTTGAATTTTGCACCGTTAATGAAACTGGTCGCCTCTGTGGTCTATCGGTTCAGTTTGTGGACTTGACTACACGAGGCCCCGGGTTCGAATCCCGGGTCGGGCAATGTGTGTGTGTGTGTGTGTGTGTGCTTGTGCGTGCGTGCGTGCGTGTGCGTGTGGGTGTGCGTGTGCGTGTGCTTGTGCGTGTGCGTGTGTGTGTGTGTGTGTGTACGCGCGCGCGACGTAAGTTGATGGTTTTTACCATCAGGAAATCCATCAGTTCGTTCCACTATCATAAAAATCTATTTCCATGCTAAAATTTTAAAAAAATATAAAATTCAATTCAAAACCAGACAATTCAACGCAAAACCAGATTTGGCAACGCACCATTACCACCTTTGGTGTCCCTAGGCGGCGTGAATTTCTTACCATCCGGAAATCCGTCTGCTTCTTTGTCTTCCAATATAATAAAAAAACAGTTTTGACTCCTGTCTCATGTCGTATAAAGTGTAGCATCTTTCATACATGTTTATCGTCACACCACGTCAACCACGTCCTTTGCTCGGTAGGCAGAAAGTATTGAGTGGCAAGTAACACGATCCTTGCGGAACTAGCTTCCTCTACTTTTATTATTATTTTCATTTATAACGTCGTTTTACAGCCAATATTAATTACCTATCTACAGATAAAGACATGCCTTCTAAAGTTTTGTAGATATTTTTTTTATTTTTTTTTATTCGTTCCGCCCGTTCAGTTTGTATGGGAAAAATTGAAATGTCGTTTTTCCTAGTTTCCTCTCTGTTTCAAGGGATAAAATGTACCCCATGTCCTTCTCCCGGTTCTAAGCTACCTACCTCTCTATCAATTTTAAGCCTAATCGGTTGGACTATCACTACTTTCTTTCAATTTTTTTTTGTTTTTAAAGTGTGTTAATATATCTAATTTATTACAAAATATATTTCATCCTATTCTAGCAGTCATCAATCAAAGTTAAAAATCAAGTTCTCGGAGCCAAATAAAAAAGGGTTTAAAACGCGGGGAAGCCGCGGGCAAAAGGTAGTACTGAACCAAATTTGAATATTTGAAATCGAAGAAAGCATTTCTAAAAGCAGGTATAAATACCAATCCTCAAAGGGAGGCTTAATGGGACGAAAGGGTCATCTCAAAGGATTACCAACATTTGAGTGATAAGAATTTGCATTTGTAGACGTTTTTATATTCTTCCCTGAGGAATGGAGGCGATTGAGAAGTCAGGGAAAATGGGGAGACACTTGTTATTGCCGTCTTCTTAGATTTATATACGGTAGTAAAAATTTTAATATCCGGCTTCAGACTTAGTTTTCTTATTTTTGTAATCCTATAAGTTAAAATGATTTTTATAACAAAAGAAGCTTAATTCTTATTGGCGCACTGTCTTTTTGTCGGAATATTAGTCCACGTATCCAAGTTCACAGGTTAGGAGGGTTTGGCCTTCAGCACTAAACACGACAATTGCGGGCACTAACGCTATGACGGAAGGAATAGGAAAGGCGAAGGTACCAATCTGGATGAGCTCATTCAGATGCACAGCACTCTACCATCAGTGGTCTTGTTAGTAATAACCCATATTTTAACCAGTGCTTAAATCTTAGGAGCTGCCTGGTACAGAGGCAAGTGGTATATTCTACTTAGCGGATCCGGACTAACACGAGGAACAAAGTGCTGTAGAGCAGCGGTCGGCAACCCGCGGCCCGCCGACGTCTCACTTGCGGCCCGAGAATGTTTTGTAAATAGGTTATGTATATAAAATATAAAATGTAAATAGGTTATGTATATATAATATAAAATAAAAATTAATGCATGAACTTTCTGCGGTTGACCGTATAATATACGGCGCATAATGTGAATTTAGCCTTAAGAACGCGCTTTTCTGCGTCCATTTTCATTTTTTCTATGGGATATGACCAACTATAAGTAAGTATATTTGCCTTCTAGGATAAACATCACAAGTGTGGCCTACCTTTAGTTTATTTTGCCGCCTTGTGGCCCTTGTCTGCCAAAAGGTTGTGGAACGCTGCTGTAGAGTAAATCAAACAAAGAGTTGACAGACATATCTGTCAAGTCCACTTGATTTTGGTGGATTTTAGTATAGACGCGTTACAAGTGCTTTTTATATGGTTTGTTTGTTATAAAAGGTATTTTGATTCTGACTCTGCCACTGCAATCCCGTCGAGAGCACGCTCTATGTAAACATCGACAATTACAATCTTTACCCATAATAAAACGGCAACAAAACTCAACATATACATAAAATATTAAAAACAATGATTACTACCTGTATTATATATAGAACTAGCTGCCTGTTCCAGCTTCGCTCCGGTGGTATACTTTATATCATAAATTGAGATGGAAAAAAATAGGATATCTTTCAAGTTGGATCAAACTGCACATATCGCCTCTGTTGTCTAGCGGACCGACGTCGGACTTGACTTCTTGAGGTCCCGTGTTCGATCCCGGGGTCCAGCAACAAAAAAGCAGAAAATGTGTATTTTTAATTTTCTCATAAATTACGTTGCTCGGGATTGGACATGTTCCCGGTTGGCGATAGGCTTGCCAGCTATCAAGTTATGGGACTTAGTGTCTTCGGCTAGTCGGTGCCCTGGTTGTGTTTTTGCCTACTGATACTTTTTTTCAAGTATTTTCTTACCAAATGTTGTGTAATAGTAGCTTGTAACTTGGTTCAACATTGAGGATATTTAGTTTTTACTACGGGAAAACCTTCATTTCCATCCTTCATTACCACGAAAAGTAGCGGGCAACAGTCACGTATAAATGTGTAAAACGTTAGCAATACTTTTCGATTTATATATTTAAAATCTCTTCAAACTTCAAAACTTCAAAATAATATGACCTTTGATGATTTTTCTCTTCGAAAGGTATCACCATTTAGAAGTGGTCACATATAGGTTTGGTTAAAATCGGACAACTGGTGTTTGTGTTACATAAAGCATTTTTTGTGTACCTACCTAAATGTCATGGCATTGAAATTGGGGTTGGTATTTTTTCCAGTTTTACTGCTTTTAAATTACAAGTGTATTTAACTGGAAAATATAAGAAAATCCTCTAAACAATAAAAGGATCCCTTATAAAGCCGCTGTGGAAATTCTTCGCAAGACGCGAATAATTAATTAAATTTTCTCCACTGAGCGCTGATCTAATAAGGCCGCAACGCATAATCACTCCATTTAAAAAAGGCATTAAAAGAATCACAGTAGTATTTTTTTATAAAAAAATGTATTTACCTATGTAGTGAAGTGGAATTTTCGCGATAATATCGCCTTAACTATTCCTGTGTCGTCATAACATTCGTGCTCGCCACTGTCATTTTTTGTCATTTAAAATAAGCATTTAATCATTTAAGCGCATTATTATGTCGTACAAAAAATGTAGCATTTTCCTTGATTTCGCTAGGAACATCAGATCTAAACTTGGTGGCATTAAGACTACCTCGAAAGTGCATTCTGTCAAATAATAATTTTTAAAATCGGTCAAGAAATGGCGGAAAAATCGATCAACATGCATAAAATATAGACCAACCTTCTCCGATGACGTCCTTCTACCCATTGCCTGTAATAATCTTAATATATAAATTTCGTGTCATGTTGTTTGTTCGCGATGGACTCCTAAAGAACCAAAACTATTTAACCGATTTCAATTAAATTTACACACCGTGTGCAGTTTGATCTGACGTGAAAGATAGGATAGCTTACATTTCAATTTATGTTCAAAAAAATTACCATCCGGAATAGGCAGCTACTACTCTATATTTTCGGGTAACCTACTTGAGTGCGAAAACCGTAACATCGAATTTTCTTTCTTCGAAAACCTTTCAACGGCATCTTCATACTGCGAAATCTTGTTAAATCGATATCTTGTTACTACATGTTTCGTTACATCGAAAACCTTTCGACGACATCTTCATACTGCGAATACTAGTTAAATCGACGTTTTATTAGGTACTGCGATGTTATTTTACTGCGAAAACGAAATATATCGATTTTCACAACTATTATCTTAAGTTTTTTTTTTAATTTCTTACAGTTATCTAAAGCAGAGAGCTTCATGTCGCAAGGATGTATGTATGTGTTAGTAGACAGATCATTGTAAATTATGCTAAATTTATTTTTGGCTGTTTTGCGCTTCCTTCTTATAATTTTAACGATTTATTAATAATTAAAGTGTTAAAGTATACTGTGGTAAATAATATCTCACTTGTTTTTAACAATTAACGAAAAACTAAAACAACTTTGTAAGTAATTACAAAAACAGATAAATAAAAAAAAGTTCTTTATTCCACCATCAAATCTAATCCAATCAAATAATATTATATTTATCTGACGTAGGTACACTTGTACACTTGTCGACGTTAAAACATAACATAAATTAATAGCAAACTATACAAAAATAATGTACAGTAGGTAATGAGCACATGTTTCGTCTATTGTAACAAAACAATTAAAAAAATCATCTGCATCGGCTTTAAATAATTCGAAGCATTCACGTGAAATTGTCAATCGCGTCCTTTTTTTGTTCTACTGAAAGCAGTCGCGGAATCCACCTCGCAGATACTTTGAGGAAACCCAATCCGTAAACTATGATATTTTGAGTTCGTTCATAATAGATGCCTATAATCTCGGCTATCTCTCTAATTTTTAATCTGCGGTCTCCCATAATTAAATTATAACTTTTTTTAATATTTTCGTCAGTAGTGGACGTCGAAGGCCTACCCGATTGGGGTTCTTCTTTCATATTCTCTCTGCCACGCTTGAATTCTGCTATCCATTTTTTGACGCATGAATAAGACAGAGCAGATTCCCTTATTGTACTGACCATATCATCAAGGATGGCTTTCTGTGATAGCCCCTTCTTAAATAAATACTTCTTAAATACTTCCAGTATTTAATGAAGACACGCTGCTCGATTTGCTCCATTTGCAGAAATGTGCGATTGCTTTTTGAATAAAAAAATAATAAAATCGCAACTAATTTTATTAAACACGTTTCAAACTTCACACTATTACATATCTGAACTGAACTAAATAATGTTGGTGGATTTAATTTTTAGAATTAAATGGATCTGTGTTAGGCTGAGTACTTTTTAATCCACACTTATATTATGTAATACGAATACTTCGTAGTTTCTATACTTATTATCGTCGGTGCTTGGTGGAATTCCATTCTCGATACAATTTATTTAGAAACACTTGTACTTTCCACAATATATATATTTTTTATGGATTAGCCAACCGGTTTCGCTATACAAGCATCATCTGTTGTTATATAGCCCTGATGATGCTTGTATAGCGAAACCGGTTGGATAAACCATAAAAATAAAAAATAATAAAATGTATTGTGGAAAGTAGGTACAAGTGTTTCTAAATAAATTGTGTCAAGAATACTTAGTATGTGAATCGATTTTAATTTTTAAAAAAGGGAACTTCCATGGTGTTCGCATTGCCACCAAGTTTAAATCTTATGGTGGAATTTCATCGATTTCGAGAAATACATTAATCAATTTCTTAGATGACGTCATAGTAAAATCGAAGTCGGTTTTTAACTTTATACAGCAATTGATCGCAGGTGGGAGAAAATGTGCCAAAATCGACCATGCCATTACAATTTAAAATTTCATCAAGGCTCTCTCACTCTCTTTGAGTATGTGTCACATGTGTATGTGTGTGTGTTTTCAGGCGTTCAAGGTCTCAGCTAATTTGTAAGTATCAGAATGGATGTTAGATACACTATGGGTAGTTATTTCACTTTTGAACATATGTGATACCCACCTGTTAAAACAAACACCCATAGATAATTCATATCTTAACATCAGGAGAGCCATGCGCTTAGTCGCTAATGCCATTTAAAAAAAGCTACTACATCTCATATAGCTTAATGCCCGAGGGATATTTGTCAATAGGCGTTATTAATTATTATTTTGAATTGAAGCAATCTAAATTGCTTTTTTAAACTATAAAAAATATAAAAAAAAAGTATCTTCACGCCCATATCCCCGAAGAGGTAGGCAGAGGTACAACCAAGGCACCCACGACTAGCCGAAGACACTAAGTCCCACAATGTGATAGGTGGCAAGCCTATCGCCAACCGGGCACATTTCCAATCCCGACCAACATTTTTCTTTTATTAGAAAATTGGAAAAATCCAATTTTCTTTTTGTTGGTCGACCCGGGATTCGAACCCGGGACCTCATGCAGTCAAGTCCAACACCCGGACCGCTAGACCACAGAGGCGATAAAAAATATGAAACATAAAAAATGAAAAGCTTCTTTAAAAGTCAATGCGAATATTCTTCACAAGACGCAAAGAATTGATTAAATTCCCGCGAATGAACGTCGGTGTAATTAGTTCGCCATTCATTATCAGTCTCATTTCTAAAGGCACCGTTTAATAAAGATCGCTCCAGCGTTATTATATCGGGATTATTTCACGGCATTATAAAATTGCTAAAGCTTACTGAAAATCGATTTTGGTGTCAAAAAGTATTTAAAAGCTGAATCTTAATAAATTTTTAATAAAAATTAACAACTTCTTATTTTCAAGCGCAATTCCCAGTAGTAGACTAGTACAGATATGTTAGGAGAACGTTGAAAAATTTTGACCACTGTTCGCATTCATTATATCGTCATTGAACTTTAAGCGTGTAAGTAAAAAAAAAATCTGTTACATTGCAAGTTAAAAGTTTGCTGGATTGAGCGGTCGGGTGTCGCAGAAGGCCTATGTACATGAATGTAAATGTCACTTTACTTTGCCGGAACCCATACTTAAATCCAAACAAAATTATTTAATTTGCAATTTCCCGCCGCAATATATACGTATTACGGCTCGACAAAGCAGGAAAGACAGTGCATTATGAATAAATTGGACTCGCAGGAAGCCAAAGACCCCAAATATATCCAGCTCCAAACAACACACACAGACGCGTCACTAAATTGTTTTATTAGCATCATTTCTTCGCCATCGAAGCATTATCAGGGAAACTCTACAGGGAATGTTGAACACAAACTTCAAACAAACTAGCATATTGTTCACTACGTTATTGCAATGACTCACCAATGTCTAACGTGGAAACTGCATCTTTGACCAGGTTGTAGGTGTCGCCGTTGATCCTCAAGAAGTCCACGCAGCCTAGCAGACCCTCAGACAGACCAAGCTTGTTCTGCAGACCTGTGGTATTGCCAGCTCCACCCACCCATACTGGTTCTCGGAAAGTCATTCGGGAGAAAAGTCCCTGGAAAAAAATGTATCTTTTATTTCTAATCGAACATCGCAGAGGCTTGGGTTCAATTCTTGACAAAGTGGGTGACATTGCCTTTGTAATTGTGTTGTCTTTTTATTTGTTACTGTCATGGCGCCATATATACAACATATTTTACTTATTTTGAGGTTAAACCAACTCTCAAGTTTGAGTGCAAATAAAAACATGAAAGGATGGCTTTAACTAGGGGGTAGAGTGCTGTGCAGCTAGTCGCTCAGATTAGTACCATCGTCGCACCTATTGCTCGTGCCGTATATTCAAATTCAAATTCAAAATAGCTTTTATTACGTAGATCCATATACAGATTCTTGTAACGCGTCTATATAATTCTAAAAACTACCACCGGATCGGAACGCGGCCACTCACTGAGAGGATCCGGCGAAAGAAACTCAGCGGGCTTGTCTTTTTTCTTATAAATCTAATTTACAAAAGTTTATTACATTCACAAATAATTTGCAGAGATTGGCATGAGGAGCAATTAATCCCAAGCATTTCTGTCTTCTAAATATTCTGAAATCTTATAATAACCCTTACCATACAACTTTATCTTAATACATTTTTTAAATTAATTAAATGGTAAGTTTTTAATATTCTCGGGAAGTTTATTGTAAATGTATTGTAAGTGTATTGTATAGCTACTCTAGCTGCCGTATACTTGATCGCTACTGCCATGTTCCATGATGGAAGGCATGGCAGTAGCTAGACATGCATATGTGCACTAGCAACATACTATATCTCTGTCTATGTATGCGATGTCGCAACAACTATTTATCTTATAACATAATAACACTAAATTCAAAAGTTTCAATAGCTCCCGACAAAACCCACTTGTAAAAATATCTAAGAATCATCTCGATTACGTTGACTTTCAAACAAAAAATCGCAATCGGTTCATCCGTCCAAAACCAAGACACAGAAACACACATACACATACACACGTCAATCCTATAACACCCCTCTTTTTCCGTCGGGGCTTAAAAATAGCAATGAAGCATCACTTTACTCTTCATTAAAGCTAAAGCAGGTGAAGTGTAAGTGTAGATTAACTTGGCTCTAGTTAAAGACGATCCAACTGAAGCTCGTTACGACAGTTATTAATTAAGCGGTGCAACTTCGATGAAACCAGAAATAATTGTCTCCAATATTTCGCGAAGTAAGTAAAATATATCGTCAACATTGACGCTTGAATATCGTGATATTTTAATGTTACTAAATTAAGGCACCAACGCGGGAAAACTTTTTTTTATAATAGTGGAAGGAAGGAAGCAGGCGGATTTCCTGATGGTAAAAAAATTCACGCCGCCTAAAGACACCAAAGGTAGTAATGGTGCGTTGCCAACCTGAGGCCAGGATGTTCGGCCTTGAGCAAAAGTAAGTTTACCGGCTACCTTACCTTACCGGAATAAGTCAACGGCAAGCGTTTGACGTTATGGCAGCAGGAACAGGTAGCGTGGTGGTACCAATCCGGGCGAGTCGCTGCGAAACTTTACCACCTAGTAAGATATCACGGTGTTAGTGACGGTAAGCCTATGCTCGCCTTGTACGAGCTGCCTGGCAGGAAGGCAGATGGTCTATTCTGCAAAAGAGCCGGACCAACACGGGGCCAACTTATTCCAATGTATTGAGTAAAAGTCTTAGAAGTTACGCATACAAAAAAATCTGACAACATAAAACGTCTTTTGTCTCTTTCTATAATATGTTCACATTTAAAAGAGATAGCGCTTACTTACAAATAGTTTAGAAATACACTACAAAATTTTCACCGTTATCGTATTTGCACTTGCGGATTTTGTCAATTTCACACTACTTATTTTTTTACGTTATGTGATAAAAAACAGGCAGGCGGCTTTGCCGATGTGACAAGATAAGCAAAACCCATAGACAACATAGATGTTACTGGTGTGTTTGCTATCTAATGGTCGGTATCTAAGTCCACGTATCTAAGTCTACTCTGCTATCTATGACAGAAAAATTAATAGGAAAGGTAATGGTACCAACCCGGACAAGCTGCTGCACAGCGCTGTATCATCTGTTAAATTACCACATATAAGTAGTGTATTTGTCTGGGTCTAATGTGTAGAAAAGATCACCTACTGTCCTGCCTGGCAGCACATAAGAGGCGAACGACGGTGAAACGGGTCATTACAAACAAGACTTTAGTGGTAGAGAGCAGCAACTTGCCCGGACCGCCTTATCTATTACTGTCGCCGTAGTAACAATGCCATGCACAGGTCCAGAAGGGCAGATCTTGCATAGTTGGTCTATCTTGCCGGCCACAGGAGAGCGACGCTCCTACAATGTTTATAGTATCTATAGGCTGCGTGTAACTCTTAACATGCTTGTTCTTTCTTCTTTTTTTCTTTCTTTATTTCATTCTTTCTTTAGGTTTTGGCAATTTCGTTAGTATTTTTCATTCAAGTAGAAATTTGCATCAAATTTTATATTAATTATAATTAGTCATCAGTCATAAGTCGTCAGTAAGTCATATCAGGCTCTTGGGTAAAGCGGTGGCCTTTTTATATAAGCTCATGTAATGAGATTTGGCGGCAACGAGGAAATATACGATACGCTAATTTCTTTATGATTATTTCATTTGTGCACTTTCACTGAACAAAATTGTACAAAATGCTACCAAAATTGACTAATTTCACTCAAAATTAACACGAAATACAATAATTATGAAAAAACTTCGACCATCTTCTCTCTCGATGGCGCCTAAACTCTGCTTGTTCTTTTGCCATAAAAAAGTATCATTTCAAATTAAACATCAAGTCATTATTTTTTCTATGGAATGAGGTTGTATATTTCTATAAGGAAATACACGTGTTTGTTCTATAATCTATATCTATATAAGTAGGTATATGTAAAGTCGTGCTAGTTACACTATTTATGACTCAAGAATTGCTGAAGCTGTTTTGCTGAAAATTGACGGGGCTTATATAAGATAGCTTATAACCAGGAGACGGACATAGGATACTTTTTGTTCCGTTTGAGTTCAAGAAAACTAGGAAAAACATTTTAATATTTTCTATAAAAACTGAACGGATGGAAAAAGTTCGCCGGAATAACTAGTCTCATAAAAAAGTCGCGTATAACTTATGAACATTCAACAGTAAATTTGGTAAATGCCATAGCTACGTGTTTCAAAAGTGAGTTTTATTTCACTCTTGAATATGTAACTACTTGTTTTCTGTGAAAGATGTAAGTTATTGATAAGGTGACAATGCTTACAACTTAGTGGGACAGTTTTTTTTTTAATATAAAACCAGTAACATTTTATTTAAAACCAGTTTTCATATACGTATTTAATGCGTATATAAAAATATACCTAGCTTCAATCTAAGTGCCTTATGGGCTAGACAGGGTGTATGGAATGCCAAATGTCTGGTTCTGCCTAGATTTCTGTACATTCCCTTTTCAGTCAAATACGCCGGTTTCGGAGATTCTTGACACCACCCTCGAATAAAAACTGAGTGATTGGATCGTAGCATGTTAACCTAGGTCTCCTGCTACACCGGATCGAAACAGTTACCATACATTAAGAAAAATAAAGTCATTTCTAAAGCTAAAATGGAAACAAAAAAAAGGTTAATTATTCCCTTTCCTCGCAACTTAAAGGCGGTGGGAAATGGCGAGGTGAGCCAGGTGAGTTGTTGCTATAAGATGGACTACTAAACTACAAAGTATGTAACATGTCTTCGTAAAGTGTGTATAACCTGTAAACTTACATCGATAATATATTTGATGCATTTACATAAAAAATAAATTAAGTTTTTTGTAAATTATGGTTTGATGGTCATGGGTGTCATTTCTCTCGATATGTTGCGAGGAAAGGGAATAATGGTGAGCTGTTGCTATAATATGGACTACTAAAATACAAAGTAGGTCGTAAGTCTTCGTAGTTGAAATCCGTAAATTCTGAGTAATGCTAACAAACGCATAAACGGAGTCGCTTAAAAATGAAATTCACCTTAGATCGTCCTCGGACGCGTTTCCCGGTGTTAAGCCGAAGCCAGGCGTCCCAGCGGTGGCGGTACACGGAGATGGTGTTCCACCTTCCCAACCTCACCGGTTCTGGGGAGCGAAGTACCCCAGCGCCACTACCACAGTCGTACCTGCAACAAAGATAGGTTTTGAAACTAGACGCGACCGCTCGGATTTTAGCCGAATTTATATGAAAAGATTAATGAGTGAGGAGGATCTTGGGCAAGACTAAGACAATACTTGGCACTCCTAATCTCTGCTCAGCTCGCAAGGTACTTGGTGTGAGTATATGTACCTACGATGTACGAAATCGCTAGTTTTTATCATTTGCATAACTGAATTCTAAACTGGTGAAAAACGCATAAAAATTGAAAAATGAAAAATTAAGAAGAAAGTTTTTATGCGTTTTATTCTGCTTACCTATAAATAATAAAAAAATACTAACACTCACATTAACATAGAGGGTTTCTTTTTTAATGCAACAAAATTAATACTCCTGTAGTGTTGATATTATCTGAAATTTTGATGATTAAGTAGTAATATAAACTCGAACGATCGGACCAATATCGATGCAGTTTTTTTATTGAAAGCTGAAGTGATCGAGATAGTTCGACAAGGTGCATAAATAGGTTTTGTCGAAGGCTATCGATTTTTTTATTGTATTATCTTTATAAAAGAACATAATAAATAACCCTTACTAAATCGATTTTGATAAATAACAATTTTAAGTTAATTTCAGACTATTTTACCGTTTGTGTTGTGTTATATTTCATGTCTTTAAGTATTAATACAATAATATCAGCGGCCATTTTGAATAAACGTCGTTGAGAAAAGTTTAGAAGACATCACGTACAAAAGGTTTGTTTGGGCCAATTGAAACGTGACTAATACACCAAACAACTTTATTTTATATTGGAATGGTTCTACATGGCTTTTCCTGTTTTATTATATTTGTATACCGACATACTGAGGATTCAGCTCTTCTATGGTAAATGTAATTTAATGTAATGATTAAATTACATGATATTAAAGCTTACGAAAGCGTAGACGAACTTATAATTTCTAGGAAATTATTTAATACAATCGACACTGTCATGTTCCTCATGTGATGGAACGTGATGTTGTAATCAAAAGGGCTGTAGTAGGTAGATAGAAGTATATTCTTCTTTTAAAACATCCAAACTGGTATGTTTCCGGAAACAATTGGTGCCGATTTTGTTGTGTCACCGCTAACGCTAAACTAACTTAAAAATTTTCTAATATTAGCTTATTTTTAGACAAATGGTATTCCGTTGTCACCGTAGTTCTAAAATTTCTTTCTAATTTGACAGTACTAAGACGGCAATAAATTGAATAGATAGTGATGTCCCTGTACTTACACTTGCTTTACATTCCGTTATCGACAATGCGTCCGAGTGAGAATGAAAAAGAAATTACTTGAAAATGAGTACTTTTAAGATACAATTATATATTTTCTTATCTGTAAACAAGTTTTATTGAAAATGAAATTCAACCTGACTTTGTTGTCGACTTCCGACGTCAGTTTTTAATAAATAAATATGTATAAATTTAATGTCTTTGTCGATCATCGTCAAGTCAACTGGGAAAAAACAACATCAAAACAAAATAACCTATTCTTTTTTATTTCTATTACAAATTGTAAAACAAAG